>CM038681.1:450632114-450691288 GCA_021605205.1 Aegilops longissima | reverse complement strand
GTGGGTCCCACATGTCATTCACTAATGGCTTAATTAACCTAATCAGATTAATTAACTTTAGTTAATTAAGTTAATTAAGTTAATTAATAATTAGTGTTAATTAATTCAGAATTAATTAGTTTAATTAATTACCCAATTAATTTAACTAATGATTAGGTTTAACTAATCCGAATTAATTAGTTTAATTAATTACCCAATTAATTAATTAATTAATTATTTAGTTAATTAGTTTAATTCCTTTTATTTCTTTTTTCGTTCTGCATTTTATTAAAACATTCTTTTCGTTTTTGGGGGTGGGGGCCCCATGTGATGGGCTGAGGGCCAAGCAAACTGTGAGCGTCTGGCGTGCCCGATTCTGGCCTGACCCTACTCCGGTCGTGGGGCGACCACAGGCGGATCGAGGCGGGCGGCCGAGCCGGGAAGACTGAGGGGGGGCGATGGTGGGCGGGCGGGGCCACACCGACGAGAGGAGGAGAGGGAGCCTCACGGTGAGGCGGGGCCTCGGCAGTGTGCTCAGTGGAGGTCAAGCAGCCGGTGGGGAAGAGGCCGGTGAGGCCCACGAGGGTGGCGAGGCCGAGCCGGACCATGGGTGATCGGCCGGCCCCTCGGTGGGGCCACTGAGGAGGAGGGAGCTCCGGGCGAGGAGGAGGAAGGGAGGCCTGGCGGGGCAGCATGGGGATCGGTGGAGGTGGAGGAGGGGTCGGTCAGGGGTGCCTGCCCGATCTAGATCGGTCGGGAGCGAGGGCGAGGGGGGGCGGGGGAGTGGGCGGTGGCTAGGGTTAGCCACCGGTGGGGAGAGGTAGTGGAAGGCTGGGCGGTGGGCCAGGGGGGAGAGGGATGGGCCAAGGGAGAGGGAGAGGGCCGGTGGCTGGTAGGAGGGGGGTTATCCCCTCTGCTTTTATTTTCTTTTCTTTTCTCTTTTTGTTATTTTCCTTTTCTGTTTTGGTTTATTTAAATTGCTTTGGCATTTTGTAAATATTAGTGCACCCCACCAATATTAGGTTAGGTATTTTAGAAAACCCCGGAACATTTTAGAATTAGTTTTCGAAACCCTTTTATTGTTTGTTTTAATTTTAGTTTTTGTTTGGACGGTTCCGAATTAACGAGAAGTTAATGAACCGAAACGGAATGCTTACTGTTGCATAACCACCCGGGCGTTACAAAAGGTCATCTTTTGTTCACTGTAACATCCCAAATTTCCTATTTGGAATGTTTTACAATTATAGCTAAGCATCTATGCATTCTGTTTGAATTTGGGTGGCATTTGAAGTTTCAGAAGTTTTGGAGTTGTTGGAATTTGAATTCAAATTTTGGCAGTGGAAATTATTTCAAAAACTATGCCTGATAAATACTTGAGAAAAAGTATGAGAGGAGTAAACATGACACTCCAAAAATATCAGAGGAAAAACATTGCCAAAAAGTTTGAATTCAAATTTGAGTTTTATTTGGAATTTTAGAAAAAAATGATTTTTATAAAGTTTGGATTTTGCCCCTGGAAAAATGTTCAAATTATAGGGAATATTCCCCTGATCATTTTGATATATATATGTCCTATATAAAATATTTATATTTATTATATTTTTTCCTCTCTCTAATATTCAAAAAAATGGAAAAGGAGGACCCAGCGCCGCCAGCTAGCCCTGCCCACCAAATGCCGAGGCCCACCAGCGCGCCAATAACCGCCCAACTACAAATGAGCCGCCCGACCTACCCCTCGCCGAAACCCCCAAGATCGGTCAACCGACCGAACACGCCCCCCCCCTCTCACCGACGGTGGACCCGCCCACCTTCTTCCTCCCCACGCCGGTAATCCGCCCGAGATCCCGAGATCCGGATCCGGGATCATGTGATTCCTCGCCGATCGCCTCCTCCAAGTCGAGCACCCCTATTTATACCCCTCCACTCACCCTCCCCCTCGCCCCCTCGCCTCGACCCTCTCTCCCTCGCCCGATCGCTCCGGAGACCATGAGCGCCCGCCATTAGCCTCGCCTCGACCGCCTTGGCCACCTCGAGCTCACCCGACCCCACCCCGAGCTCCTCGCACGCCGCACTCGCATGGGACCCCTCGCCGTCGTCCCCGACCACGGAGCCACGGAGCCGTCGTCGCCCGAGCACCGTCGCCGCCTCGGTAAGTCGCGGAGCTCCCGCCGTTAGATCTAGATCGGACGAGTTAGGTTAGATCCCAGAAGAATACGGTTTAGTTTTAGTGAACTGGTTTTGTCCCGAGTTAGTTCCGGTTTAGTTAGGGTTTTTATTAAACCGCCGACTCGGTTTAACCACTAGGGCCCGATTAGTTATATTACGCCGAGTAGCTAGATAGCCCATTAGCCCGTTTTTCTTTTTTAGTTTTATTTTTGTTTTCTGTTTAACATGAGTAGTTTTGATTTGAAAAATTCATATCTTTTAATCTACTTAATATTTTAAGTGATTCTTTTTTGTTGGTTTGAAAATTTATTATAGTTTCTGTAGAAAATATAATTAGTCATGTTAAAATTATTTAAAATTGCTTTAATTTAGATTTAGGCAGAATAGTAATTCTGCTATAAAATGAGTTAGGAATATTATTTTTGGTGATTCTTTTTGTCACAACTTTGTTTTGACATTGCCTAACCGTAGGAATTTATTTGGGCATTTTAGAAATTAATAAAAAATAGTTTTAATCAGAATCATGTTATTCCTATTTATTTAACTAGCTACTGTTTTCCTATTGTTTTACTTAGCAAATAATTTTATTTCTTTTGTGTGATAGTTTATTCTAGGTTAGTTTCTGTAACTTTAGAGCATGAAATTTTATTTATAATAAATAAAACTTCTATTTTATTTTTTTCTTACTAGAATTTGCTTTAGGCCTAATAGGAGTTTTATAATAGATTTTAAGGTAATTCTTTTTGCTCCTAGTTGTTTGATGAATTCTTTTCTGTTAGTTAACATAAACCCATGCTTAGGTTCTGTTAAGAAAATTTTTGATATGTAAAACTATTCTTAGTTGTTGCTTGATGTAGGAAAGCTTTGATTTGGTTTTCTTCGAGTTTTCTTTGGTTTTTGATTTGTTTGTTTTGTGTGTTATGTTAGCATGCTATTATGTTAAGTGATCATATGCTATATGCTTATTATGATTGTTGTTTGCCTCGGTAGAATTTCCGGCGTGCGAAGCTTGCTACCACGAGTCCCTAGCTTTCAAGATCGTCAAGAAGGCAAGTCATTGATCATGTTCTTTACAATACCTATGATTTTGTTGCATTAGAATTATACCTCCCACCATGCATGCAGAGGGTGAAATTTTGAAGTTATGTTCTTTAGTAGTATCATGAGGTAGGATGAACCAATCCCCTTGTTACCATGACCCGGAATAAGTAGTTTATTTTTGCTATGCTCAGAGACAGGTTGGTTGAGTGAATTCATAAGGAGATGTGAGAGTCAAAGATGATGACAACCCCATGAACTTCAAGCTCAAGATGGACTTGAATTCATCTGGGTGGAGGGCGGTTGTGGGCACCTGGAGAACCCAAAGTGGTTGGCGGGAAGCATGGAGAAGTGCCATGACATCTTGAAAGCTTCACCCAGCCACGAAGAGACGGATGGGTACCCCATTGACGGAAGCTTACAATGCAGCCGCAAGCCATTATGGGCTCGGCTTGGTCAACCCTAGTTGTGACTCTGGCCGACGGTGCTACTGAGATGTAGAAGAACGGTAGGATTGGATGGGTACCGGCAGTGGCCAGATGTGACACCCCCGATTTAATCATACACTAATCATGCACGCAAATGTGTACGGTCAAGATCAGGGACTCACGGGAAGATATCACAACACAACTCTACAAATAAAATAAGTCATACAAGCATCATAATACAAGCCAGGGCCTCGAGGGCTCGAATACAAGTGCTCGATCATAGGCGAGTCGTGGAAGCAACAATATCTGAGTCTGTACATAAGTTAAACAAGGTGCCATAAGATGGCTAGCACAAACTGGGATCTGATCGAAGAGGAACAGGCCTCTGCTCGGGATCCTCTAAGCTACTCACAGTGCGTCGTCGCCGGGCTGCACGTAGTAGTAGGCGCCTCCAGTTAGTAGTAGTCGTCATCGACGGTGGTATCGCTCTGGCTCCATCGTCTGGTTGCAGCAATCGAGTAGAGGTAGGGAAAAAGGGGAACAAGGCAACCGTGAGTACTCATCCAAAGTACTGCATAAGCAAGGAGCTACACTACATATGCATGGATATATGTGTAAAGGGCCATATCGGTGGACTGAACTGAGTAATGCCGTAATAAGAGGGGATAGCTAGTCTTAACGAAGACTACGCTTACGGTCACCGTCTTGCAACAGTAGAAGAGGAAGGTTGTAGTCCTCCAAGTAACATCACATAGCAATAATCCTACCGGCGATCCCTGCTCATATCCACGAGCGAGAGCGACCACCGGTTGTATCGGCACTTGGAAGGGTGTGTTTTATCAAGTATCCGGTTCTAGTTGTCATAAGCTCAAGGTACAACTCCAAGTCGTCACATTATCAAGATCACGGCTATCCGAATAGATTAACTTCCAGGGTGCACCATCTTACCCAAAGACGCTTGATCCCATTTGGCGGACACACTTTCTGGGTCATGCCCGCCGCGGAAGGTCAACACGCCGCAGCCCCACCTAGGCTGTGAGAGAGGCCAGCACGCGGTCTAAACCTAAGCTGCCAGAGGGGTGCAGGCCCATCGCCTCGAGAGCACACACTGCACGTTGCGTAGGGCGGCGAGCAGACCTAGCCTAACGAGCGTTCAGTCCAATCGTGGCGCGCCTCGCCCGCCGACGTCTGAAGTGCCGGCTGATACCACGGCGCCGGATACCCATAACTACTCCAGCGTAGATGGTTAGTGCGTATAAGCTCAGAGCTAACTCAGATCAAATACCAAGACCTCGTTAAGCGTGTTAAGTAACCATGAACGCCGAACAGGCCAGCCCACCTCTCACCCGAGTAGTCTCAACTCTGCCCTGCTGCTCCGCCACAAAGTATCGGTCGGGGGCCGTCGGGAACCTAGGCCCACCTCTACCGGGATGGAGCCACCTGTCCTTTCAGCCCCCATCTCCGAACAGTACCACCGGTAATGTAATAGTGTAAAGTATATAGTATATACCCGTGATCACCTCCCGAGTGATCACGGCCCGATAGTATAGCGCGGCGGGACGGACAAGGATGTGGGGCCACAGATGAAAGTACTAGCATCCTATACTAAGCATATAGGATTGCGGTAAGGTAACAATGTATAACAAGGACGGGCTATGCAGCAAAGATAGGAGTATCTGAAAACAGTAACATGCTATACTACTCTAATGCAAGCGATATAGAGAAGAGTAGGCGATATCTGGTGATCAAGGGGGGGCTTGCCTGGTTGCTCTGGCAAGAGAGAGGGGTCGTCGGTGACATAGTCGATCACAGGGACATCAACATCGGTCTCGGGGTCTACCGGAGAGAAGAGGGGGAAGAAACAGTAAATACATAGCAGGCAAGTGCATAACAGGACAACAGACAGAGCTAGACGTGTTCTAACGTAGCACTAGGCGATACTGGCGAAGGGGGAAACATCCGGGAAGTTTTCCCGGTTCCGGACGTCTGTCAGACAGATGAACCGGAGAGGAAAGTTTGCAGGTTCGATAGGTTAGGGGTGTGTGGCGAAGCGAAGCGGATGCGTGATCCGGACTCGCCTCGTCGTTACGAGCAACTTTCATGTTGAAAATATTTTAACCGAGTTACGGATTAAAAGATATGTTTTTCTAAAGATTTTATTAATTTCAAATCTAATTAATTATTTAATTTAATTGAAAATGATTTATGACATCAAGATGATGTCATGCCGACGTCAAGAATCAACGTGGTTGATGAGTCAACCTGATGTGTGGGTCCGCATGTCATTCTCTGTTACCAAATTAACCTAATCAAATTTAATTAACTTTAGTTAATTAGGTTAATTAGTGATTAGGTTTAATTAAGTTAATTAATCAGGTTTAATTAAGTTAATTAATCCTCTAATTAATTAATTAATTAATTAACATTTTAATTATTATTTTAATTATTTATTTTTTCCTTTAATCCCTTTTTTTGTTCGGGCGTGGGGCTCAACGCCATAGGCCCATCGGAGCCTAGCGGATCGGGCGCAGCAATGAGGTATGGCGCCGAATGGGAGCGACAGGCGTCTCGAGGGGCGAACCCGGTTGGCCCTGTGGCTGGCCGGGCGGAGGAGGCGCCGGCAGGGAGGGAGGAGGCGCCGTGAACGGACCGGCGAGGGGGCGGGCGAGGCTCCGGCCATGGCGCTGGCTCGTCGGCAGCAAGCAATAGGGGAAGGTGGGGTTCGGCGCAGGGAGGGCGGGCGTGTTTAGGCGCCCGTCTGGGGCACACTGAGCTGGTCGCCCGGCTCGCGCAGGTAGAGGAGGAACGGTGGGTGAGGGGACGGGGCTGCTGGACGACGACGGTTGCGGGCAAACAGCGCGGCGAGGCGGGACGAGCAGACGGTTGCAGGCCGGCGCGGATGACGCGAAGGCAAAGGCCACCGAGCTGCGGAAGAGGAGAAGGAGGGGTCCTCACAAGGGGTTGCAGGTCATGGCAATGGGCTTGGGGAGGCTGGGGTGGTCGATGAGGATGACGCTGGCGAGCGGGAGCACCTGGGTCGAGGAGGCGTCGGCGTTGACGGAGTCCGCGTGGGCTGGGCGCGCGACGGCGGTCCGGGCGGCACCAGCGACGGGTTCTTCTGGCGGTGGCGTCGGCGCCAGATCGAGACAAGGCGGCGGCAACCGAGGCGCCCATGTGAGGAGGCTTTGGGGCGAGGAGGCGCTGGCGGGGACGGGCGAGCCCGTCCGCACGGGCGAAGGATGAGGCGGCGGGTTAGGCGTTGCTTCCGATCCAGATCGGGGAACGAGGGAGTCATGGGGTAGTGGGGAGGCGAGTGGGGGGTGAGTGGGTACGATGGGCTAGGGTTTCCCCAGTGGGGAAAAGGAGGAGGGGGGGAGGCGGCTGGGCGGCCTGGCGTTCGATGGCCCTCTTGGGCCGTGGCCCAATGAGGAGGTGGGGGTCTCTCTCTCTCTTTATTCTCTTCCTTCTTGTTTTATTTTTATTATTCCTTTCTGTTTTTGGTTTTAATTTAGCTCCTCTTTTATCTTAGTTTTATAAACTATAAAAATAGTCCCTAATTTAGTGTTAGCAATTAGCTACCGCCTATAAGTTTGGGGCAACAAAATAAATTAGTTTAATATTTTATTTATTAGTAAAAGGCATTCAACTAATTGTTTTTGCTGTTGTTTTATTCATCATATATTATTTAAACATTTTATAAAGGTGTGGCTTCTCCACCATAATTACCTATGCATTATTTGGCTTACTCCGAATATTTTAGTTTTAATATTCAAAATATTTTATTGCTTGCTTGATTTTAAATTTGAATTGAACAGGTTTGAACTAGCGAGTTTATCCACGAAGAATCGAGGTGACGTGGCATCATTAGCGGGATTATTGTAAGCGTAAATACCCAAGGCCACACCGGAAGAACTCTTGGAAGACCTGTTTGTTCGTCCGTCTTCAAACACCATGAAGCGCGAAGACTTAAAAGGAGGAGCGATTCTTGCGGGTAAAGTGCGCAAACCTCTGCAGAGCAAAGATCTAATCGATTAGCCGTGTCCCCGTTACGGACAATTTGAGCCTCTCGAACTTGGAAGTATTCGAAATCTCAACACTCGAACTTAATAAATTAATTGAGGGTTATTAATTAATATTTGGGAATGAGACATTGGTTGGTGGAACCATCTCAATAATTACCAACAATTTTGTAGTATTTGCAAGCAAGTCCTTTGTTGTAGGGAAAAAGCGGCTTTTCGCAAAATGATGAAACTTAGAGCCCACACCAAATTGCATATAGTGTTAGTAATTTTAATATTGTTCTCTCTTCATGACATGCCAAGATATTCAAAATGCTGACCTACACGGCTGCAACATCTTATGTTGCGGAGGATTATTCGATCGGAGTGAGGCTACGCTCCCGCTTAGCGATTGCCCTTTGAGTCGGATGGACTCGCTATTCTTCTACGCCGCAGCTTTACTTAGTTTATTTCTCATGAGTTGGCCTTGCCGAATTTATTCTATTGTAATAAAGACTCGATATGAGAATCGTGTAATAAATTCAGGTGTGATTGAACTTTGATTATTTCATCAATGTACCGTGAGTGCGGCATGATCTTGGGATGGTATGCAGAACCACGAGACTTGACCGATTTTGGGTTGGGTCGCTCTGAGAGATGGTATCGAGCACACGCTGACCGTGGGGACGAACCCCTAGGATCGGAAAGCCATAGGAAGAGACTATTATTTTATATCCTTATCATTCCGTAATTCTCCCTGTTCATTTCTCGACTTCTCTCGATTTTCAACATTCTAGATGGCGCCGAGTTCACGCCAGTTTGCTACGGAGTTTTGCCACCAGATGAGATGATGCCTTCGCAGAAGCTGGTCCAGATCGTGAAGAAGCTGAAGATTGCTCGCCCTCGATCACCGGAAGCCTACCAATGCACTTCCGACGGATACCCGCCTGAGGATCGAGGTGCACATTCCAGGAGAACCGGAGGACATCTGAGCCTATTGACTTTGAGTTTACCGACTTCAAGCTGGATCCTCGAAAGAGACATGGCGATTTATTGTGCACTTGGACATCTCCGAGAAGAGTACAGGCCGAGCTCGATCCATCAGACTCGCCATGGTTTCTCAGAGCAAGGAATGGAGATATCATCCATACCGTGAGAGGACGACTCCATTCTCTCATATGTCCAAGACTTGGAGTGTCTCCTCAGGAAACGGGAGACCCAGACTCACCGTAACTCGAAGGTACACAGGAGGCTGTTGTTCCGTGAACTCGAACTGGAGGAGAAGGCACACGCAGACTTCCTTGACCATGAGGAAGAAAGCGCGGACTTCATGGAGAGAGTCGACAACTGAAGATGAATGTTGCCGCATTAGAGGAAAAGATGGACTTGGGAGAAGACCTTTTTTCGAGTGGAGATGACGGACCTCTCGTGAGCAATGACCAGGATTATGAAGGGAGCTCCACTGGAGAAAGCCGCAAGAGGAGACGCCGCATCAGAGGACGCCACACCGGAGGACACCGCACCAGAGGACGCAAGGATAATTGATGAAGACATTTAGCCGACCACCATGTTATTTTACTTTTTCCGTCGATCAGTTAGGCCGTTATTTTCGATTAGTCGTGAGCATTTTGTAATCGAGATTGAACCATGTTTGAGTGGATTGAATAAATGATTGGTGTGATTATGATTGTGCATTCATATGGGTAGTGATATTTTCTCATTAGACCATTGTTCTATTCTAATTTTCTCATCCACTCCAAAACACCAGATGCCTCCGAGACGTGACCCCGGTCTCAACTTTCCACCGGAGCTCACCCAGCTGATCCAGCAGCAGAATGCCCTCATGCAGATGCTCATCCAGAACCAGAACAACAACAACAACAACAACAATCCACCGCCACCACCCCCTGTTGACAACTTGACTCGATTCCTAAGGCTGAATCCGCCAGTGTTCTCTAGCAGACCGAGAGCGATTGTGGCCGATGATTGGCTCCGCAAGGTCGGAAGGAGTTAGTCACCGTTGGATGCAGCGATGCGAGAGAAGGTGCGCTTTGTCGCACATCAACTTGATGGACCTGCAGCTTCTTGGTGGGAGAACTACACCGCCACTTATCCCATCGGCACCATCACGGGATCAGTTCCAGCGAAGCTTTCCGCACCGCTCATGTTTCATTTGGAGCCATGAGTGCAAGAAGCGTGAGTTCCGCAACTTACGCCAGGGGAATCGTACTGTGGGGCAGTACGTGGATGAGTTCAGCAAGTTAGCTCGCTATGCCCCGGATGATGTGGCCACAGATGCCGCAAAGCAGGAGAAGTTTCTCGAGGGACTCAATGACGAGCTGGGTATGCAGCTTATGGTGGCTACCTTCACCAACTACCAGGAGCTGGTAGACAAGGCCACCATACTTGAAGGCAAGCAGCAGCAGATTGATAGCCGCAAGCGGAAGTATGGTCAGGGGAAATACAACTCGGGAGCTCAGCAGAAGCCCCGATATGCCCCATACTCAGGAGGGCATACCCATCACAACCATGGAGGACATAACCATGGAGGAAATGGGAACAACCGCAACAGGACAACAAGTCGGGCAATGGAAATGGCAATGGAAACGGCAATGGCAACCAAGATCGTCCCGCCCGGCTCAAGGATCTGAGTCACATCACTGCTTCAAGTGCCGAAAACAGGGCACTATGCCACCGACTGCCCGGAGGCCAAGCAGAGGAATGGAAACGGCAATGGAAGCTCATGAAGAAGCCCAACCCTTTCCTCGTGCTCGGGTGAACCACATTGACGTGGAGGACGTCTATGATCAGCCGACACTCGTGGTTGGTAAGTTTTATTGAATTCACGTTGAGATTGGTACTCTTTGATTCGGTGCAACGCATTCATTCATATCAAGGGTAGTTGTGGAAAAGTACGGGTTGCCCACTAAAACCCTTAGAAGCCCCCTTCGTCAGTTCCGCAGGAGGAGAAATGATGGCAGGCTTAGGCTGTCATGCAACCCTCAACATCGGAAACCATAAATTTCCCGCAGACCTCATAGTATTGGAAACCCGGACCTTGGATGTAATCCTAGGCATGGATTGGTTGACGAAGTTTGAAGGAAACATAGATCTGTGCTCAGAAGTCGATTCTGCTCACCACCCCGGAGCGTAAGAGGATCAAGTATGTATCTAGACGTAGCGGATGAAGAATCGGTGAATTCCCTCACGGGAGTTGTTCAGAGGAAGTGCCGTGAGTGCAAGATTTTCCGATGTGTTTCGGAGGAATTACCAGAATGCCACCGACGAGACATTGAATTTCTGATTGAGTTATTGCCCAAGACAGCCCCGATATCCAAGAGACCCTATCGGATGCCCCGAACGATTTGAAAGAGATCAAGAATCAAGTTAATGAGTTATTGGAGAAAGGATATATTCGCCAAGCTCATCACCTTGGGGAGCCAGTTCTTTTGGTAGAGAAGAAGGATGGAACCACGAGAATGGTTGTGGATTATCGTTAAGCTAAGCGATGTGACCATCAAGAACAAGTACCCTCTGCCGATGATTAATGATCTATTTGATCAGCTAGTTGGAGCCAAAGTATTCTCCAAGATCGATCTTCGATCAGGGTATCATCAGTTGAAGATCCGTGAAAAGGATATACCCAAAACAGCATTCACCACCAGGTATGGTTTATATGAGTATACCGTCATGTCATTTGGATTGACTAATGCCCTCAGATACTTCATGAATTTGATGAACAAGGTATTTATGGAATATCTGGACAAGTTTGTCATGGTGTTCATCGATGATATACTGATATTCTCCAAGAGCGAGGAAGAGCATAAGGAACATTTGCGTCTAGTTCTGGAGAAACTTCGAGAACATCAGTTGTATGCTAAGTTCAGTAAATGTGAATTTTGGCTAAAGGAAGTTGGATTCCTCGGACATGTTATTTCAGGAGAAGGAATAGCAGTTGATCCCGCCAAGGTTGAATCAGTCACCGATTGGCAGTCGCCCACCTCAGTCAAGGAGATCCGCAGTTTTCTCGGACTCGCAGGATATTATCGGAGGTTTATTGAGAATTTCTCGAAGATTGCCAAGCCCATGACTGAGCTGTTGAAGAAGGAAGTCAAGTACATTTGGACCGAGGATTGTGAAGCCGTTTCAGGAATTGAAGAAACGTTTGGTTACAGCCCGATGCTGATTTTGCGGACATACACAAGGATTACGGTATATTGTGACGCTTCTCGTCGGGGACTCGGAGGAGTACTCATGCAGGAAGGAAAAGTTGTAGCTTATACCTCCGCACAGCACGACCTCACGAGATGAATTATGCCACACATGATTTGGAGTTAGCAGCCGTAGTGCATGCACTCAAGACCTGGAGACATTTCCTTATCGGAAACCGTTGTGATGTTTACACAGATCATAAGAGCTTGAAGTATATTTTCACGCAGAAAGAGTTGAACCTCAGGCAGAGGAGATGGCTAGAGTTAATCAAGGACTATGACATGAGATTGCATTACCACCCAGGAAAGGCTAATGTTGTAGCAGATGCCTTGAGCCGTAAGAGTTATGTGAATACTCTTATAGCGGGAGGATTACCTCAGGAGTTAGTCGATGACCTCAGAGATCTTCGACTGGAGATAGTTCCAAGAGGATATGTTGCAACTCTGGAAGTTCAGTCCACTTTGGCCGAAAGAATTCGTGAAGCCCAGAAGTCGGACAAGGAAATTGATGAGATAAAGAAAAAGATGAATGATGGAAAAGCTAAAGGATTTCGTAAGGATGAATACGGAGCTATATGGTTCGAGGATCGATTTATGTACCCAATGATCCCGAACTCAGAAACTAATTCTTCAGAGGCTCATGATTCACCGTACTCGATTCACCCTGTAACACCAAGATGTATCTGGATTTGAAGGAAAGTTTCGGTGGACAGGAATGAAGAAGGATATTGCCGAGTACGTAGCAAGATGCGATGTTTGCCAACGAGTAAAGGCGGAACATCGAGCCAGCAGGTTACTTCAACCTTTGCCGATTCCCGAGTGGAAATGGGAAAAACTTGGAATGGATTTTATCACAGGATTACCCAGACCTGCTCAGTTATGATTCCATCCGGTAGTGGTTGATCGATTGACCAAGGTAGCTCACTTCATTCCGTGAAGACTACCTATACAGTGCTAAGTTGGCTAAGATATACATGACCAGGATCGTATGTCCGCATGGAGTTCCGAGGAGTATCGTGTCGATAGAGGAACACAATTTACCTCAAAGTTTTGGAATCGCTTGCATGAAACTTTGGGTGCGAGGTGGAGTTCAAGATGACCTCTCATCCATGAGCAGATGGACAGACCGAGAGAGTCAACCAGATTACGGAGGACATGTTGAGAGCTTGTGTGCTAGACTATGGGTCTAGCTGGGATGATAATTTGCCATACGCAGAGTTCTCATACAACAACAGTTATCAGACCGATCAAGATGGCCCCTTCAAGCTCTATACGGAAGGAGGTGCGAACACCATTTTTGTGGGATGGTGTTGAGATCGAACACTTTTGGTTCCGATCTTATCGGAGATTCAAGAGAAAGTCAAGCTGATTCGGGATAGACTCAAGATAGCACAATCGAGACGGAAGAGTTATGCCGACAAGAACGAAGGAAGTAACTTACGAAGCGGGAGACCGAGCATATCTTCGTGTGTCTCACTTCGTGGAATCAAGAGGTTCGGTGTTAAAGGAAAGTTAGCACCCCGGTTCATTGGCCCCTACAAAATCCTTGAACGTCGTGGAGAAGTTGCTTACAAGTTGGAATTGCCGGAAGGATTGTCCGGAGTTCATGATGTCTTCCATGTTTCTCAGCTGAATAAGTGTCATGCCGACATGGCCGATATTCCGTTGAGAGACACAGTGCCCCTAGAGGCCATACAACTCGACAGTGATCTAACTTATAAGGAGAAACCCGTCCGAATTCTCGAGACTGCGAACAGAGTCACCCGCAGCAAGATCATCAAGTTTTGCAAGGTGCTGTGGAGTCATCACTCCGAGGAGGAAGCCACCGGGAGCGAGAAGAAGACCTCCTCGAGACCACCCGCACCTATTTGTTAGCCAACCCAATCTCGAGGGAGATTCATCTTAAAGCGGTAGGTTTGTAACATCCCAAATTTCCTATTTGGAATGTTTTACAATTATAGCTAAGCATCTATGCATTCATTTGAATTTGGGTGGCATTTGAAGTTTCGAAGTTTTGAGTTGTTGGAATTTGAATTCAAATTTTGGCAAATGGAAATTATTTCAAAACTATGCCCGATAAATACTTGAGAAAAGTATGAGAGGAGTAAACATGACACTCCAAAAATATCGAGGAAAAACATTGCCAAAAGTTTGAATTCAAATTTGAGTTTTATTTGGAATTTTTAGAAAAAAAGGATTTTTATAAAGTTTGATTTTGCCCTCGAAAATGTTCAAATTATAGGAATATTCTCTGATCATTTTGATATATATATGTCCTATATAAAATATTTATATTTATTATATTTTCCTCTCTCTAATATTCAAAAAAATGGAAAAAGGAGGACCCAGCGCCACCAGACCAGTTGCCCCGACCCAGCCGTGCCATGAGGCTCACCAGCAGCGCCACCAACTGCCCAGCCCAGCAATGAGCCGCCCGACCGACCCCCGCCTCAAACCCCCGCCCGGTCAACCGACCGAACACGCCCCCTCTCACCGACAGGTGGACCTCCCGCCCTTCTTCCTCCCCCACGCCATGGCCACTTGCCGCTTGGCCAGGATCCCGGGATCCGGGATCCGCCATGATTCCCGCCTGATCGCCCCTCCTCCAAGTCGAGCCCCCCTATTTATACCTCCCCTCACCCCTGCCCCTCGCCCCTCGCCTGACCCTCTCTCCTCTCGCCGCATCACTCGCCGGAGACCGAGGCGCCCGCCGCCGCCATTAGCCTCGCCCTGCCACCTCGAGCTCACCCGACCCCACCCCGAGCTCCCTCGCCACGCCAAGACTTCATGGGACCCCTCCGCTGTCGTCCCCGACCGGCCGAGACCACCGAGAGTCGCCGCCCGAGCCGCCGTCGCCGTCGCCGCCTCGGTAAGTCGCCGGAGCTCCCGCCGCCGTTAGATCTAGATCGGACGAGTTAGGTTAGATCCCCCGAAGGGGTACGGTTTAGTTTTAGTGAACCGGGTTTTGTCCCGGTTAGTTCCGGTTTAGTTAGGGTTTTTATTAAACCGGCCGACTCGGTTTAACCACTAGGGCCCGATTAGTTATATTACGCCCAGGGCGCTAGATAGGTGTTGGGGAACGTTGCAGAAAATTAAAATTTTTCCTACGGTTTCACCAGGATCCATCTATGAGTTCTACTAAGCAACGAGTTACTAGAGAGAGTTTGCATCTACATACCACTTGTAGATCGAGTACGGAAGCGATCGAAGGAGTGGTGATGATGAAGACGTTCCCAACGTGATTCCGATCACCGATGACCAAGTGCTGAACGGACAGCACCTCCGCGTTCAACACACGATGGGATTTACGGCGTCTCCTTCTTCTTGATCCAGCAAGGAGGAAGGAGAGGTTGAGGAAGATCACTCCAATGGCAGCACGACGGCGTGATGCGGATGGAGGGACTGATCTCGGCAGGGGGCGCCAAGCGTGTCACGGAGGGGGAGAGGTGTTGGGAGGGAGGGCTGCGCCTTCAATGGTGTGTGCAGCCTCCCTCTACCCCCTATTTATAGGGAAAGGAGGAGGGCGGCCCCTCTAGATGCATCTAGAGGTGGGGGCGGCGACCAAGGGAGGGCTTGCCCCCAAGCAAGGGGCGCCTTTAGGGTTTCCCCTCAACCCTAGGCGAATGGGCCAAGGGAGGTGCGCCCAGCCCATGAGGGGCTGGCTGCCCCACGCAGCCCAAGTGGCCCCCCAAAGGGTGGCCCATCCCGTGGTCCTCCGGAACCCTTCCGTGGACCCTCCATAAAACCGATATGACCGAAACTTTTCCGGTGTCCGCTTGATGACTTCCCATATATAAATCTTTACCTCCGGACCATTCCGAACTCCTCGTGACGTCAGGGATCTCATCCGGACTCGAACAACATTCGTAATCACATACAAGTCTTCCTATTAACCCTAGCGCCACCGAACCTTAGTGTGTAGACCCTACGGTTCGGAGACATGCGAACATGACCGGGACGCTCTCGGTCAATAACCAACAGCGGATCTGGATACCCATGTTGGCTCCCACATGCTCCTCGATGATGTCATCGGATGAACCACGATGTCTAGGGTTCAAGCAACCCGTATGCTATTCCCTTTGTCGAGCGGTATGTTACTTGCCCGAGACTCGATCGTCGGTATCCCAATACCTCGCTTAATCTCGTTACCGCAAGTCACTTTACTCGCATCCGTAATGCATGATCCCGTGACGCACACTTGGTCACTTTGAGCTCATTATGATGATGCACTACCGAGTGGGCCCGGTGATACCTCTCCGTCATACGGAGTGACAAATCCTGTCTCGATCCGTGTCAACCCAGACACTTTCGGAGATACCGTAATGCACCTTTATAGTCACCCGATACGTTGTGACGCTTGGTACACCCAAAGCATTCCTACGGTATCCGGAGTTACACGATCTCACGGTCTAAGGAAGAGATACTTGACATTGGAAAAGCTCTAGCAAAACGAACTACACGATCTTTGTGCTATGCTTAGGATTGGGTCTTGTCCATCACGTCATTCTCCTAATGACGTGATCCCGTTGTCAATGACATCGATGTCCATAGTCGAAACCATGACTATCTGTTGACCAACGAGCTAGTCTACTAGAGGCTTACTAGGGACGTATTGTAGTCTATGTATTCACACGTGTATTACGATTTCCGATAATACAGCTTATAGCATGAATAAAGACAATTATCATGAACAAGGAAATATAATAATAATGCTTTTATTATTGCCTCTAGGGCATATTTCCAACAGTCTCCCACTTGCACTAGAGTCAATAATCTAGTTTACATTGTGATGAATCGAACACCCATAGAGTTCGGTGTTGATCATGTTTTGCCCATGAAGAGGTTTAGTCAAGCGGATCTGCGACATTCAGATCCGTATGCACTTTACAAATTTCTATGTCTCCATCCTGAACATTTTCACGGATGGAGTTGAAGCGACGCTTGATGTGCTGGTCTTCTTGTGAAACCTGGGCTCCTTGGCAAGTGCAATAGCTCCGGTGTTGTCACGAGAAGAGTTTGATCGGCCCCGACGCATTGGGTATGACTCCTAGGTCGGTGATGAACTCCTTCACCCAAATTGCTTCATGCGCTGCCTCCGAGGCTGCCATGTACTCCGCTTCACATGTAGATCCCGCCACGATGCTCGCTTGCAGCTGCACCAGCCATTGCTCCACCATTCAACATATACACGTATCCGGTTTGTGACTTAGAGTCATCCAGATCGTGTCGAAGCTAGCGTCGGCGTAACCCTTTATGACGAGCTCTTCGTCACCTCCATAAACGAGAAACATGTCCTTTGTCCTTTTCGGTACTTCAGGATATTCTTGACCGCTGTCCGGTGTTCCTTGCGGGATTACTTTGGTACCTTCCTACCAAACTTACGGCAAGGTTTACATCAGGTCAGTACACAGCATGGCATACATAATAGATCCTATGGCTGAGGCATAGGGATGACACTCATCTCTTCTTTATCTTTTGCCCTGGTCGGGCATTGAGCTGAGCTCAATCTCACACCTTGCAAAACAGCAAGAACCCTTCTTGACTGATCCATTTTGAACTTCTTCAAAATCTTATCAAGGTATGTGCTTTGTGAAAGACCTATGAGGCGTCTCGATCTATCTCTATAGATCTTGATGCCTAATATATAAGCAGCTTCTCCAAGGTCCTTCATTGAAAAACACTTATTCAAGTAGGCCTTAATGCTGTCCAAGAATTCTATATCATTTCCCATCAAAAGTATGTCATCTACATATAATATGAGAAATGCTACTGAGCTCCCACTCACTTTCTTGTAAACGCAGGCTTCTCCATAAGTCTCAAGCATAAACCCAAACGCTTTGATCATCTCATCAAAGCGAATGTTCCAACTCCGAGATGCTTGCACCAGCCCATAAATGGATCGCTGGAGCTTGCATACTTTGTCGACATTCTTAGGATCGACAAAACCTTCGGCTGTATCATATACAGCTCTTCCTTAAGATAACCGTTAAGGAACGCTGTTTTGACGTCCATCTGCCATATCTCATAATCATAGTATCGGCAATTGCTAACATGATTCGGACGGACTTAAGCTTCGCCACGGAGAAAAGTCTCATCGTAGTCAATCCCTTGAACTTGCCGATAACCCTTAGCGACAAGTCGAGCTTTATAAATGGTGACATTACCATCCGCGTCCGTCTTCTTCTTAAAGATCCATTTGTTTTCTATCGCTCGCCGATCATCGGGCAAGTCGGCCAAAGTCCACACTTTGTTTTCATACATGGATTCTATCTCGGACTTCATGGCTTCTAGCCATTTGTTGGAATCTGGGCCGCCATCGCTTCTTCATAGTTCAAGGTTCATTGTTGTCTAACAACATGATTTCCAAGACAGGGTTGCCGTACCACTCAGTGCGGGCGTGTCCTAGTGGACCTCGAGTTCAAGAGCAACTTGATCCAAGTACCTTGATCATCATCATGAATTTCCTCTTGGTTGGTGTAGGCATCACAGAACATTTTCCGAGCTGCACTACTCTCCTGTTCAAGAGGTAGTACTTCATCGAGTTCTACTTTCCTCCCACTTACTTCTTTCGAGAGAAACTCTTTTCCGAAAGGTTCCGTTCTTGGCAACAAAGATCTTGCCCTCGGATCTTAAGTAGAAGGTATACCCAATGGTTTCTTTAGGGTATCCTATGAAGACGCATTTTTCCGACTTGGGTTCGAGCTTTTCAGGTTGAAGTTTCTTGACATAAGCATCGCATCCCCAAACTTTTAGAAACGATAGCTTAGGTTTCTTCCCAAACCATAATTCATACGGTGTCGTCTCAACGGACTTAGACGGTGCCCTATTTAAAGTGAATGTAGCTGTCTCTAGAGCGTATCCCCAAAATGATAGCGGTAAATCGGTAAGAGACATCATAGACCGCACCATATCCAATAGAGTGCGATTCGACGTTCGGACACACCGTTCTGCTGAGGTGTTCCAGCGGCGTTAGTTGTGAAACGATTCCACATTTTCTTAAGTGTGTACCAAATTCGTGACTTAAATATTCTCCTCCACGATCCGATCGTAAGAATTTTATCTTTCGGTCACGTTGATTCTCTACTTCATTCTGAAATTCCTTGAACTTTTCAAAGGTCTCGGACTTGTGTTTCATCAAGTAGACATACCCATATCTACTCAAGTCATCTCGTGAGAGTGAGAACATAACGATATCCTCCATGAGCCTCAACGCTCATTGGACCGCATACATCGGTATGTATGATTTCCAACAAGTTGGTTGCTTGCTCCATTGTTCCGGAGAACGGAGTCTTGGTCATCTTGCCCATGAGGCATGGTTCGCATGTGTCAAATGATTCATAATCTAAAGACTCCAAAAGTCCATCAGCATGGAGCTTTTTCATGCGCTTGACACCAATGTGACCAATGGAGTGCCACAAGTATGTGGGACTATCGTTATCAACTTTACATCTTTTGGTATTCACGCTATAAACATGTGTAATACTAACCGAGATTCATTAAGAATAAACCATTGACCATCGGAGCATGACCATAATACATATCTCTCATATAAATAGAACAACCATTATTCTCGGATTTAAATGAGTAGCCATCTCGCATTAAACGAGATCCGGATACAATATTCATGCTCAAACTTGGCACCAAATAACAATTATTAAGGTTCATAACTAATCCCGTAGGTAAATGAAGAGGTAGCGTGCGACGGCGATCACATCGACTCTGGAACCATTCCCGACGCGCGATCGTCACCTCGTCCTTTGCCGACTTCCGCTTATTCCGCAGCTCCTGCTGTGAGTTACAAATATGAGCAACGGCACGGTATCAAATACCGGGGAGTTACTACGAGTAATCGGTAAAGTACACATCAATTACATGTATATCAAATATACCTTTGGTGTTGCCGGCCTTCTTGTCCGCTAAGTATTTGGGGCAGTTCCGCTTCGATGACCCTCCCTTGCAATAAAAGCACTCGGTCTCGGGTTTGGGTCCATTCTTTGACTTCTTCCGGCAACTTGCTTACCGGGGCGGCAACCTCCTTGCCGTCCTTCTTGAAGTTCTTTTTGCCCTTGCCCTTCTTGAACTTAGTGGTCTTATTGACCATCAACACTTGATGTTCTTTCTTGATCTCAACCTCGGTGACTTCAGATAGAGAACACTTCAGGATTGTCTTCACCATCCCCTGCATGTTGTAGTTCATCACAAAGCTCTTGTAGCTTGGTGGGAGCGATGGAGGATTCTGTCAATGACCGCCTCATCGGGGAGGTTAATATTCATTGGGTCATACGGTTGTGCAACCAGACATCTTCGTAATATGCTCACCGATAGAACTGTTTTCCTCCATCTTACAACTATAGAACTTGTCGGAGATGTCATATCTCTTGACCCGGCGTGAGCTTGGAAAACAAGTTTCAGCTCCTCGAACATCTCATATGCTCCGTGATGCTCAAAACGCTTTTGGAGCCCGGTTCTAAGCTGTAAAGCATGCCGCACTGAACGAGGGAGTAATCATCAAGACGAGACTGCCAAGCATTCATAATGTCTTGGTTCTCAGGGACGGAGCGTCACCTAGCGGTCCTTCTAGGACATATTGTTTCTCGGCAGCTATGAGGATGATCCTCAAGTTCGGACCCAGTCCGTATAGTTGCTGCCGTCATCTTTCAGCTTGGTTTTCTAGGAGCGCGTTGAAGTTCAAGTTGACATGAGCGTTGGCCATTTGATCTACAAGACATATCATTCAAAAGTTTTAGACTAAGTTCATGATAATTAAGTTCATCTAATCAAATTATTTAAATGAACTCCCACTTAGATTGGACATCCCTCTAGTCATCTAAGTGTTACACGATCCGAGTCGACTAAGCCGTGTCCGATCATCACGTGAGACGGACTAGTCTCGTCGGTGAACATTCTCATGTTGATCGTATCTTCCATACGACTCGTGTTCGACCTTTCGGTCTCCGTGTTCCGAGGCCATGTCTGTACATGCTAGGCTCGTCAAGTAAACCCTAAGTGTTTTCGCGTGTGTAAATCTGTCTTACACCGTTGTATGTGAGCGTAAGAATCCATCACACCCGATCATCACGTGGTGCTTAGAAGCGCGAACTTTAGCAGCGGTGCACGAGTTAGGGAAACACTTCTTGAAATTGTTGTGAGGATCATCTTATTTACTACCGTCGTTCTAAGTAAACAAGATGTATAAACATAATAAACATCACATGCAATTATATAGTAGTGACATGATATGGCCAATATCATAAAGCTCCATTGATCTCCATCTTCGGGGCTCCATGATCATCTTGTCACCGGCATGACACCATGATCTCCATCATCATGATCTCCATCATTGTGCCTCCATGAAGTTGTCACGCCAACGACTACTTCTACTTCTATGGCTAACGCGTTTAGCAATAAAGTAAAGTAAGTTACATGGCGTTCTTCAATGACACGCAGGTCATACAAAATTAAAGACAACTCCTATGGCTCCTGCCGGTTGTCATACTCATCGACATGCAAGTCGTGATTCCTATTACAAGAACATGATCTCATACATCACAATATGTCATTCATCATTCATCACAACTTGGCCATATCACATCACATGACAATTGCTGCAAAAACAAGTTAGGCGTCCTCTAATTGTTGTTGCATCTTTTACGTGGCTGCAATTGGGTTCTAGCAAGAACGTTTTCTTACCTACGAATAACCACAACGTGATCTTGTCAACTTCTATTTACCCTTCATAAGGACCCTTTTCATCGAATCCGCTCCAACTAAAGTAGGAGAGACAGACACCGCCAGCCACCTTATGCAACTAGTGCATGTTAGTCGGTGGAACCGGTCTCACGTAAGCGTACGTGTAAGGTTGGTCCGGGCCGCTTCATCCCACAATACCGCGGAAGCAAGATAAGACTAGTAGCGGCAAGTAAATTGACAAGATCCACGCCCACAACTAAATTGTGTTCTACTCGTGCAAAGAGAACTACGCATAGACCTAGCTCATGATGCCACTGTTGGGGAACGTTGCAGAAAATTAAAATTTTTCCTACGGTTTCACCAAGATCCATCTATGAGTTCTACTAAGCAACGAGTTACTAGAGAGAGTTTGCATCTACATACCACTTGTAGATCGAGTACGGAAGCGATCGAAGGAGTGGTGATGATGAAGACGCGTTCCCAGCGTGATTCCGATCACCGATGACCAAGTGCTGAGCGGACAGCACCTCCGCGTTCAACACACGACGGGACGGACGGCGTCTCCTTGTTCTTGATCCAGCAAGGAGGAAGGAGAGGTTGAGGAAGATCACTCCAATGGCAGCACAACGGCGTGATGCGGATGGAGGGACTGTACTCGGCGCAGGCTTCGCCAAGCGATGCGGAGGGAGAGGTGTTGGGAGGGAGGGCTGCGCCTTCAATGGTCTGCAGCCTCCCTCTACCCCTCTATTGATAGGGGAAAGGAGGAGGGGCGGCCCCTCTAGATGCATCTAGAGGGGCGGCGGCCAAGGGAGGGGCTTGCCCCCAAGCAAGGCGCGCCTTTAGGGTTTCCCCCTCAACCCTAGGCGCATGGGCCAAGGGGGGGTGCGCCCAGCCCATGAGGGGCTGGCTGCCCCACGCAGCCCAAGTGGCCCCCAAAGGGGTGGCCCTCCCGTGGTCCTCCGGAACCCTTCGGTGGACCCTCCATAAACCGATATGACCCAAACTTTTCGGTGTCCGTTTGATGACTTCCCATATATAAATCTTTACCTCCGGACCATTCCGAACTCCTCGTGATGTCAGGGATCTCATCCGGACTCGAACAACATTCGGTAATCACATACAAGTCTTCCTATTAACCCTAAGCGCCACCGAACCTTAAGTGTGTAGACCCTACGGGTTCGGAGACATGCGAACATGACCGGGGCGCTCTCGGTCAATAACCAACAGCGGGATCTGGATACCCATGTTGGCTCCTACATGCTCCTCGATGATGTCATCGGATGAACCACGATGTCTAGGGTTCAAGCAACCCGTATGCTATTCCCTTTGTCGAGCGGTATGTTACTTGCCCGAGACTTCGATCGTCGGTATCCCAATACCTCGTTTAATCTCGTTACGGCAAGTCACTTTACTCGTACCGTAATGCATGATCCCGTGACGGACACTTGGTCACTTTGAGCTCATTATGATGATGCACTACCGAGTGGGCCCGGTGATACCTCTCCGTCATACGGAGTGACAAATCTGTCTCGATCCGTGTCAACCCAACAGACACTTTCGGAGATACCTGTAATGCACCTTTATAGTCACCCGATTACGTTGTGACGTTTGGTACACCCAAAGCATTCCTACGGTATCCGGGAGTTACGATCTCACGGTCTAAGGAAGAGATACTTGACATTGGAAAAGCTCTAGCAAAACGAACTACGATCTTTGTGCTATGCTTAGGATTGGGTCTTGTCCATCACGTCATTCTCCTAATGGCGTGATCCCGTTATCAATGACATTTGATGTCCATAGTCGAAACCATGACTATCTGTTGACCAACGAGCTAGTCTACTAGAGGCTTACTAGGGACGTATTGTAGTCTATGTATTCACACGTGTATTACGATTTCCTGATAATACAGTTATAGCATGAATAAAGACAATTATCATGAACAAGGAAATATAATAATAATGCTTTTATTATTGCCTCTAGGGCATATTTCCAACAATAGGCCCATTAGCCCGTTTTTTCTTTTTAGTTTTATTTTTGTTTTCTGTTTTAACAGAGTAGTTTCAGATTTGAAAAATTCATATCTTTTAATCTACTTAATATTTTTAAGTGATTCTTTTTTATTGGTTTGCAAATTTCTTATAGTTTCTGTAGAAAATATAATTAGTCATGTTAAAATTATTTAAAATTGCTTTAATTTAGATTTAGGCAGAATAGTAATTCTGCTATAAAATGAGTTAGGAATATTATTTTTGGTGATTCTTTTGTCACAACTTTGTTCTGACATTGCCTAACCGTAGGAATTTATTTGGGCATTTTAGAAATTAATAAAAAATTGTTTTAATCAGAATCATGTTATTCCTATTTATTTAACTAGCTACTATTTTCCTATTGTTTTACTTAGCAAATAATTTTATTTCTTTTATGTGATAGTTTATTCTAGGTTAGTTTCTGTAACTTTAGAGCATGAACTTTTATTTATAATAAATAAAACTTCTATTTTATTTTTCTTACTAGAATTTGCTTTAGGCCTAATAGGAGTTTTATAATAGATTTTAAGGTAATTCTTTTTGCTCCTAGTTGTTTGATGAATTCTTTTCTGTTAGTTAACATAAACCCATGCTTAGGTTCTGTTAAGAAAAATTTTGATATGTAAAACTATTCTTAGTTGTTGCTTGATGTAGGAAAGCTTTGATTTGGTTTTCTTCGAGTTTTCTTTGGTTTTTGATTTGTTTGTTTTGTGTGTTATGTTAGCATGCTATTATGTTAAGTGATCAAATGCTCTATGCTTATTATGATTGTTGTTTGCCTCGGTAGAATTTCCGGAGTGCGAAGCTTGCTACCACGAGTCCCTAGCTTTCGAAGATCGTCAGCAAGGCAAGTCATTGATCATGTTCTTTACAATACCTATGATTTTGTTGCATTAGAATTATACCTCCCCACCATGCATGCAGTAGGTGAAATTTTGAAGTTATGTTCTTGAGTAGTATCATGAGGTAGGATGAACCAATCCCCTTGTTACCATGACCGGGATAAGTAGTTTATTTTTGCTATGCTCAGAGCGGGGTTGGTTGAGTGAATTCATAAGGGAGATGTGAGAGTCAAAGATGATGACAACCCCATGAACTTCAAGCTCAAGATGGACTTGAATTCACTCTTTGGGTGGAGGGCGGTTGTGGGCACCCTGGAGAACCCAGTGGTTGGCGGGATGCATGGAGAAGTGCCATGACATCTTGTGGAAAGCTTCACCCAGCCACGAAGAGACGGATGGGTACCCCATTGACCGGAAGCTTACGTGCAGCCGCAAGCCATTATGGGCTCTGGCTTGGTCAACCCTAGTTGTGACTACGGCGGACGGTGCTACGAGATGTAGAAGAACGGTAGGATTGGATGGGTACCGGCGGTGGCGGAAGAACTCTTCGGAAGACCCTGTTTCGTTCGTCCCGTCTTCAAACACCATGAAGTGCGAAGACTTAAAAGGAGGGAACGATTCTTGCGGGTAAAGTGCGCAAACATCTGCAGAGCAAAGATCTAATCGATTAGCCGTGTCCCCGGTTACGGACAATTTGAGCCTCTGGAACTTGGAAGTATTCGGAAATCTCAACACTGAACTTAATAAATTAATTGAGGGGTTATTAATTAATATTTGGGAATGAGACATTGGTTGGTGGAACCATCTCAATAATTACCAACAATTTTGTAGTATTTGCAAGCAAGTCCACTGTTGTAGGGAAAAACTGGCTTTTCGCAAAATGATGAAACTTAGAGCCCCACAGCCAAATTGCATATAGTGTTAGTAATTTTTAATATTGTTCTCTCTTCATGACATGCCAGCATATTCAAAATGCTGACCTACACGGCTGCAACGTCTTATGTTGCAGAGGATTATTCCGATCAGGAGTGAGGCTACGCTCTGCGCTTGGCGATTGCCCTTTGGAGTCGGATGGACTCGCTATTCTTCTACGCTTCCGTAGCTTTACTTAGTTTATTTCTCATGAGTTGGCCTTCGGCCGAATTTATTCTATTGTAATAAAGACTCGATATGAGAATCGTGTAATAAATTCAAGTGTGATTGAACTTTGATTATTTCATCAATGTACTGTGAGTGCCAGCATGATCTTGGGATGGTACAGACACAGAGACTTGACCGATTTTGGGTCGGGTCGCTACATTCACCGACCGAGTATTCCCTTAAGAATGCTAGCTTTCGGCTTCACCCAGTCCGAGGTACACATCCGGCTGACCCGGCAGTAACAATCGCAGAGGTGCTCCCCTTATGCCCTAGCCAATTAACGGAGCGAGGGCATAAACACAAGAGCGAGCAACCCAGCTTGGCCAAAACTTAAGTCATATAGATGCATATAATGGCGAAAAAAGGTACATGTGGAAGAATAACACATGTGTGGGGCATAGAGCCGGAAAATAGTTACATTAAGCTTACGTATAAGAAGCCCCGTATAATAATGTAGCGGCTAGCGTGTCAAGATTGTGTAGTCAAGACACAATTTAGCCTTTTAAGGCCTTGAAGAGAAAGGAAGAAAGAAAGAAATAAAAGCAGATAACGGATATATAAAAATTGGCGGAGGTAAGGAGACAAACATAGAGTCCGGCACTAGGCGTAGAACCTTGAGTCGGCTGCGTTCCATGGGTTTGGCTCGAGTCGATTGTCCGATGCATCCCATGACGATCGCTCCACCGGTCGAACTTGGTCAATAACGAAGGGACCTTCCCATTTGGGCTTGAGCTTGTTCTTTTTCTTCTCCGGTAGGCGTAGAACGAGTTCACCGACGTTATAAGTTTTGGCCCGTACTTCTCTGCTTTGATACCTTCGAGCCTGTTGCTGATAAAATGCGAAACGGGCTTTTGCCACGTCACGCTCCTCCTCCAAGGCGTCCAAACTGTCCTGCCGATCAAGCTTGGCTTCTTTCTCTTTGTACATGCGCACTCGAGGTGAGTCGTGAATTATGTTGCAGGGTAGTATCGCTTCTGCGCCGTACACCATAAAAAACGGTGTGTATCCGGTAGTGCGATTCGGCGTGGTCCGCAGCCCCCATAGTGCGGAGTCGAGCTCCTCTACCCAGTGAGTATCTGATTCCCTTAAGGATCGCACTAATCTGGGTTTAATGCCGCTCATGATAAGACCATTTGCTCGCTCGACTTGACTGTTAGTTTGCGGATGATAGACAGAAGCATAATCGAGCTTAATGCCCATGTTGTTGCACCAAATTTTTACCTCGTCGGCTGTAAAATTTGAGCCGTTATCGGTGATGATGCTGTGGGGGACGCTGTAACGGTGTACAACCCCAGATATGAAGTCTATCACTGGTCCGGACTCGGCCGTTTTAACTAGTTTGGCTTCTATCCATTTGGTGAATTTATCCACCATGACCAATAAGTATTTTTTCTTATGGCTTCCCCCTTTGAGGGGTCCGACCATATCAAGCCCCCAGACCGCAAAGGACCAAGTGATGGGATTGCTCGGAGAGTGGTAGGCGGCATATGGCTTTGATTTGCAAAAAGCTGGCAACTGACGCATCGTTGAATGAGATCCTGTGCGTCTGCTCGGGCCGTCGGCCAGCAAAAACCTGTACAGAAGGCCTTGCTTACCAGGGCCCGGGCTGCGACATGGTGGCCGCCAAGTCCAGCATGAATTTCTACCAAAAGTTGCCGTCCTTCCTCTTTGGAGATGCACCTTTGAAGGACTCCGGTAGCGCTTTTCTTATAAAGCTCTCCCTCGTGGACCTTGTAGGCTTTAGACCGTCGCACAATGCAACGTGCCTTGTTTGGGTCCTCAGGTAGTTTCTGCCTAGTTAGGTAGGCCAAGAAGGGTTCTGTCCACGGGGCGATGGCAGCCATAATCACGTGGGCGGAAGGTGTTATTTCGGTGGTAGAGCCTCCGATTATGTCAGGGTGTTCAGGATCTGGCGTTGTGTCTGGGTCTGGGCTATTATTTCCGGTCTCTCCTTCCCATACCACAGATGGCTTAAACAGCCTTTCCAAGAAGATATTAGGTGGGACCGGGTCGCGCTTAGCGCCTATGCGGGCAAGGATATCTGCCGCCTGATTGTTTTCTCGGACCACATGGTGGAATTCAAGCCCCTCGAACCGAGCTGACATTTTGAGGACGGCATTGCGATAAGCTGCCATTTTTGGATCCTTTGCGTAGAAGTCTCCATTTATTTGAGATATTGCGAGGTTCAAATCCCCACGCACCTCTAGGCGTTGAATTCCCATGGAGACTGCCATTCGGAGACCATGTAACTGGGCCTCGTATTCTGCTACATTGTTGGACACTGTGTATAGTATTTGGAGCACGTATTGGACTGTATCTCCGGTGGGGGATGTCAGGATGACACCAGCCCCCAGACCAACCAGCATTTTGGAGCCGTCAAAGTGCATGATCCAATTGGAGTATGCGTCGTACTCTTTAGGGAGTTTGGCTTCTGTCCATTCGGCAACGAAATCAGCCAATACTTGTGACTTAATGGCTTGCCGTGGTTTGTATATTATGTCGAACGGGAGGAGCTCAATATCCCATTTAGCAATCCGGCCCGTGGCCTAGCGGTTGTTTATTATGTCGTTGAGTGGTACTTCAGAGGCCACCGTAATTGAACACTCTTGAAAGTAGTGTCGTAGTTTCCGGGATGCCATGAAGACCGTGTATGCTATCTTTTGATAATGTGGGTACCGTGATTTGCATGGAGTGAGGACAGTGGATACATAGTATACCGGCTTTTGAAGCGGGAACTTATGTCCGTCCGTCTCTCGTTCGACGACGAGCACTGCACTTACAACTTGGTGTGTTGCCGCTATATATAACAACATTGGTTCGCCTACATTTGGCGCGGCCAAGATTGGGTTTGTGGCCAAAACGGCTTTTATTTCCTCTAGTCCGGCCGTGGCACATCCGCCCACTCAAGTGTTGATGCGTCAAGAAGGCGATAAAGAGGTCGTGCCTTTTCCCTAATCGGAGATGAAGCGGCTTAAGGCAGCCACGCATCTAGTTAGTTTTGGATTTGCTTGAGGTCATTGGGATGGCCAAGCGTGATGAGCTATGATTTTAGCGGATTTACTTGATTCCTCTGTTGGAGCGATGAATCCTAAGAGCTTTCGCGGCACGCCAAGACGCATTTTTCTGGATTGAGCTTAATGTCGTATGTTCGGAGATTATCGAACGTGAGCCTCAAGTCGTCTATTAAGGATTCGACGTGTCTGGTTTTAATGACCACATCATTTATGTATGCCTCCACTGTTTTGCCGATCTGTGTTTCCAAGCATGTCTGAATCATGCGTTGATAGGTTGCACCGGCGTTTTTGAGCCCGAAAGGCATGGTGTTAAAACAGAAGGGGCCGTATGGAGTGATAAATGTTGTTGCGGCTTGATCGGACTCCGCCATCTTAATTTGATGGTATCCGGAGTATGCATCGAGGAAACACAATGAGTCACGTCCTGCGGTAGCGTCGATAATTTGATCGATGCGAGGGAGGGGGAAGGGATCCTTGGGGCAAGCCTTGTTAAGGTCCTTGAAGTCGACACATAGGCGCCAGGATTTGTCCTTCTTTGGTACCATCACCAGGTTTGCTAGCCAGTCTGGATGTTTTATTTCTTGGATGAATCCGGCCTCTAGTAACTTGGCTAGCTCTTCTCCCATGGCTTGTCGCTTAGGTTCAGAGAAAGGCCGAAGAGTCTGCTTGACCGGCTTGAACCCCTTTAGAATGTTAAGGCTATGTTCGGCCAGCCTGCATGGGATTCCTGGCATGTCTGAAGGATGGCAGGCGAAGATGTCCCAATTTTCGCGCAAGAACTCCCGTACTGCGGCGTCTACTGTGGGGTTTAATTGTGCCCCGATGGATGCTGTTTTAGTAGGGTCCGTTGGGTGGACATGGAATTTGACTATTTCGTCCGCTGGTTTAAAAGAGGTGGATTTGGATCTTTTGTCGAGTATCACGTCGTCCCTGTCCACTATGGAGCGCAGCGCTGTCAGTTCTTCGGCCGCGAGGGCTTCGGATAACGCCTCAAGGGCTAGTGCGGCGGTTTTATTCTCGGCGCGGAGTGCTATGTCCGGATCACTAGCTAGAGTGATGATTCCATTGGACCCGGGCATTTTGAGCTTCATGTACCCGTAATGGGGTATAGCTTGGAAGATCGTGAATGCCTCCCGCCCTAAAAGGGCGTGGTATCCGCTACTAAACGGGCCCACTTGGAATATGATTTCTTCGGACCTATAATTCTCCGGCGTGGCGAATACCACGTCTAGTGTGATTTTTCCCGTGCAGCATGCCTCCCGACTAGGGATGATTCCTCTGAAGGTCGTGCTGCTTTGCTCAATGCGGCTCCTGTCTATTTCCATTTTGCTAAGAGTTTCTTCGTAGATGAGGTTTAATCCGCTGCCACCGTCCATGATCACTTTAGTAAGCCGGAAGCCGTCCACAATTGGACTAAGGACCAAGGCGGCTGGTGCTCAGGCTGTTCGGAATTTAGGTTCATCACTGGCATTGAAGGTGATAGCCGTATCGCTCCATGGGTTTATTGCTGCTACGTGGCAGACTTCGGCAAGGCTGCGGAGTGCTCGCTTACGCCTATTATTTGAGGCGAAGGTCTCGAAGACTGTAAATACTGTATTGTTGTTTTCCGTGGGATGGTGCTCTACGGTGTTGCTGATGAGGAGATCCTCACCGCTCTTGGCCACCTACCGGAGCACCCAACATGCTCTAAGGCTGTGTGTTGGCATGGTATCCACTGTACTGTGAATTTTGCATGGCCCGTTAAGCCATCCCTCCAATACGGTTCCGCGCCCTGTAGTGGGCTTTTGTTTCTTTGTAATTGGGTCGGGTGACTTACGAGAGTACACCCTTTTAGTTCGGACGGGGGGTTTTGTGAGAGCCGAGGGATCCCAAAATTTTGTTTGGGTTTTCCGGGCGCTTTCCATCGCACAGTACTTCCGTACTATGGCCGCCAAGTCAGCGAAGTGTGCTATGTCACGGCGACTTATGATGTTGAGGATTCCCTTGTCCGTGCAATTATTGCAAAAGAATGAGATTGCGTCTTCCTCGCGACAGTCCTTAACCTTGCTCATTACAAGGAGGAATCTGGCCCAATAGTGGTGTATTGTATCTTGGGGCTCTTGTCTAATGTGGGAAAGATCGCTTATATCTGGGTGGGTGGGTGGATTTAAGTCCAAACCCTGACCCGATCTGAGACCCAGGGGCGGAGGAGTTTTCGAGCTTGGCAGTTCGGGCTCCGGGATGTTGCTCAACAGGTCTGGCCCACTGCCTGATTCTAGGTTCAAGGTTTGGGCCATGTCCTCCCGTAGACGGGTATCTGGCTCGGAGAGCTCGGAAATCCGGACATAGTTTGTCCTCAAGATAGAGGAAGAATCGCTGCATTGCTCCTCTACCACCGCCATCTGATGGGTGACCGGCGGGGAGTTAATCTCCCTTTGGTCAGGTTTAAACCCAATCTAATCATAGTCCGTAGCGACTCCCAAGGCGGCGATGCGATCCAAGAGCTCATTCAAGGAAGAGAGCCCCATTGGATCCAACCGCTCGGCAAATTCCGAGCCGACGTGGAGGCTGTTTTCGATGACCCGAGAAATCATCGTCGGTGCAGCGGCCGAACAGGCGGTCATGACGAAACCGCCTAGCCGGAGAGTTTGGCCTACAGCCAGGGCTCCCCCAGAGGTGATGTTGTCCTTGACAATGAGACGAGCCATCCAGCCTTATGATGACGGCACAGTGGAACTCTCAATGAAAGCACCAATGTCGGTGTCAAAACCGGCGGATCTCGGGTAGGGGGTCTCGAATGTGCATCTAAGGCGGATGGTAACATGAGGCGGGGACACGATGTTTACCAGTTGGGCCCTCTCGATGGAGGTAATACCCTACTTCTGCTTGATTGATCTTGATGATATGAGTATTACAAGAGTTAATCTACCACGAGATCGTAGAGGCTAAACCCTAGAAGCTAGCCTATGGTATGATTGTTGTTGTCCTACGGACTAAACCCCCTGGTTTATATAGACGCCGGAGGGGGCTAGGGTTACACAGAGTCGGTTACAAGGGAGGAGATCTACATATCCGTATTGCCAAGCTTGCCTTCCACGCCAAGGAGAGTCCTACCCGGACACGAGACGAAGTCTTCAATCTTGTATCTTCATAGTCCAACAGTCCGGCCAAAGGATATAGTCCAGCTATCCGAGGACCCCCTAATCCAGGACTCCCTCACCCGCCACGAGCATCAACACTCATTGGATCGCATACATCAGTATGTATTATTACCAACAAGTCTGTTGCTCGCTCCATTGTTTCGGAGAACGGAGTCTTGGTCATCTTGCCCATGAGCCATGGTTCGCAAGCATCAAGTGATTCCAAAAGCCTATCAGCATGGAGTTTCTTCATGCGCTTTACACCAATATGACCTAAATGGCAGTGCCACAAATAATTTGCACTATCATTATTAAACTTATATCTTTTGGCTTCAATACTATGAATACTAGATGATTTCCCCGCGCGTTGCTGCGGGGACATCCGTGTACAACTTGTTGTATATATTTGTTTTACCAATGGAAAATCACTTGTTTCAAATCAGTTTTCATGTGGACTTGAATACTAAGTATCTCTTTAATAGATGAACTCAACAAACATCTACGAAGATGGACAGTGTATAATGAAAATTATAGAATGATGGGTGTCGGACAAAACAGGATTGACGAATAGTAGAAAAAATGTAACCGGAACTATGTTCATATTTAATATTACCAAGTGAAGCAACTCTCTTCATTGATCATAAATTTTACATCTGCATAAGGAATACATTACACTCGTACATCCTCCATCAAATAACATGATGTTAGCTTTTATATTCAAGAGGCATGACAAATAGTTAAAGTCCAAACGGGTAGATCTAATTCCCAATGCAATTTGTATCTACTATGTCATTGGAGTCAGGTTTCAACTAAAACCAGAATTCCTTTATTACATGGTTCTAAAGACATGCCATAAAAACTGGATCAATGCAACCAAAGGAAGCAATGCTCAAATAATATAATGTGTAACATCGTAAGAGAAAGATGATAATCTACACCAAGAAAAAGAGTAGAGGTCAGAGCTATATAAAAAGCCCTACTTATAGAAATCCCCAATTAGTTCCTGATAAAAAAACTACAGAGAGTATAAAATTTAAAAAAATTATATATAGCAAAATATAGGGAGCGATGCCCGATGGCATTGCCGGAGGTAAAACAGTTGTGGTCCAAAAAATCAAAGCTTGTATCAATAAGCACAGTAGAGAAATGTGGCTGGATTCATCCTTAACTATTCAATATCAGAAATCAAGAGGACATTATTTGAAACATTTTGCTATCAGTTCTTCGAAAACAAAAATGCCTAGAACATGCTTATGAAAAGAAACCATTCACGGGACAGATCATTTATTGTTGATCGGTAGGTAGAGTTGTTCACACTAAACCTCCTCGTCCTAGAAAAGAATTCCACAAGTTAGTATGATTAAATTTTCATGTGTGTTGCTTTGGCAAAATACATGAAAGCCAGCTCCTCAACATGACTATCCAAGTCTGAAAAGGCTGATGGGTTGATTAGTAAGAAAGCACAGCGGGTCATGCACAAAAATCCATAGGAATCGATACAAAGCAAAATATTATAGAAGCTGGACAAACAATACTCCAAGGTCTGATTTTTTTAGGAAATTGTTAGCGCTTCCAATTAGAATCAACCGGGTCAGAGATATGAGCACAAACTATCATATCTCAACATATATATGCTTGTCGGCAGTGCGTGGATTGAGAGGATTGTGGATATGAGAGACTAACTGGGCTTGCTGCCAGTAGGATGTGGATGGAGACCGAACAAAGCTTTCTCCGAAAAATGGCTCCTACAACAAACAAATTATACTTTTCAATCCAACCTAAATCAAAAATGCAGTCAGATATGAGAAGATAGAGGAGGGAGAGCACACCTTTGGTGCAGGTGATGTTGGGGAGTAAGCAGACTATAAATCGGAGTCGAGGTCGATCCAACGCTCCTGCAAGCCATGGCTGTCAATGGAACCTCACCGGCGTCACCATCAGCCCATCCCTTCAAGGCCGAAAAGAAATACATGCACCGGCTAGGGACCTGGCCCGTGCGGCATCCACTCCATGGCTGAGTCGTCGGGCAGAGCTTCCTTCCAGGTGAGACACCAGCGGTCGGTCTGATTCCGACCACCAGTATAGGCCACCACCGCACATGCTGCAAACTCCTCTTCATGTCGTCCATCTGCAGGGAGAGACGGATGAAGCACGGCCCGACGGAGGCCACCAAGGGCCGCGGTGGGGGCGGAGAAGGAGGGGAGGCAGTCGATGGCGCCGGCAGTGGCAGGCGCGGCGCCGGGGGGACTCACCTCGGTCCGACCACCCACCCTAGGTTAGGCAAGTGGGGATCCATGTGAGCAGAGATGGAAGCTTAAAGGGGAGATCCACAACATCGATTACTCGGTGGAGAAGATGAATAGAGTTATGGAAATCAATGGACCGTGGAGTTAACTGAGGAACTGTGTGGGAGGGTTAATTGGGGCTCATCCGTTAGAAGATGTGCATCCTTTACACATCATCATGTTGTGGTGGCTGGTGGGTGCCCTCCTGTGACTTGGTAACCGAAGGCTATGTGCTGGCGTGGGGCGTCGGGATTGATTGCGATAGACTTTGTTTTTTTCTTTTAGGGACTGCATGAGGTGTGACGTGGCTTGGTGCGATTGGGTGCTGAGGTGTCTATGCTGCATGTTGAGATAAATCAAGTAGTGGGGGTGAACTTCTTAAGTATATAGGATGTGTATCACTACTATGGAGATTCAATAAAAATAGACCACTCATCAAGGGTGCATGACCATAAAAGATATTACTCATATAAATAGAACAACCATTATTCTCTGATTTAAATGAATAACCATCTCGCATCAAACAAGATCCAGATATAATGTTCATGCTTAACACTGGCACCAAATAATAATTATTCAGGTCTAAAACTAACCCCGAAGGTAGATGTAGAGGTAGCGCACCGACGGCGATCACATCGAATTTGGAACCATTTCCCATGTGCATCGTCACCTCGTCCTTAGCCAATCTTCGCTTAATTAGTAGCCCCTGTTTCGAGTTGCAAATATGAGCAACAGAACCAGTATCAAATACCCAGGCGCTACTACGAGCATTAGTAAGGTACACATCAATAACATGTATATCAAATATACCTTTCACTTTGCCATCCTTCTTATCCGCCAAATACTTGGGGCAGTTCCGCTTCCAGTGACCAGTCCCTTTGCAGTAGAAGCACTCAGTCTCAGGCTTAGGTCAAGACTTGGGCTTCTTCACTTGAGCAGCAACTTGCTTGCCGTTCTTCTTGAAGTTCCCCTTCTTCCCTTTACCCTTTTTCTTGAAACTAGTGGTCTTGTTGACCATCAACACTTGATTCTCCTTCTTGATTTCTACCTCCGCAACCTTTAGCATTGTGAAGAGCTGGGAATTGTCTTATCCATCCCTTGCATATTATAGTTCATCACGAAGCTTTTGTAGTTGGTGGCAGTGATTGAAGAACTATCTCAATGACACTATCAACCGGAAGATTAACTCCCAGTTGAGTCAAGTGATTGTGGTACCTAGACATTCTGAGTATATGCTCACTGACAGAACTATTCTCCTCCATTTTGCAGCTGTAGAACTTATTGTAGACTTCATATCTCTCAATCCGGGCATTTGCTTGAAATATTAACTTCAACTCCTGGAGCATCTCATATGCTCCATGACATTCAAAACATCGTTGAAGTCCCGGTTCTAAGCCGTAAAGCATGGCACACTGAACTATCGAGTAGTCATCAGCTTTCCTCTGCCAGGCGTACATAACGTCCGGCGTTGCTCCTGCAGCGGGTCTTGCACCTAGCGGTGCTTCCAGGACGTAATTCTTCTGTGCAGCAATGAGGATAATCCTCAAGTTACGGACCCAGTCCGTGTAGTTGCTACCATCATCTTTCAACTTAGCTTTCTCTAGGAACGCATTAAAATTCAACGGAACAGTAACACGGGCCATTTATCTACAATAACATGGACATGCAAAATACTATCAGGTACTAAGTTCATGATAATTTAAAGTTCAATTAATCATATTACTTAAGAAGTCCCACTTAGATAGACATTCCTCTAATCATCTAAGTGATCACGTGATACATATCAAATAAACCATGTCCGGTCATCACGTGAGATGGAGTAGTTTTCAATGGTGAACATCACTATGTTGATCATATCTACTATATGATTCACGCTCAACCTTTCGGTCTCAGTGTTCTGATGCCATATCTGCATATGCTAGGCACGTCAAGTTTAACATGAGTATTCTGCGTGTGCAAAACTGGCTTGCAACCGTTGTATGTGAACGTAGAGCTTATCACACCCGATCATCACGTGGTGTCTCGGCACGACGAACTATCGCAACGGTGCATACTCAGGGAGAACACTTGTACCTTGAAATTTAGTGAAAGATCATCTTATAATGCTACCGCCGTACTAAGCAAAATAAGATGCATAAAGGATAAACATCACATGCAATCAAATAAGTGATATGATATGACCATCATCATCTTGTGCCTTTGATCTCCATCTCCAAAGCACCGTCATGATCACCATCGTCACCGGCTTGACACATTGATCTCCATCGAAGCATCGTTATCGTCTCGCCAACTATTGCTTCTACGACTATTGCTACCGCTTTGTGATAAAGTAAAGCAATTACATGGCGATTGCATTTCATACAATAAAGCGACAACCATATGGCTCCTGCCAGTTGCCGCTAACTGTTACAAAACATGATCATCTCATACAACAATTTATATATCATCACGTCTTGACCATATCACATCACAGCAAGCCCTGCAAACAAGTTAGACGTCCTCCACTTTGTTGTTGCAAATATTACGTGGCTGCTACGGGCTTAGCAAGAACCGTTCTTACCTACGCATCAAAACCACAATTATTTTTCGTCAAGTGTGTTGTTTTAACCTTCAACAAGGACCGGGCGTAGTCACACTCGATTCAACTAAAGTTGGAGAAGCAGACACACACTAGCCACATGTGTGCAAAGAACGGCGGTAGAACCAGTCTCATGAACGCGGTCATGTAATGTTGGTCTGGGCCGCTTCATCCAACAATACTGCCGAATCAAAGTATGACATGCTGGTAAGCAGTATGACTATTATCGCCCACAACTCTTTGTGTTCTACTCGTTCATATAACATCTACGCATAGACCTGGCTCAGATGCCACTGTTGGGGAACGTAGTATTTCAAAAAATTTGCCTCCGATCACGCAGGGAGAGTGTGTCCACGTAACCTCGTAGACCGAAATCGGAAGCGTTTAGTTACGCGGTTGATGTAGTCGAATGTCTTCGCGATCCAACCGATCCAAGTATCGAACGCATGGCACCTCCGCGATATGCACACGTTCAACTCGGTGACGTCCCTCGAACTCTAGATCCAGTTGAAGCCGAGGGAGAGTTCCGTCAGCACGACGGCGTGGTGACGGTGATGATGAAGCTACCGGCGCAGGGTTCGCCTAAGCACTATGACGATATGACCGAGGTGTAAAACTGTGGAGGGGGCACCACACATGGCTAAAGATCAACTTGTGTGTCTATGGGGTGCCCCCTCCCCCATATATAAAGGAGGGGAGGAGGAGGCCGGCTGGCCCTAGGGGGCGCGCCCAAGGGGGGGAGTCCTACTCCAAGTAGGAATCGCCCCCCCCCCCTTTTCCTAGTCCAAGTAGGAGAAGAAGGGAAAGAGGAGAGAAGAGAAGGAAGGAGAGGGGTGCCGCCCCCTCCCCTTGTGCAATTTGGACTAGGCAAGGGGGGCGCCACCTCTGGCCGGCCCTCCCTCTTCTCCACTAAGGCCCATTGTGGCCCAGTAATCCCTGAGGGTTCCGTAACCCCCCCCCCCCCCCCGGTACTCCGGAAAATACCTGATACACTTCGGAACCATTTCGGTGTCCGAATATAACCTTCCAATATGTCAATCTTTATGTCTCGACCATTTCGAGACTCTTCGTCATGTCCGTGATCTCAACCGGGACTCCGAACAACCTTCGGTACATCAAATCACATAAACTCATAATATGAATCGTCATCGAATGTTAAGCGTGCGGACCCTACGGGTTCGAGAACTATGTAGACATGACCGAGACACCTCTTCAGTCAATAACCAATAGCGTAACCTGGATGCTCATATTGGTTCCTACATATTTTATGAAGATCTTTACCGGTTAAACCGCATAACAACATATGTTGTTCCCTTTGTCATTGTTATGTTACTTGCCCGAGATTCGATCGTGGTATCATCCTACCTAGTTCAATATCGTTACCGGCAAGTCTCTTTACTCGTTCCGTAATGCATCATCCCGCAACTAACTCATTAGCCACATTTCTTGCAAGGCTTATAGTGATGCGCATTACCGAGAGGGCCCAGAGATACCTCTCCGACAATCGGAGTGACAAATCCTAATCTTGATCTATGCCAACTCAATGAACACCATCAGAGACACCTGCAGAGCATCTTTATAATCACCCAGTTACGTTGTGACATTTGATAGCACACTAAGTGTTCCTCCGGTATTCGGGGGTTGCATAATCTCATAGTCATAGGAACATGTATAAGTCATGAAGAAAGCAATAGCAATAAACTAAACGATCATAGTGCTAAGCTAACAGATGGGTCTTGTCCATCACATCATTCTCTAATGATGTGACCCCGTTCATCAAATGACAACACATGTCTATGGCTAGGAAACTTAACCATCTTTGATTAACGAGCTAGTCTAGTAGAGGCATACTAGGGACACTCTGTTTGTCTATGTATTCACACATGTACTAAGTTTCCGGTTAATACAATTCTAGCATGAATAATAAACATTTATCATGATATAAGGAAATATAAATAAAAACTTTATTATTGCCTCTAGAGCATATTTCCTTCACACGTTTCGGTGAGAACGGATGAATCCACTCGGTGGCTCCGATATGTGATGACCTAAGCACTTGCATCGTTTCGGTAATTCCGACCGGTTTCACTCGGTAATTTTGAAATGAAGATGATTGGGTATAGAAATTTTGCCAATGCACTTCGGTGGGACCGAATGCCATCTCAGTGGAACTGAGCTTCTAGGGTTTAGGTTGTGGCTCTGCCTTGTGTACCATGGTGGGTCCATATGTGTATGTTTCGGTGAGACTGACAATGTCTTTAGGGTTTTGGACAGATTGGATTGTGAGAATGTGGTTGAGGGTTTTTGGAGGAATATCTTCAAGCACTTGAGCAAATTACTCATGATCAAAACCTCACCCCCTTTTAATAGTATTGGCTTTATTATGGACTCAATGTGATCTTTGATCACTTAACCAAAAATGTAGAGTCTTGGACCTTTTGCCAATGCATGTCCTTTGCATTTTGAGGGTTACACAATCACATGTCCTTGCCATGCCTACATTGAACTTTCCTGAAATGATCTTTGAATAGGCATTAGTTCAATGACATATATGTTGTTATTAATTACCAAAACCAAACGGGGATTAGTTGCACTTTCAATCTCCCCCTTTTTGGTAATTGATGACAACATATAGATCAAAGCTTCGACATTGGATACAATAAATGAATAATATTGTCGGTTTGAGAAGTATGTGATAAGCAAGAGCTCCCCCTAAATTTGTGCATTATTGAAAATTTGTGTTTGAATGCAAATGCACAATCGATTAAGATCATGGGTAACTCTTCCATGTCACATACATCTTGGTGGAGCGCACAAAACGATATGAATGAAATACATTAAGCACTCATCACCAAGCATACAAGTGAATGATCATAGCAATAATCACAAGAGATGGTTAGGTAGCATGCATATCAATAACATATGGTAGTAGCACAAGAACGAAATAAATGAAAACAAACAAGCAAAAGTGAAAGGCACACTCTCTCTCTGTCTCTCTCTCTCTCTCTCTCTCTCTCTCTCTCTCTCTCTCTCTCTCTCTCTCTCTCTCCTTCTGCCAGAAAGCCCTATGATCTATACTTACTCTCCCCTTTGGTAACAAGCTACCAAAAAGTTTGAAAAAATACAAAGTTAAGCGTTGCTCTAGGCTTGATCTCTGGCTTCTGGCGATGAAGTCCTCTGACTTGCAGTTCTAGTGTGTGTCGATGGAGTGGATAGAATCATCTTGTCATCTCCAGAATTGGGCATGAGAGCGTGCCTCAAGATGCTGTTAATGGTAGCTTGTGTGTCAAAGCATAGTCCTTAGAGATAGCAGTCCACATGTTGGCCATGGAGTTGTGATCCATGTTAGGCTTGCCATAAACATCCAGATAGTTCTCACCATTCTCGGGAGCACCAATCAAAGCATCCCAGTCAGCTATAGAAGACTGACATCTGATACCTTCAGTCATCCACGCGATTTTTCCATCTTAATACAAGTGTGCGATGAAGTAAAATTGCATGATGAGCTCGTCATTCCATGCAGTCAACTTTCTTCTGGTGAACTTGTCAATCTCAAGTGTCTTGAAGTTCTCATGCACATTGGGAAAATTGTCAGGATATTCATCAATGTATTTCCAATCAACCCATCTCATGCCACTGACCGTCGGGCTCTTGTCAAAGAAAACAGTCTCATAGAAGTCTTATTGCTCCTTGGTGTGGAATCTATAGTCCACGATAGTCCTCCTCCTAGAATCATATGGATCATTGGATCTCCACTTCCTCAACCCCTTGTCCTTTATCTTCTTCATATTTTCTGCTACTGGATGTGAAGCATCATGTGTTGGCACAAAAGGCCTCATCTTGTTGAGCACTATGGCTTCATCATCTTCATCTTCTCCTCTCTCAAGCACTAGGGCCTTATTCTTCTGAGAAGCGCCTATGGTGGCAGTGGTCTTGCTCTTTGCTTTGGCAACAGTTGCGGTCTTGGCCTTTGAGGCAGCAGGGGTTGCCCTCTTGGACATAGCATCAGCCATCGACTTCCTCTACTTGGGAGGTGGTGTATTAGCAGTTGGCTCTTCACCCTCCTCTTCCTCTTCATCTGGATCTACAAACATAAAGGCGGGTCTGCCAACCACATGAATGGTTCTCTTCCTCTCCCACTTCTTGCTTGCCTTCTTTGCCATGGACTTTGGCTACCCTTGGCCTGAGTTGCCTGGATTCTCAAGTGTAAGAGTTTGTCCTCTCTTGGTAGCTGTGGACTTAGAAACTTTTCTTTCTACTACCCTTTTTTTGAGGAGGTGCATGCTCTTCTGGATGCCAGTCAGAATCCTCCTCATCCGAGTTCTTCTTCTTCCTTGCTCTAGTGGCAGCAAGGAGCAAACCATGAGAGCTTGGAGAGCCTGGATCTGAGTTCGCCCTCTCCCTGGACTTGTACATGCACTCAGCTCAACATTTTTCTCTAACACGTTCTTGTTGTTCTATGTCCCTGACATACTGCTCAAGCCGACCCTATGAATTAGAATAGATGAGATAGAGTGGACGAGGATCACAAAATGCAGCTTGCTGTCAAAAATTTGTGTTCAGAATTCAGTTTCATGTTTTTGCAGTATGCATTTCAGAATTACCGAGTGATTTTTTTTGGAAATATCGAGGCAACAATAGAGACTAGGTCACATGATTTCGGTGGAACCAATTGTGTGACCCAGTCTCTCCGAGATGCACAAGGGATTTCAGAAATGTTGTTTCGGTCACACCTAGTGAATACTAATCGGTCAGACCGAGATGTATTCTGTGCAATGGCCTAAGCCAGCCAGTGTCACTAATCCCGTTCAATCGGTCGGTCCGAGATGTATACAGCAGAAACCTAATCCTAAATTTTTTGCTCAACCCTAAATCTAGGAATTCGTTCGATGGACAAGAACGTGCATACGGTGGAAAGAATAATGTGCAAAGCTTTTGTGCTATGAATCATATTTGGAGAAGCACAAAAGGATCGGATCGTACCCTAACTTGGTGGTGATCCTCTACGGTGGCGACGACGGGGAAGAATGTCGATGATGGTAGCAGAATCCGGCTGCAAGAGCTTGCTGGAGACAAGGGCGGCGATCTCGCGATGACAGAGACGGGGTGCAGGAACGGGAGCGTTTGAAGAAATTGTTAACAAACCGCCCACTGGAATATACCCTCAGTCCAAGTGAAACAACTCAGTGGCTCCAAGATGTATAACTGCCCGAGTCAACGCGTTTCAGAAACACCGACCAGTTTCATTCGGTCCGTCCGATATTAAAAATCAGATATGTCTACGTGCAATTGGTAGAACCAAAATGGAGTGAGTTGGTCTGTCCGAGTTAGACTTAGAAGGTTTTAAAGCTCAGCCCTAATCAGGTCGGTGGCTCCGAGTGCTCCTCACTCGGAGGGTCCGAAAAGCAGCTTGTTATGATCAGTAAGAATAAATTTGAGACAAGTTGAGATAGATAGCTAGAGAAGGTGCTTAGGCATTCTGGTCCATCCAATTGGACAAAAGATCCAAATCAACCAAACAACAATTGGATGTCCTTGAATGGGAAAGTATGCATTGCAGCATGCTCACACAATAAAATAACAAATAAAATATGTCAAACATGAACAACCAATTCTAGCATCTATCAAGCAATGGTTGATGACAAAGTCATCTATATTGACTTAGGAGCCAAATGAGAACATTTGATCATAGGTCATACTCATCGTTTAAGCACAAGTGGGGTTGCCATTTTTACATAAAGCATTAATATGTTCACACCATTAGAGTTGCTTTAGCTCAAGTCTTAGATCAAAGCTCCCCTAGATGTGAGACCCACCCTCCCCCAAAGAGAGATGAACTAACCTTGGGTTTTTTCGTTGAAGACTTCATGTAGATGTTGTAGATTTGGATGCTCAATGTTGATGAAGATCATTGAGAGTTGGGAGCAATCCTTGGGATTTGGGGCACTGTCAGTACCTACATGGGTTAGTCCCACAAGAAACAACAAGGATATCCATAGACATGGAGTGAAATACACAAATGATGATGTCCATGGATGCATTGAATAACTTGCCCTTGGCTTACCAACAAGAGGGTTTGTGACTCCATGAACAAGTGCATGATGTTGAACTTGTTTGCACAAGTTCTTGCCATGAATGAGTATGAGTGAAGTTTCTTGGCGGAGTCACCCTCAAGAACTCTCTAGTTCTTCTTCTTTGGGACCCATATCAACTTGATGGGAATCCTCAGAGTTGTAGTTGTACGTGATGAAGTAGAATTTGAAGTACTCTTGCGAACCCACTTGATCAAGGCTTGAGGTGGTTCTTCAAATGAGTCAATCTCTTCTTGAAGCTTTTCCTTGCCTTTTAGATTGTTGTTTTATGGTGGAAGATCATCGTGAGCTTGTGTCCCCTTGAAATAAGTAGGTTCATACTTCTCTTGTTGAGGAACAAACTTTGTCTTGGTGTATTGATCTTCTTACCACTCAACTCCATTGGCATTGAACTTTCGTTCAAAACTAACACCTTGGTTCTTCCGGTACCATCCTTACTTGCGAACAATCTCATCAAATTGTCTACTCCTGCTAAGGCTCTTGTAGATACCCTTTTCTATGATTCCTTTCAGTAAATTATTTTCTTGCTCAAGTGTAACTTGGCTAAGAGAATCATTAGTGGGATCAATAGAACTACTAGAAGTAACAACATTGGATTTAGCATTGTTATTGTTACTACTACAGGTAGAACCTTTCTTGCTCTTGTTACTAGCTTGCTTAGAGACTTGTGGTATGAAAGTATACCAGAGAAGTCATTTGGCAATGTAAGAGGAACTCTTCTTTCGAAGATCTTCATTGATAGCTTTTAGAAACTCACGCTCTTGCTCTAAATTTAGCTTCTCAAAGCGTAGCTTCTCATGAGTTCCTAGGAGCTGTCTATGTATGTCCTTTGCATTTTGAGGGGTTCACAATCACATGTCTTGCCATGTCTACATTAAACTTTCATGAAATGATCTTTGAATAAACATTAGTTCAATCTCTATTACTATAGTACAACTCATTTAAACTTGGATTAGCCACCGGCCCTGACATGGAAGCCCTTATTAGCCGTTGATCTCGCAAACATAACTGATCCAATGGGTGTAGTTTCTGGGATTCGCTCCTGCGCTTGGGCGCCAAAATGAGTTCGGTGGGATTTTTCTAGACTTGTCCACACACTACACCAGCATACCTGCATCCTCACATGCTGGAGGTGAGAAAACTTCTCATTCAAGATCTTCTGTGGTTGTTTTCTTATGTACTCCTCAACATGTAAAGACACATATCTTGTTTGCACCTTTTTTTGTGAGGATATCTTAATTGCACTTTAACCAAGACACTACGTGCATAGCACGTGCCTTATACCAGTGACATATGTGTTATTCTTAATTACCAAAACCACTCGGAGATAGATTGAACTTTTAAGCGCGCCACTTGGCGTGCTCTTAGTCGCCGCCATGTGTCGTGCTCTAGGTACTCCCTTCGGATTTTTTTTATTTTTATATACGCATTTTCGGCTTTTAGACAATTCTTTTCAAGTTTTTTGTTTTCTCCAGGTTTTTCTTAGGATGTGGACCAAAAATTTTTGAAAAAAAATTTGATCGAAAAAGCACTTTTTTCCCTTCCGCGGGAGGCACAAAATTTATTTTCTCCTCGAGGCACGGATTTGCTTCCGTGAGAGACACAAGCGTGCCTCACGAAAAGGCAAAAATGTGTTTTTTTTTTGTTCCCACGAGAGGCACGGATTTACTTCTCTTGGAGGCATGGATTTTCTTCCGCGAGAGGCATGGGCGTGCTTCTCGGAAAGGGGAAAACGCGTTTTGTTTTGTTCCACGACAGGTACGGATTTACTTCTCATGGAGGCACGGATTTGCTTTCGCAATACTTTCGGAAAGGAAAAAAACGTGTTTTCTTTTTTTCATGCCATGAGAGGCACGGATTTACTTCTCGTGGAGGCACGGATTTGCTCCCGCGAGAGGCACGGCCGTGCTTCTCAGGAAGGGAAAAACACATTTTTTTCATTTTGCGAAAGGCACAGATTTAATTTTCATGCAGGCACGGATTTGTTTCTGCGAGAAGCATGAGCATGCCTCTCGGAAATGAAAAAAAAACACATTTTCTTTTTTTTCTTGTTTCGCGAGAGGCACAAATTTGCTTCCGTGAAAGACACGTGCGTGCCTTTTGGAAAAGGGAAAAACACGTTTTATTTTTTTTCCACGAAAGAGACGACCATGCCTCTCAAAAAGGGAAAAACGCGTGCCTCTTAAGAAAGGGGAAAGAACGTTCTCCCTGTTCTGGTTTTTGGTATATTTTTTTATGAATTTTTTTTCGTCGAAACGTATCAGTATGGGATCTAGTTTTGAAGATCTTGACGCGAGGGGCCTAATTTTTTAAATCGTTTAAGATTTGGACGCACGGTTTAAGAGATAAAACATTTTGAAAAAACGAATCTATAAAAAAATGAAAAACTAGCAGGTTGCGACAAGTGGTGCACATGCAGCACGCCATTTGGCGCCTGGATTGCCGATTAGCGACCTAGCGTGTGGGGAACTATCTGGTACTCCCACTCCTAGGGTGCTCCCGGTGCTCTAAAACTCGGTTGCACATTTTTAAATGTTTGAAAAAATCTAAAAAAATCTAGAACATTGGCACAACAACAAAGTATGTTGTCAAAAAATTTGAAATCGGAATTCGAAACATGCCTTGAGAAACAAAAATGACAAATTTGACATTAAATAGTACACAAGATAAGTTGGGCTTTAGATTAGGCCCATTATCATATTGATGTCCATTTTGTCATTTTTGTATCTTGAGAAATGTTTCGAATTTGATTTGATTTTTTTAATAACATACATTGTTGTTGATTCAATGTGCTGGATTTTTTTTAGAATTTTCTGAACATTTAAAAAATGTGCTACCGAGTTTGGAGCACCAGGAGCACCCTAGGGTTGGGAGTACCAAATATTCCTAGCTGCACTTCCACGTGCAATTATTTGTATGGGCTGGCACATTTCAAGATTAAATCTCCACCGATTTTAGGAATGTCCAAAACCTTCCCCTTAACTGGGTATTTCTTTCTTTTAATTTTTTTCTGATTTCATTTTCATTTTCCTTTTTATTTATTTACATTATTTTCTTTTATTTTTATTTTCCATTTGGCAAACACATTTCAAATTCGTGTTTTTTAACCGTTAATGGCTTATGGAATCATGAACATTTTCGAAATTCATGATTTTTCTGAAATCGTGAACATTTTCCAAATTCACGAACATTTTTAACAAATTCGCGACCATTTTCTAAAATCAAAATTCTTTCAAATTCTCGAACATTTGTTGAAACTGCAAACATTTTTGGAACTAGTGAATATTTTTTGTGAACCGGCAAATATTTTTTGACATTTGGTAACAATTTTTGAAATTAAGGAACATTATTCATTTTCGACAAACATTTTTATGAGTTCGTGAATGTTTTCTGAACCAGCGAACTATTTTTGAATTTTGTTAACATTTTAGAAAATTTGGGAATGATGTTTTAAATTCACGACCTTTTTTAATATTTTGAACATTGGCCAAAAATGATGAACATTTAAAAAAACTATGATTTTTTTAAAAATTGTGGATATTTTTTGATACACGAGCATTTGTTTTGAAATTATGAACATTTTTTTAATCCGTGTGCATTATCATTTCCCGAGCATTTTTCAAATCATGAACTTTCTTTCAATTTAAGAACGTTTTTCATAATTCACAACTCTTTGAAATCCTGAATTATTTTTAAAAAGGAAAAGCTGAAAACCGAAAAAAAATACGAAGGGGATTCCCGTCCCGAACATGAGGGTGCGCGGGGGAGCGGGTGTGCGTGTTTCACTGATTTCCGGCGCGCAAGTCGTCATATAGGAGGTCCCGCATGAGAGCAACTAAATAAAGGGGCACTTTGGCCTTTTGTATAGACGCTGCAGGGATATACCAATGGGCTTCGGTGATAGTTCTTGGAGGTATTACAGACCCAACAATTCTGGAGACTCTAGAGTGCCGGGAGGAATTATCTCCTGCAGAGGATTTGGGTGTAAGGAAAATATGGATCGCTTCATATTGCCAAAATGTCGTGAATGATATTGTATAATGATTCGGGAGAAGACATGCTGCAATTCTACATGAAATAATGGAGCGTAGGGAAGCGTTTGAAGCATGTAAATTTATTTTTGAATGTAGGAATTTCAGTTTTGAAGCTCAATATCTCGCCACATTTGGTTCGGCAAATGACCCAAACCTTGTTCCTATGGACATTTTGATTCATTAATAAGGTTGCGGGAGAACTCTGAAAACAACTAAAGGGGCACTTAGGCTAGTTGGCCTCAAAGGCGAGCGATAGTGGGCTAGCCCAACATCGTTCGCGTCCAACAACATCCTCCAAAAACAAAAGTGGAAAAAAATCTTCACCATTATTATTATGCGAGACCTAGGATTTGAACCAGCATGCCAACGTTGATGGACTTTACACAATAATAAATGCACCACAATCACTTTGATGTCTTCTGAAAACAACGCCATTGGACCCTTGTTTAAGTCCCAATACAAATTATTTGGAAAAAAGGACAAGTAAATTTAAAAAATGATTCAGAAAATTTTAAAAAGCTCATCGGTTTTTATAATATATCATATATTTTAAAATGTTCACAAAATTGGAAAATTTTCCATCAATTTCTAAAATAAGTTCACGAATTTGAAAAAAAACCATTGGATTTTCAAAAAAGATCAGCAATTTGACAAAAAAATCATTGATTTTAATAAAACAGTTCACATATTCGAAATAAGTTCATGGATTCTGATAAAAACAAATCAGGGATATGAGAAAAAAGTTCATCAATTCTGAAAAAAGGTTCATAGATTTTATAAAAAGTCACAAATTTTGAAAAAAAAACATGAATTCGAAAAAGCTCACCAAACTTTGAAAAGACATCATTTTTTATTAAAAAATCATGCTTTTTGAAAAAGGGAACAAGAAAAAAGAAAAATATAAAATAAAAGGTAAAAATAAAAAAGGAAAAAAGGAAAAATGAAAGAAGACAAAGGATCTAACAAATCATATCATGTGAGTTGTCTAGTTGGCTACCGTAGCTAAGACTAAATGAGGTGGCCTCTGGTTCGAAACACAGCTGCGCTTAGTCTTTTGCAGGTTAAACAAAAAAAAGGGTAAATGGGTTTGTCCAGCATGGACCGGGTGTGCACCCGTTTGCGCAAACCGAAGTAACGGGCGCTAAAGACGCCGAATAGGGTTTACGTAACTAAAGGATAGGAGCCCCACACGGGTTAATTTTGTGGGCTGAAAGCGTGCCAAGCGGCAGCCGCCGCCACATATGTGTTGGGTGCGTTCCCTCTTGATTTTATTTTTTATTTTTCTATACACATTTTCAAGTTTTAAATGTGTGTTTGTTCTAGGTCTAGTGCTTTTTGGTTTATGTAGGTTTTGGAGGGGGGGAAATCATGATATTTTTTTGAATGCTTTTTTGGTTCCACGCGAAGCACAAATTTCCTTTTCAGGGAGACACAAATTTGCTTCCACGAAAAAGCAGACTCATAAAGCGAAAAAATCACGATTTTCTTTCGTGCGATATTTTTTGTGCTTCCACGAGAAGCACATATTTGCTTCTCGTGGAAGTACATATTTGATTATGCTAGCTGTGTTGCTTGGAAAGGGAGAAAATCATGACTTTTTTTGTTTGTTGTGTGATCTTTTGTTTTTTGCTTTCATGAGAATCACATATTCGCTTCTCATCGAGGTACAGATTTTTTTTCTGTGAGAAGCACAACTTGCTTCTTGGAAAGGAGAAAAAAAATCACAAAAAATTGTGCTTTCACGAGAAGCACAGGTTTGTTCTAGTGGAGGCACATATTTTGCTTCCGCAAGAAGCACATTTATGCTCCTCAAAGGGAAAATCGGAATTTCTTGTTGTGCATGATTTTCTTTACTTTCATGAGAAGCACACATTTGCATCTCGTGGAAGCGTAGATTTGTGCTCCACAAAAAAGAAAAGCGAAAAATAACCATGCTTTCTGCTTTGTTTTTTCTTTTTAATTTTTTCATGTTTTTTTTAACATATTAACATGGGATCTAGTTTCAAATATCTCGAGGAAAGAAATCCAACAGTGCAAATGGTTCAGAATTTAGACACACGGTTTAGTAGATAAAACGTTTTGAATAACAAGTTTGCGGAAAAAGGAAAAAAACTCACATGTTGTGATAAGTGTTGCACATGCAGTGCGCCACTTGTCAGCGCCCGAGAAGGTGGGAGTGACATTTGCAAAGGGTACCCCTTAACTAGTATTTTTGTGAGAGCAAGTAACTACAGGATACCCTTGTGCGAGCCCTGCAAGGACCACTTATGTGTGCTGACACTGCATCAAGTGGTGCGTCCAGTCGCCGCTAAGTGCAGCATGTTATGTGCTCCCTCTGGGTTTCACTTTTTATTTTTCTATACATGTTTTCGGGTTTTACATGGGTTTTTCATGGGTTTTTTCGGCTCTTTGGTTTACGCCTGGTTTTCCCTAGGTTTTGAAAAAATATATGAATTTTGTTTTGCATGATTTTGTGTGCTTCCAGGAGCAAGATAGATTTGTTTTTTGTGGAGGCACATATTTGCTTCCACGAGAAGCACTTCTAGAAAAAAAACCATGAATTTATTTTTTAATATTTTTTTTTGCTTTCATGAGAAGCATAAATTTGCTTCTCCTAGAGGTAGATTTGCTTATGTGAGAAGCACCGTTATGCTCTTGGAAAGGAATTTTTTTCAAGAAAATCCTCTTTTGTGTGGTTTTTTTTCACGAGAAGCACAAATTTGCTTCTTGTAAATGCACATATTTGTTTTTGTGAGAAGCATGACGAACGGTTTGTGCTTTCACGAGAAGCACATATTTGCTTCTCGTGGAGGCACAAATTTGTGCTTATTGAAAAGGGTAAAAAGTAGAAAAAAATCGTGGTTCTGGTTCTTTTGAAAAAAATTCATCAAAACTTTTCAACTTGGGATCTAGTTTCGAAGCTCTCGACTCGAGAAATCCAACAGTGACAACAATTCAGAATTTACACGCACGGTTCAAGAGATAAAATATTTTGAATAATAAATTTATGAAAAAAAGGAAAAACTCAGGTTTACAAGTGGTGGACATACAGTGCATCACTTGTCAGCGCCTGGGAAAGTGAGAATAACTTTTGTAAAGGGTACCCCTTAACTAGTGTTTTTTTAATCCTTAAGTTTTTTTTAATCCTTAAGGTTTTTTGAGAAACTTTTTTTAAAGGGAAAAGCTCTCGTTCAACCAGCGGAACACTCCAATGCATCTTCCTCCACTCATTTTTCTCCCCTATTCTTGCAACTGCCTAGGCCATCGGCCATCTATGCAAACCACCATGTTGTTTGCAAAGCGCCGACTGACTTCCCAAGTCCAACCACCGGCCGTGATAACGGCGACGAGCGACGGAATCACCCGAAGCTGTGAGTGGCACCACCACGACGACCAGAGACGCGCCTCGGGCAACAGTCACGGTCTATCGCGGCTCCACCACACGAGCCGTTGCCATCCGACGGCAACGGAAGCTCGACCTTGGCCGACCATGGCCACCACCACCTCAAGCTCCTCCTGCCGCCAGCACCATCTCCTTCATGCTACGGTATCTGTTTGCAAAAATAGAGTTCTGCAACATGAACTCTGTTGCGGAAAAGAAATCTGAAACATGACCCTTGTTGCAAAAGATTCTGCAATGGATCTTTAAATTATTTTTTTGCAAGAAAATTCTGCAACAAGATCTCTGTTGCAAAAAAATAAAAAACTATAAAATCCTGTGATCTTTAGAATTTCCGCAACAAAATCTCTGTTGCGAAAAAAATTCTGTAACAAGTCTTTTGTTGCAAAAAATAGAAAAAAAATACACACTCGGATGATTGCAACAAGCAGGTTGTTGCAGAGGGTTAATAGTCAACAAGAGGCTTTTCTGCAACACCACTCTTGATGCAAAGGGCTAGATGCTTACGTGGGTAGATCGGACGGCCGTTAATGTATACATCTAATGGTCACCAAGGCGGCGGATCTTTTTTAAATCCTTAAGTAGTGTTCTCGTACTTGTGGCATACATAGGCACAAACCTAACAGGCCCTGAAAGACGGCCTGTAGTTAAAAATTCTGGACAAGCCTAAGGTTCAGCTCTAATTGGGCTGGGACGAAACACTGATCTGCGAGGAAGTTTTATTCGGCCCTCCTCGTCATCATCCTCGGAGTTCAGAAACCTTCACAAGCAACATCGAACAATTGTATGAACAATTGTACACCTCAGAAGGGGTGATTGGGATAGAAGAGGTATTATCACATGTTCCTTATAAGGTAACTCCAGAGATGAATGATGTTCTTAATCGCCCTTATTCGGCTACGGAAGTCAAAACGGCACTCTTCCTAATGTTTCCCACTAAAGCACCGGGTCCAGATGGATACCCGGCACATTTTTTCCAGAAATATTGGTATCTTTGTGGTGAGGAGGTGACCAAGATTGTAATTCGGATTTTGAAGGGAGAGGACTCCCCTGAGGAGATAAACAAGACGTTCATCGTTATTATTCCCAAGGTATTAAACCTTATTTCCCCGTCTCAGTATCGGCCTATTAGCTTGTGCAACGTGATGTTCAAAATTGCATCCAAAGTACTTGCTAACCGTCTGAAACAGTTTCTCCCAGAGATTATATCTGAAGAGCAATCGGCCTTTGTGCCTGGACGCCTTATTACTGACAATGTGATCACAGCTTATGAGTGTCTACATTACATGAAACAAAGCAGAAGCAAGAAGAATGCTCATTGTGCGGTTAATTTGGACATGAAAAAGCGTATGACCGCCTTGAATGGAATTATCTGGAGGAAATTATGAAGAAACTTGGCTTCAGCCCCACCTTTGTGGAGCAGGTAATGAGAGCAGTTCGCACAGTTTCCTTCTCTGTGCTTTTCAATGGGGTGCGAACGCGCGAATTCAAGCCATCACGAGGGATTCGTCAAGGGGACCCCATATCTCCTTACTTGTTTCTGCTGGCAGGAGAGGGTTTGTCATGTTTGTTGCACCATGCGAGCACTGCTAGAGGTTTTTAAGGAGTCCAGATTGCACTGACAGCGCCGCGGGTGCATCATTTATTATTTGCAGATGATTGCATCCTTTTTTGTAAGGCAGATGTGGAGCAGGTCATTATTCTGAGAGACATCTTGACCTCATATTGCCAGGCGTCGGGGCAGCAAATAAATGCGGATAAGTCGTCCATATTTTTTGGGAAAAGATGTCCGGAGACGACCAAGGTAGCAGTAAAGAACACGCTTAACATCCAGAGCAAGTCATTGAATGAACGATACTTGGGCTTACCATCTGATGTTGGCCGGTCCAAGAATGGGGCTTTTTCCTATTTGAAAGATCGCATTTGGAAAAATGTACAAGGGCGGATTGAAAAGTGCCTTGCAGGAAGTGGAAAGGAAATTTTGATCAAGTCCGTGGTTCAAGCGATACCGACCTATTCTATGGCCTTGTTTAAGCTACCAAGGGGTTTATGCCAACACATAACCTCAGTTGTTCAGAAATTTTGGTGGGGAAGCAAAGCGAGCGAGCGAAAGACTGCCTGGGTAGCATGGGATGATATGACGATGCCTAAGTACAAGGGAGGTCTTGGATTCCGAGACATGGATATCTTTAATCTTGCACTTCTCGCACGACAGGCATGATGCTTGATCCAAGACCCAAACACGTTGAGTGCACGCATTCTCAAGGCAGTGTATTTTCCGAACGGGGATGTTTTATTAGCAGATGTGGGCGCAAACCCATCTCAGATTTGGCGCTCGATCTGTGAAGGACGGGACATGCTGAAGATGGGATTGATCAAGGGAATAGGAGATGAGACAAGTACAAATATGTGGAATGAGAATTGGCTCCCATGTGATTACAACATGAGGCCAATCTGTTGTATGGCTACGGACCTGCCGGAGTTTGTTTCTGAACTGATGTGCAGGGCCACCAGGACGTGGAACCTACAAGCGTTGCATGCCAACTTTCTGCCAATGGACATAGATGTGATCCGACAGATTCCAATATCGCATGTTCCTCAGCAGGATTTTTGGGCATGGAACTATGAAAAATCTGGAGCTTTCACTGTTCGTTCCGCGTACCGACTTTTTATCGAGACAAAGAAAAGGCGAGAGGCATGGTTAAAAAGGGAAACAGAAGCTTCAGATGTAAAACAAGAGGAGAATAATTGGAGGAAGTTGTGGCGTGTCAAGGTACCTCCTAAACTGCGGACATTTGCTTGGAGGTTAGCACAGTCATCTCTCCCTACAGGACAGGAACGAGCTCGACGAAATATGGCGACCACAGCGACGTGTGTTATATGCCAAGCAGGGACAAACTCTTGGAGACATGCCCTGTTGGACTACAACATGGCAAAATCTGTATGGGCACTTCGAGATGATGACACCACCATACCTCTGAGTGCTGATGAAACAACTGATGCTAAATTATGGTTGTTTGGCCTAAGCAACTCTCTTGGAAGTGAACAATTCGTGCAAGTTCTTGTAACATTTTGGGCCATATGGTGGGCCAGGCGGAAGGCCATACATGAGCAAGAATTTCAGAGTCTGTTATCCACCCATATGTTCATACAGAGATGATATAGAGGATCTGAATATGGTGGCTACAAGCAAACCAGCGGCAGCACCTTTTGCTGGAGTGAATAGACTTGATCGTTGCATCCCACCTCCGGTAGGAACAACCAAGATTAATGCAGATGGGGCGGTGTCCAAATCTGCAAACAAGGGTGCTGTTGGTGTTATTTGCCGGGATGACCAAGGGCTATTCAAGGGGGCTTCAACGGTAGTTTTCGAAGGTGTGACGAACCCGGCCACTCTCGAGGCCTATGCATGCCGAGAAGCCTTGGTTCTTGCTGAAAATCTCGGTTTACGCAAGCTTAAGATAGCTTCAGACTGTCTGACAGTCATCAATGATCTTCATGCACCCATCCAGATGGGAGGCTACTGTATGGTTTTGAAGGAGATTCAAACCCGACGTACACAGTTTCAGGCTAATGAATTTAGCCACGAACAGCGCACAGGAGGCACATCGCATAGCTAGATATGCGACTACTTTACATCCTGGGCGCCATCTTTGGCTGCTCGAGCACCTGTTGGCCTTTGTATTCCTACCAACATTTCTACTCCCTCCGTCTGGAAATACTTGTCATCAAAATGAATAAAAGGGATGTATCTAGATGTATTTTAGTTACAGATCACTTTTTCATTCATTTGATGATGCTTTTTTTGGACGGAGGGAGTACTTAAATAAAGGGCGCTGTTTGTCTCAAAAAAAAAAGAAAAAGCAACATCGACCATGGGCGCCGCCGCGGCCGATCTCGAGGCGCGTCAGCTCCTCATCCTCCGTCGCGTCGAAGACCTTGAGCTCGCTGCCCAGCAGCACCGTCTTGGGGCGCTCTCTCTCTCCGACGCCGAAGCGGAGGTGGAGGCGGGGGACACCGAGGAGCGGCTCTCGGACCTCCTGGCCGCGCGCGGCGTGCACGACTTCGCCTTCCGGCGTGTTCCAGCGGACTACTACGACCGCCCTCTCGAGGAGCGCCGCGACCTCCTCGCCGCCGATTCAGTTGCCCAGCTTTGCAAGAGCATAGTGATGGTACGGCCTCTTCCCTTTCATATCCCCATGTGGCGCGTTTCGTCGAACACCTGACCTGCGCAATTGCGCTGCGTTGTTGCAATTGACTGTATTTACTTCATTGTGGCATTAGGTTGTCTGTGTTATCCGTGGATTTAGAGGAGTAATGGATTGTTTGTTAGTTATGTATAAAGGCAATGGCCTAAATGATTGCTAATACGTATGGTTTATTGGATGGAAAATGCTATTAATCTTATATCAGGGTCTGTAATTCGTTAGCAGCATGAGCAAAAGTCTGTTATGATCCTCAGTGATTTGTTCTGAAAAAAAGTTGTACTTTCACTGTATGGTTGTACCATGATATTGGCAGAAGTGTTGTTCGTGTTCATGAAAAGAATGCTCTAATTTTCAGTTACCATATGCAGTTCAAATAATGCTGCAACTAATAATTTTAATTTATTGATGATAAAGATTTGTGTCAACCAGTGTTTGGATTGCAGGTAGTTATATTGGCTTTATATTATATATGTTAAGATTGTGAGATAAACGGCCATTAGCTTCCATGCAACAAAAAAAGATGTCTCTAGTTGGTGGACGAATAAAGATACAGATTTGTGATAACTAGTTTTTGGCATGCCATTGTAAGTTGGAAGGTACTAGGTAGACTTGGTAGAGAACTAGGGAATGAATGGTCTTTTTTAGCACAAACGTGTGTTGTCATTGATTTGAGTGCAGATGGATGGCTGTGAGGTAGATTGTTATACATACATTAATGACAGTAGATTCTGTTGTGATGAGCTACGGCAAGTTGGCACCTGGCCATGACATTTATAGTTTGATGGGTCCTTACAATTCGGCTACTCAAAACTACTCAAAATTAGCCTTTTATTTTTATTTTGACACATAATTGATTATTGTCCTTGCTTACTTGAAACACGCAAAAAAATACTAATGCTCATTAGTAGAGAAAGTATTTGCTAATTTGCTGTCTTAATGATTCAGTGGATTCCAGGCTAGGTCCTATTTGTTTATGCCCAAATTTGAGAATTGAAGCCAAAATTTGTTTGCTGGTTAATATGTGAATAGTATCTCTCCCTTCTCTTTTTATTTCGGATTTCTTTTCAACAGATTTTGACTTTTGTGCTTCTGAAGTGTTAGTAGATTGATTTTGTGTAATAGTATCTCTCCCTTCTCATTTTATTGCACTGTTTAAGGCGTGGTATCCATGGATATGTTCTCTGAATCAAGTCCACTTTTCGCAGGTGAATACCAAAGCTGCTGCAGATGTAGTTGACTGCAGTAACCCAAAGAATTCTAAATATTATGTTGTTATTGTTCAGGTAACCTTTTAAAATTTCAATGTATCATCTTCAAACTGAATACTCAGTACAGTATATTTATGTTGACAACTTGAATATGTTTTGCAGTATATGGCACGGCTTAATGCTGAAAACATCAAGAACTTCCTGTATACCCTAAACGAGAGTCAGATACCCAAAAAGAGATTTAACAGTAAGATTGTTTTCAGTGTATTTAAAATTCTACAATCTCAAACTATTCATTTGCAGGCAGATGTATGTACCATCAAATTTTGTTAGTCATATGTTTCTTCAGAATCATTGTCTGTATCTTAAAGAAAAATATAAAATGCATATACCAATCTGCTTCAGTTTCAAGATCTTCAGGTATAGCTGCAGATACTGCTGCAGTATCAGAAAATTCAAATGTATACTTTTGTTTGGTGCAGTGAGGCTCGCACCAGAAGACGAGTCACTCATGCTTACCGGGTTTGTGCACAATGGTGTGACATGCATTGGAATGAAAACAAACATACCGGTAATGGAATTTTGCTTTACCATGTTGCTTCTTGAAGGATTTATGTTGGTGAAGATACTAGTAATTATATTCAAACTGAAGGACAATAGAACTACATAAGAGATAATCCATATTTTGCATATCATATCTGACATTATATGCCTAATGTACTGTCCTTGATGTTTCCTAGTCCTTTTCAAATTCTGTACGAGTAAAGTGATGGCATTAAACAGTAGATATATGGTTTCAACTTTCAACTGTGACTAGAACCGAACATCTTATCAAGTTGTTCTTCTGATAAATTATTGTACTCCCTCCGTCCGGAAATACTTGTCTTAGGAATGGTTGTATCTAGACTTATTTTAGTTATAGATACATCCATTTTCAACCATTTCTAAGACAAGTATTTCCGGACGGAGGGAGTATATTCTTGCTCAAATAGATGTTCTAAATGAACGACAGCATTTTTTGACATTCTGTATTGTACCATTGGTTGCCTTCTTTTGTTTCTCTCAAATGTCAAGATTATAATCTGAAATTTGCAAGGCATCTTATAATACAAAGGGTTTGTCGGCAGGTTATCATAGATGAAGCCATCACCAAGTTGGATGAGGATTTCTTCTGGCTAGGTGGTGGAGAAGTTGACCTCAAGCTCGGGATGCGGACCTCAGAGTTCCTAAATGCTTTCAATCCATTTGTGGTGAAGTGTAGTTAACGAGTGATTACCATACAGCTTAACAGAAGCTTCAGATCCATGTGGTTCTATGCGGCCTTGATCAACGCACTGCCAGGGAGGTACACTAGGCTTTTGCTTGGATCTGGGGTTTAGGATGTCTGTCTTTTTTGGAGCAGCGTTTCCCTTCCAGTTGCTCTGCTCACATTTCGTTACGTTATTTACTGCTGATTGTTGGTAAAATTGATGTAGCGGAGGGGACATTCTTGGGAAGATTGATATAATTGCGGCAAGTGGGCTTATACTATTACTAAGCCCTTTGTAGTTTGGGCCTGAGAGTTGAAAACCAGTGTGAAGTGTGTAAGCCAGACATCTGGCTGCGTCCCCTCAAAAGAAGAAAAGAAGTCTGGCCACGAAGTTTGTTTCTGTCTTGTTGTAGTATACTGCTCAATACCTTTTCCATGGAGCTTCTTAGCTGTTTTCACAAGTATGCAACTGTTATTTTAAAATAAAATATAATTGTAATTTGAGGTTAGTTTGTGGTTAGAATGATGTGTAACAGGCTGCTAAATAAGACACAAAGGGGTCAAACCTGGGGTTTGATCATTAATGGACTGAGGTACAATCACTCCACTAACCAAGTAGACCCAGGTTAGTTCTCTAAGGAGCAAAAATGACAATGTAGTGGTGCATATCTGTATTGTTCTTATCTTTTTCCTCGTCTCAAGTTTCCAACCCACCACAATGCAACTAATAACTACTGGCCCTTGATGCATCCGTCTACTAATGGTGGGACAAGTGAACCGATAATCATAACCCCAACCATCATGCTATAGCCTCTCTCATCATGCTTGTGGCTTGGACCGTTTGAAACGAGAGGAATGTTCGGGTGTTCCGTCACAAATCCACAGCACCACTGATCCTTCTTAACATAATCTTGGAGGAGACCAAGCATTGGGTCACCGCGGGCGCGAAAAGACCAGGGCATATAATTTTGTATATATGAGTAGTTGTCATGCCGTGTATGTGAGTGTTGTGTAAAACTCTAAACTCTATTTTCCCCTTATTTAATTGATGATGCAAATATTATGCTTCTGTTTCGAAAAAAAAATCTAGCTTTGTTGTTTCACCACATGGATGACCTCGTCAGAAGTAGGTGATGATCAGGCCGAACCTGGATTCCTTGATGGGTATACGAAGAAAAAAATGTCTTGAATTGTTTTTAAGGGAAATACAATATTTTTCTTCTGTTATAAGCGTCTTCTCCACCAATATGTCCCTTGCTTTGTTATCAAGATTGTACCAGATTTCTTGATAAAAAAATTGTTCATAATGAAAACTGGTCCTCATCAAGAATAGCATACTCTAGCAGACGAATAAAATATGTGCTCATGCTCACTCATATTGTGTTTATTTAACATTGTCTCTGTAGGGCTCTAATCTTTTGGATTAGCATTAGTTTGTTCCCCCACAACCACTATTGGCAACTCGTATGGATTTCTTGATATGCTCATATTACTAGTGTGTACAAATGTACTAGATCAAGTCTAGGGTCTCGGATAGGGGTCGCTTCATAGAGCGCTTAAAAGTGATGTTTGGGAGCGGTCACCCTTTTTTCAAAGTCAAGTGATGCCATCATAGGTAGGTGATGGCATCGTGGGAAAGTGGCATCGGTCGGTTTCCAGTTCGGAGCCAGTTCTCCGGTTGAGCGAGATTTCTCTGTTCCTGCCCGGAAGCGATTCAGACCTGCATTCGTTAAGGCTGAAAACTTGTTGCTGCCCGGAAGCGATTCGGACCTGCATTCGTTAAAGCTGAAAATGTGTTTCTGCCCGGAATCTCCATTCGGAATAGGAAGCAAGCCCAACCACGGACTTGGGCCTCTCAGGGAGGAACGAGTCAGTTGTTGGTTTGTCAGCTAGATCCGGCACAGGACAGGGCTTTTGGAGCAACGGTGCCATGTCGCCGGAGGTCGACAGACCGGGGTGAGCTCGTATAGCAAAACGGTCTCAGAGGCAAGTTATGCGAGTTTCTTGATGGGTTGATTGCCTGTCACGATAGATTGTACATGACAGGCAATCTCACAGGCATTTAAGGACGCGTTAGCTTCCCGCGATACATGCGTGCAGTTCTTTCTGGGCTTTAGAGGTCTCCCCTTTCACCTAGTACTCTTAGGAAGGCCGGGTTAACCTTCTACTAGAACTGTTCTATCTACGAAATTGGAAAGTAGGGTCAACTTGCCATAATATATAGCCCAACTTGATCCGTCTTAGAGTAGCCGCCTATGGAACCGCCCGAGTCAACAATGCACCCGATCGCGAGCCTTATATGAGTTTCATAGTCACTGCTCTTTCAAGAACGTGCCTTCTAAACTCGTTGTTCCGCTTGCATTGGAGTTTCCTCGACTATCCGGGTTCTTGATACCGCCGGCCGGGAATAAGTACCTATCCCTTACGGGAATTGAACCCGTGTCTTCGACATGAAAAGACGATGTCCT
>CM038681.1:450241641-450631929 GCA_021605205.1 Aegilops longissima | reverse complement strand
TCCGGGGAATCTGAACCATTAGGTAGAGTTTCAGCTGAAAGAAAACCAGGTCAATCTTCCGATCGCGAGTCTTTACAAGCTTGAAACAACTTAAGCACAGGCGGGAGTCGCCCAACCGATTACCACTTTGAGCTCAAAGATCAAAAAGCACAATAGCATATATTCCTAAACAATGCCAATCAATCCATTATCAATGGCCATGTTCCAACAATGAAGATGTAATATTGATAATCATTTGTAACTCTTCATCAATCATAGTGGCAAATTCACATAGGGCATATGCTACATATAGGTAGAGACATACCTTCCCTTCATTGCATCGTCTTGGTGGATGGTGGGCTTGGCCACGTGGGGGTCAGTGATGGGGCTTCTTCGGCTAACCTATCCTGCTACTTGAGCATTATAAAAAAATGAGACAAGGCCACGCACGGGACATCAAGAAGAACTAACATAAGTTACTTTTGAGAGATGATTGATCAAGATCACACAAGATAGCGATGTTAACTAATCCAAGAGAATTGGTTGATCAGGGGTGATCTCATATCGTCTCAGCATGGGTGTGCTCGTGCCTACCGTTGTGCGACTTGTCCACCTCTTGCACATGACTGCTCCCGCATGTGCTATTGCTTCAGTGCAGGCTCGGTTGCACATAACACATACGCAGGGGGAGGGGTTTCGATGCAAACAAGCGACGAGCCGATTCTAGTAAAACATCGCAATCAATCGCGCTAGCTATGTAGTGCATGCACATGATAAATGTGTATGTATATTCAAAGCCAGTCAATTTGTATGCGTATTTGGGGCTTTTTTCGTTTAGTATGGATCATAAGGTATTGGCCTTCAATCCCTTGTCATCCATGATAAACCTAGCATGACCTTAGTAGAGGGGCCTTGGTTTCAGGGGACTCGGGGCGGTTGCCCCCCCATCCCACCCAAGGGTCATGCATGCCCGTTCGTAAGCCTAGTGGGACCCTTGGTTGTGGGGCCATGTGGCGGCCACCCCGCTCCCCTCCCCGCCTACTTGCTAATGATGTGGTGCGCTAGAGGTGATTGGGTGGAAAACCTACCTATTCGATGAATATCACACCAGTAATTGAGCATGTAAACTGAAATCAAGGTTGAGGGAGAGAGGATGGGACAAGAGACTTGCATTGCATCCATTAAGTTCCACCTCTTTGACTTTGTTAGTGTTAATCATGCCTCTGTAAGCAACAATAATTAGTATGGCGGCAAAGTAGCAAGGGAGCGGAATAGGTTGGAAGCGGCAGGGGGGGGGGACCGGTGCTCGCTGACCATGGAAGACATGGATGCCCGGGGAAGAAGAAGGCCCGTGAGGCAGTTTTGTCAAAGATGTAGTACAGAATAAGCAGGGAAATGTTTTTTAAAACATGACAAAAGATATTGTCATTTTCATTCATTACGGGAGAAGGTTTAGATAAGTAGTGAAATGTAATTTATGTGAATATTGTTGTTAATAGTCGCTGTTGGGGAACGTAGTAATTTCAAAAAAATTCCTACGAACACGCAAGACCATGGTGATGGCATAGCAACGAGAGGGGAGAGTGTCCGTCCACGTACCCTCGTAGACCGAAAGCGGAAGCTTTATAACAACGCGGTTGATGTAGTCGTACGTCTTCACGATCCGACCGATCCAAGCACCGAACGTACGGCACCTCCGAGTTTCGCACACGTTCAGCTCGATGGCGATCCCGGACTCCGATCCAGCAAAGTGTCGGGATGAATTCCGTCAAGACGACGGCGTGGTGGCGATGTTGATGCTCCACCGACGCAGGGCTTCGCCTAAGCTCATGACGATATGACTTCTCCGGCGCAGGCTTCGCCTAAGCTCTCTGACGATATGACCGAAGTGGAATATGGTGGAAGGGGGCACCGCACACGGCTAAGGAACGATCCGTAGATCAACTTGTGTGTCCTGGGGTGCCCCCTTGCCCTAGGGAGGCGCGGCCGGCCCTAGGGAGGCGCGCCTGGAGGAGTCCTACTCCCACCGGAGTAGGACTCCCCCTTTACCTAGTTGGAGTAGGATTGGGGAGGGAAGAGGGAGAGGCGCCGCCCCCTCTCCTGTCCTATTCGGACTAGAGGGGAGGGGGGCGGCCTGCCTGGCCGGCCCTTCCTCTTCTCCCTTGTGGCCCATTAAGGCCCATATACCCCGGGGTTCCAGTAACCCCGGTGTTCAATAACTTCCAGTTTTCATTGGAACCCTTCCAAGTCAAACATAGGCTTCAATATATCAATCTTTATGTCTCGACCATTTGAGACTCCTCGTCATGTCCGTGATCACATCCGGGACTCGAACAACCTTCGTGCATCAAAACTTATAAACTCATTATTAGCTGTCATCGAAGCGTTAGCGTGCGGACCCTACGGGTTCGAGAACTATGTAGACATGACCTAGAACCATTCTCGGTCAATAACCAATAGCGGAACCTGGATGCCCATATTGGTTCCTACATATTCTCGAAGATCTTTATCGGTCAAACCGCATAACGACATCGTTGTTCCCTTTGTCATCGGTATGTTACTTACCCGAGATTCGATCGTCGGTATCCAATACCTAGTTCAATCTCGTTACGGTAAGTCTCTTTACTCGTTCCGTAATACATCATCTCACAACTAACTCATTAGTTGTAATGCTTGCAAGGCTTAAGTGATGTGTATCACCGAGAAGGCCTAGAGATACCTCTCCAGACAATCGGAGTGACAAAACCTAATCTCGAAATCGCCAACCCAACAAGTACCTTTGGAGACACCTGTAGTACTCCTTTATAATCACCCGATTACGTTGTGACGTTTGGTAGTACCAAAGTGTTCCTCCGTAAGCGGAGTTGCATAATCTCATAGTTACGAGGAACATGTATGAGTCATGAAGAAAGCATTAGCAACATACTAAGCGATCAAGTGCTAAGCTAACGGAATGGGTCATGTCAATCACATCATTCTCCTAATGAGGTGATCCCATTAATCAAATGACAACACATGTCTATGGTTAGGAAACATAACCATCTTTGATTAATGAGCTAGTCCAAGAGAGGCATACTAGTGACTATCTGTTTGTCTATGTATTCACACATGTATTATGTTTCCGGTTAATACAATTCTAGCATGAATAATAAACATTTATCATGGTATAAGGAAATAAATAATAACTTTATTATTGCCTCTAGGGCATATTTCCTTGATCTCCCACTTGCACTAGAGTCAATAATCTAGATTACATAGTAATGATTCTAACACCCATGGAGTCTTGGTGCTGATCATGTTTTGCTCGTGGAAGAGGCTTAGTCAATGGGTCTGCAACATTCAGATCCGTATGTATTTTGCAAATCTCTATGTCTCCCACTTGGACTTGGTCCCGAATGGAATTAAAGCGTCTCTTGATATGCTTGGTCCTCTTGTGAAATCTGGATTCCTTTGCCAAGGCAATTGCACCAGTATTGTCACAGAAGATCTTCATCGGTCCCGATGCACTAGGTATGACACCTAGATCGGAAATGAACTCTTTCATCCAGACTCCTTCATTTGCTGCTTCAAGCGGTATGTACTCCGCTTCACATGTAGATCCCGCCACGACGCTTTGTTTAGAACTGCACCAACCGACAGCTCCACCGTTTAATAAAAACACGTATCCGGTTTGCGATTTAGAATCGTCCGGATCGTGTCAAAGCTTACATCGGCGTAACCATTTACGACTAGCTCTTTGTCACCTCCATATCGAGAAACATATCCTTAGTCCTTTTCGGTATTTCGGGATGTTCTTGACCGCTGTCCGATGATCCACTCTGGATTACTTTGGTACCTTCTGCCAAGCTTACAGCTAAGCATCGTCAGTGTCGGTACACAGCATTGCATACATGATAGAGCCTATGGCTGAAGCATAGGAACATCTTTCATTTCTCTCTATCTTCTCATTGTGGTCGGGCATTGAGTCGACTCAATCTTACACCTTATGTCTGGTAAAAACCTTTCTTTGCACGATCCATTTTGAACTTTTCAAAACTTTATCAAGGTATGTGCTTTGTGAAAGTCCAATCAAGCGTCTTGATCTATCTCTATAGATCTTGATGCCCAATATGTAAGCAGCTTCACCGAGGTCTTTCATTGAAAACTTTTATTCAAGTATCCTTTTATGCTATCCAGAAATTCTATATCATTTCCAATCAATAATATGTCGTCCACATATAATATTAGAAATGCTCTGAGCTCCCACTCACTTTCTTGTAAATCTGAGGCTTCTCCAAAAGTCATATAAACCCATATCTTTGATCACACTATCAAAGCGTTTATTCCAACTCCGAGAGGCTTGCACGGACCATAAATTGATCATTGGAGCTTGCACACTTTGTTAGTACCCTTTGGATCGACAAAACCTTCTGGTTGCATCATATACAACTCTTCTTCTAGAAATCCATTCAAGAATGCAGTTTTACATCCATTTGCCAAATTTCATAATCATAAAATGCGGCAATTGCTAACATGATTCGGACAGACTTAAGCATCGCTCTTGGTGAGAAAGTCTCATCGTAGTCAACCCCTTGAACTTGTCGAAAACCTTTCGCAACAAGTCGAGCTTTGTAGACAGTTATATTACCATCGCGTCGGTCTTCTTCTTAAAGATCCATTTATTTTCAATGGCTTACCGATCATCGGGCAAGTCAACCAAAGTCCATACTTTGTTCTCATACATGGATCCAATCTCAGATTTCATGGCTTCCACCATTTTGCGAATCTGGGCTCACCATCGCTTCTTCATAGTTTGTAGGTTCGCCATGGTCAAGTAACATGACTTCCGAATAAGATTACCGTACCACTCAGTGCGTATTTTACTCTGGTTGACCTCTGAGTTCAGTAGTAACTTGATCTGAAGCTTCATGATCATCATCATTAGTTTCCTCACTAATTGGTGTAGTTGTCACGGGAACCATTTCTTGTGATGAACTACTTTCCAATAAGGGAGCAGATCTGATTATCTCATCAAGTTCTACTTTCCTCCCACTCACTTCTTTCGAGAGAAACTCCTTCTCTAGAAAGGATCCGAATTTAGCAACGAAAATCTTGCCTTCAGATCTGTGATAGAAGGTGTACCCAACATCTCCTTTGGGTATCCTATGAAGACACATTTTCCGATTTGGGTTCGAGCTTATCGGTTGAAGTTTCTTTACATAAGCATCGCAGCCCCAAACTTTAAGAAACGACAACTTTGGTTTCTTGCCAAACCACAGTTCATAAGGCGTCGTCTCAGCGGATTTTGACGGTGTCCTATTTAACGTGAATGCGGCTGTCTCTAAAGCATAACCCCAAAGCGATAGCGGTAAATCGAAATAGACATCATAGATCGTACCATATCTAGTAAAGTACGATTCGACGTTCGGACACACCATTTCTCTCGTGGTGTTCGGGTGGCGTGAGTTGCGAAACTATTCCACATTGTTTCAAATGTAAACCGAACTCGTAACTCAAATATTCTCCTCCACGATCAGATCGTAGAAACTTTATTTTCTTGTTACGATGATTTTCCACTTCACTCTGAAATTCTTTGAACTTTTCAAATGTTTCAGATTTGTGTTTCATTAAGTAGATATACCCATATCTGCTCAAATCATCTGTGAAGGTGAGAAAATAACGATACCCCGCGTGCCTCAACATTCATTGGACCACGACATCGGTATGTATGATTTCCAACAAATCAGTTGCTCGCTCCATAGTTAGGAGAACGGCGTTTTGGTCATCTTGCCCATGAGGCACGGTTCATAAGTACCAAGTGATTCATAATCAAGTGATTCCGAAGCCCATCGGTATGGAGTTTCTTCATGCGTTTTACACCGATATGACCTAAGCGGCGATTGCCACAAATAAGTTGCACTATCATTATCAACTCTGCATCTTTTGGCTTCAACATTATGAATATGTGTATCACTACTGTCGAGATTCAACAAGAATAGACCATTCTTCAAGGGTGCATGACCATAAAAGATATTACTCATATAAATAGAACAACCATTATTCTCTGATTTAAATGAATAACCGTCTCGCATTAAACAAGATCCAGATATAATGTTCATGCTCAACGCTGGCACCAAATAACAATTATTTAGGTCTAAAACTAATCCCGAAGGTAGAGGTAGCGTGCCGACCGCGATCACATTGACTTTGGAACCATTTCCCACGCGCATCGTCACCTCATCCTTTGCCAGTGCTCGTCTATTCCGTAGTCCCTGTTTCGAGTTGCAAATATTAGCAATGAACCGATATCAAATACCAGTGCTACTACGAGCTCTAGTAAGGTACACATCAATAACATGTATATCACATATACCTTTGTTCACCTTGCCATCCTTTTTATCCGCCAAATACTTGGGGCAGTTCCGCTTCGATGTCGATCGCTTGCGGTAAAACACTCGATTTCGGGCTTAGGTCCGGACTTGGGTTTCTTCTCTTGATCAGCAACTTTCTTGCTGTTCTTTTGAAGTTTCCTTCTTCTTCCCTTTGCCCTTTTCTTGAAACTAGTGGTCTTGTTGACCATCAACACTTGATGCTCTTTCTTGATTTCTACCTCCATGACTTTTAGCATTGCGAAGAGCTCGAGGAATTGTTTTGGTCATCCCTTGCATATTATAGTTCATCACGAAGCTCTTGTAGCTTGGTGGCGATGATTGGAGAATTTCATCAATGACACTATCATCCGGAAGATTAACTCCCAGCTGAATTAAGTGATTATTATACCGGACATTTTGAGTATGTGCTCCTTGTGAACTATTCTCCTCCATCTTGCAGCTATAGAACTTATTGGAGACTTCATATCTCTCAATCCGGGCATTTGCTTGAAATATTAACTTCAACTCTGGAACATCTCATATGCTCCATGACGTTCAAAACGTCGTTGAAGACCGGTTCTAAGCCGTAAAGCATGGCACATGAACTATTGAGTAGTCATCAGCTTTGCTTTGCAGACGTTCACAACCGGCTCGGCTCCTGCAGCAGCTGTCACCCAGCGGTGCTTCCGGGGCGTAATTTTCTATGCAGCAATGAGGATAATCCTCTCGTTACGGACCCAGTCCGTGTAATTGCTACCATCATCTTTCAACTTTGCTTTCTCAAGGAACGCATTAAAATTCAACGGAACAACAAAGACGAGCCATCTATCTACGAGAAACATAGACAAGCAAAATACTATCGGTACTAAGCTCATGATAAATTTAAGTTTAATTAATCATATTAAACACTCCCACTTAGCAGACATCTCTCTAGTTATCTAAGTGATTACGTGATCCAAATCAACTAAACCATGTCCGATCATCACGTGAGATGGAGTAGTTTCAATGGTGAACATCACTATGTTGATCATATCTACTATATGATTCACGCTCGACCTTCGGTCTCCGTGTTCGAGGCCATATCTGTTATATGCTAGGCTCGTCAAGTTTAACTGAGTATTCGCGTGTGCAACTGTTTTGCACCGTTGTAGATGGACGTAGAACTTATCACACCCGATCATCACGTGGTGTGCGGGTACTCTGAACTTTGGCAATGGTGCATACTCGGGAGAACACTTCTTGATAATTTTAGTGAGAGATCATCTTATAATGCTACCGTCAATCAAAGCAAGATAAGATGCATAAAGGATAAACATCACATGCAATCAATATAAGTGATATGATATGGTCATCATCATCTTGTGCTTGTGATCTCCATCGCCAAGCACCGTCATGATCACCATCGTCACCGGCGCGACACCTTGATCTCCATCGTAGCATCGTTGTCGTCTCGCCAACTATTGCTTCTCGACTATTGCTACTCCTTAGTGATAAAGTAAAGCAATTACATGGCTTTGCATTTCATACAATAAGCGACAACCATATGGCTCCTGCCGATTGCCGATAACTCGGTTACAAAACATGATCATCTCATACAATAAAATATAGCATCACGTCTTGACCATATCACATCACAACATGCCTGCAAAAACAAGTTAGGCGTCCTCTACTTTGTTGTTGCAAGTTTTACGTGGCTGCTACGGGCTGAGCAAGAACCGTTCTTACCTACGCATCAAAACCACAAGCGATAGTTTGTCAAATAGACTCGTTTTAACCTTCTCAAGGACGGGCGTAGTCATACTCGGTTCAACTAAAGTGAGAGAGCAGACACCGCGGTCACCTTTAAGCAACGAGTGCTCGGGCGGTGAAACCAGTCTCGCGTAAGCGTCTGGCGTAATGTCGGTCCGGGCGCTTCATCTCACAATACCGCTGAACCAAAGTATGACATCTTTGGTAGGCGGTATGACTTGTATCGCCCACAACTCACTTGTGTTCTACTCGTGCACATGACATCAACGCATAAAACCAGGCTCGATGCCTTTGTTGGGGAGCGTAGTAATTTCAAAAATTTCCTACGAACACGCAAGACCATGGTGATGGCATAGCAGCGAGGGAGAGTGTCCGTCCACGTACCCTCGTGAGACCGAAAGCGGAAGCGTTATAACAACGCGGTTGATGTAGTCGTGCGTCTTCACGATCCGACCGATCCAAGCACCGAGCGTCACGGCACCTCCGAGTTACGCACACGTTCAGCTCGATGGCGATCCCGGACTCGATCCAGCAAAGTGTCGGGGATGAATTCCGTCGACCGACGGCGTGGCAGGCGATATTGATGCTCCACCGGCGCGGGGCTTCGCCTAAGCTCGCTGACGATATGACTTCTCCGCGCGAGGCTTCGCCTAAGCTCTCTGACGATATGACCGAAGTGGAATATGGTGGAAGGGGCACCGACACGGCTAAGGAACGATCCGTAGATCAACTTGTGTGTCTGGGGTGCCCCTTGCCCCGTATATAAAGGAGCAAAGGGGGTGCGGCCGGCCCTTGGGAGGCGCTGGAGGAGTCCTACTCCCACCGGAGTAGGACTCCCCCTACCTAGTTGGAGTAGGATTGGGGAGGGGAAGAGGGAAGGCGCCCCCTCTCCTGTCCTATTCGGACTAGAGGGGGGGGGCGCGGCCTGCCCTGGCCGCCCTTCCTCTTCTCCTTGTGGCCCATTAAGGCCCATATACCCCCGGGGTTCCGTAACCCGGTGTTCCGGTAACTTCCAGTTTTCATTCGAACCCTTCCGAAGTCAAAACATAGGCTTCAATATATCAATCTTTATGTCTCGACCATTTGAGACTCCTCGTCATGTCCGTGATCACATCCGGGACTCGAACAACCTTGGTGCATCAAAACTTATAAACTCATTATTAAGCTGTCATCGAAGCGTTAAGCGTGCGGACCCTACGGGTTCGAGAACTATGTAGACATGACCTAGAACCATTCTCGGTCAATAACCAATAGCGGAACCTGGATGCCCATATTGGTTCCTACATATTCTCGAAGATCTTTATCGGTCAAACCGCATAACGACATCGTTGTTCCCTTTGTCATCGGTATGTTACTTACCCGAGATTCGATCGTCGGTATCAATACCTAGTTCAATCTCGTTACGGTAAGTCTCTTTACTCGTTCCGTAATACATCATCTCACAACTAACTCATTAGTTGTAATGCTTGCAAGGCTTAAGTGATGTGTATCACCGAGAAGGCCTAGAGATACCTCTCCGACAATCGGAGTGACAAAACCTAATCTCAAATCGCCAACCCAACAAGTACCTTTGGAGACACCTGTAGTACTCCTTTATAATCACCCGATTCGTTGTGACGTTTGGTAGTACCAAAGTGTTCCTCCGTAAGCGGAGTTGCATAATCTCATAGTTACAGGAACATGTATGAGTCATGAAGAAAGCATTAGCAACATACTAAGCGATCAAGTGCTAAGCTAACGGAATGGGTCATGTCAATCACATCATTCTCCTAATGAGGTGATCCCATTAATCAAATGACAACACATGTCTATGGTTAGGAAACATAACCATCTTTGATTAATGAGCTAGTCCGAGAGAGGCATACTAGTGACTATCTGTTTGTCTATGTATTCACACATGTATTATGTTTCCGGTTAATACAATTCTAGCATGAATAATAAACATTTATCATGGTATAAGGAAATAAATAATAACTTTATTATTGCCTCTAGGGCATATTTCCTTCAGTCGCATCTCCTCTCTCTGGGCTAACATTTAACTTATAAAGTCATTTGAAAAATAAGAAGACGCTTATGTTATGGCATCTACTTAATTAAAGAGCCCTAAGAACATGCCACATTGTGATTCACTCATACACACATACATACATGTCTAGTAATAATCATATACATAACTACATTCGAAGAAAAAATATACATAGCTAGTACTCCCTCCGTCCGAAAATACTTGTCATCAAAATGGATAAAAGGGGATGTATCTAGATGTATTTTAGTTCTAGATACATTTTTTTTTGTCCATTTTGATGACAAGTATTTTCAGACGGAAGGAGTACAAGATTGTGCTAAAACCCGGAGTCGAGGAGCCAAGGGCTACATTGCCCGATCCATGCATGTAAAATTCATTCAGAGGCAAGCTCAATCAAAGAGGTAAGCCCTGCTTATTGCTTTACGCACGCACTACCTGTTGTGAACAGCTGGTGCTGCGTGTGCAACTGGGTAGTCCATGGTTACTAGTGTTCCCTCTGTGTACACGGTGGTCGCCTTAGATCCTAGCTGCTCTCCGTTAGAGCCACGAGATAAGTCCCCTGCAAATCATTACCACTGACTATGAATTGCTGTGAATGGTCAGTCAAGGCGACTAAAGGGCAAGCTGTACATGCACCGGCCTGTATGATATATATATATATATATATATATATATATATATATATATATATATATATATATATATATATATATATATATATATATATATATGATCCAGGGAATAGAAAAGCTAATTAAGTGCAGAATTGGTACGTGTATGGTATGCGCATTCTCATCTGACCTATCTACTCCCTCTGTAGATTAATATAAGAGCATTTAGATCACTACTTTAATGATCTAAATACTTTTATATTAGTGTACGGAGGGAGTACTTTTTTTATAAAAAAAACTGTGCTACCTATATTCTGTCGCTAACAAGCTACAAGCCTACAGCACCACAAGCACAACCCACCCAAACTGAATCTTGTCCAGAATTATCTCAATATATATCGGCGAACTCTGTCGTCAAAATTGCAGAAAATAACTAGAAATATAGCGGAAACACAGATACGGCTTGAAGCTGCTGATAGCTAGCTAGTGAGATTCAAGGAGAAATATACATGATATATATAACTAGATAAATGATCACGACGACATAAATGTCATCTCATGAACGGCTCTCATCCGTGATCGCTATATATATATGTTCAGTTGTGGTACGGAGTGCGGGTTCTAGGTTGAGCATAATCCAGGTGAATTCCCTGATCATCCACGTGCTTGCGATGGGGAAGCTGCTGCGAAACCCTAGCGGCATGCGTGGTGTTTCGTATTCCACCTGATCGATTGATCAATGTTGCTCCCGCGCCCGTCAACTGATCGATGCTGCTTCCGGCAGCTCGATCCTTCTTCCCCGCATCATGAACCATCAACGAGCTTCTCGTTTGCTTCTGGACATCAGCAACCTCTGTCGCATCCTACAGAAACACAAAAGAGAAAAGGAGGGCAATGTTAAAACAAAATCGACGACGTTATGATGTTTAACCGAATTGTGTTAGAGCTGAAGCAAACCTGGGATGACGAGGAAGACTTGCTGCTGCTTAAGTGCTTGTCATTGACGCGGAGACGACGAGCTTCACATGAGGTGATGTAGAGAGTGAAGAGGAAGAACACTAGGAGAATAGTGTAGGTGGTGGAGAGCTTTAGCTTCCTCTCGAGAGCTAGGGGAGGAGAGCTTAGGCTAAACATGGAGGACCGGTGTGATTGGTGACCACTTAGGAAACATTAATAGGTAAGAGAGCTTAGAGAAGTGCATGCATCGAAGTTCGAAGAGGATATGGGGGAGGTACGTGGTACAAGCTAGAAAAGGGGGGCCTCCGTTTCTTTACGTAAGATTTCTGTTTTTAACCAAGATAATTAGTACTCCCTCTATTTCCTTATACAAGGCCACTTCTTATTTGTATGTCTAATTTTGAATATTAATTTTACCAACGAAAAGTGAGTTATATGGCACAAAACATATTTCATTGGATACACATTTCAAAGAACTTTTCGATGATATATTTTTTATGACATATAATCCATGTTCTGTAGACCAAAATTACAAGTCAAAATATGACATGAAAAACAAAGTGGCCTTGTCTATAAAAATGAAGGCAGTACTGCAGAAATAAAGTGTTGATTGTACAGTAACAAACTAATCTTCTTCTAATTTTGTTTTTCAGAATTTCAGGCATACTGCAAATTAAGAAGGATGGTTGCACGCATAGCAGCACCTGCCGTACGAAAATGTGGTAAACAAACGAAGAGCGCGCGCGGCATGATGGGGTACTGGCCGTGAAAACCGAGGCAGAGCCATCTCCTTAGCCGCACATGGATGTCTCGATCCGTCCCCTTCCTTGATACAGATTTTGCAGGCAGCCCAACCCATGGTTGCTTCCTGATCATGTGCAGTGCAATTATTACGTGCGGTGCGATCTACCACTGTTCTAGTACCACTAAACCCCATAATCAAATTGATTAAACCAAGTACGGTTTATACCTTCGATGTGAACAAGTTGGCATACTTAAGCCCTACTTTACTGTTGCTTGATGATTAATTTGCCTGGCTGCTGTAGGTACGCGTTTCCGGATTTTGTTAATCGGACCGTTGACATGTCTGAATCACAAAAATCTTTCGGAACCACGGAGACCCAGGCCGGCCATTCTATTTTGCATGAATCTCAAGGATATCGATCAATGTCAAACACGCATGAGACGTACAGCTTTTGAGGGAGTGTGCACGTACAGTGAAGAAGTGCAAATCTGAAACAAACAGATGTGGTCAGGCGTAAGAAAACAGGCGGCCCACGGTGAGGCTAGCTGCATCCGATGCATGCAAAGAGTTTGCTAGGGAGGCGAGGCGGGGCGAGATGGATCGATGCATGTCGCACGGCACGGGGATCTCGGTGTGGACCTGGGGCGGTGGGAAGAGCTACAGGAGGGAGGCACGCGATCTATGCCGAGAGCGAGCGAGCGAGCTTGCTTGGCGGGGCAAAGATATGGATGGATGCATGGCGCGGGGAGGTGGGAGAAAGTGCCGGAAAAGGGTACGAGTATGGTATGGGTGTGGCACGAGAGATCGCGCTTGTCTCGCCGTGTCGGCCGCGCGGCCACACCCCTCCGGGCTCCGGCCCGCGCGCGCGCCCCCCGCTGCCCACCCGCCGCACGTACGCGCTTGTCGCTTCTCAGCTCGGCACGGCGCGTGCGGTGCTCCGGCGCCACGCGCGCCCGCCCCTGTGGCTCTCCGTACGTGCATGCAGTGCGACACGCGGTGCAAACCCATCGAACCGGGCAACACCTGCGCGCATGTCTGTATATAGATTGTTGCTTTGTTCACTCGTACGCACGTCTGCTGCTGATGCACGCGTACTACGGTCTGCCCAAGAGCGACGGAACCTGTACCAAAATACAGTACCGACGCATAATATGTCGAGCGTGTCGTGTTAACCTCAAGAGTCGCTGCAAAAAAAAACCCTTAAGAGCGGGGCTGCAAAATCAAATCACCTTAAATAGAACTCCTTCCTCGTCTCGTAAACCAACACTTGAACAAACGTTGAGGCACTGGACTTACGATTTGGTCTTAATTCGGCAACTACAGTTAGGTGTAATCGCATGAAGGTGAATTCCAACAACGTCGAGGTGATAGATGTAATGAAGAATGAAAGTCGCTCTTTCAGTCTATCAACAACAATTTTTGATGATATATATCACCTTACGTATGATTTTTCGCATATTATTTTTGGGCATCCTAGGAAGACTAATTGTGTTGCCCATGATTTAGCTAAACTAACTAGAAGTAATGTGTGTGAGGGGTGGATGGAAGATCCATCCATAAAGATTGTTAATACTCTTGTAAAAGATAATATAGTGACCATCTTGTAATAAAAAGTACTTTGATGTAGAAAAACACATGAAGAAACATCGAACTTGCTTTGAACTTTATTTCAACAATGATTTCTTGTATTTTTTTAATTACAAGTGAAACAGAAACAATACAACTAAACCGTTTTATTGACTTGTAACATATATTTTACTTTAGTTAATATTCGATTCTGAGCTCAGGCTCAGCTGCTCCTGAAATCATAACCGTCTGCTCGCGTGCGGATCTGTGTACAAGATGGTATTTTCAGCTGTATTTTACCAGTATCGGACTTAAACAATGCGATGGCATGTGCGCATTCATTGCATTGGCAGGCGTTACCATGCACACGGAACAGGCCGTGGGCGCGCGGCTCAGCCTTTTTCCTGAGCAGCCTGAGCCGTCTCTTTCACGGAGGATTTAACAGGCACCCACAAATCCGGTCCCAGCGGGAAGGCACCAGGTGTAGCAGCACTGTTCTCTCTGATGGACCTGGCTTGGATCTCAACTCGGTGGTATAGTATTGGATGCAGTGTTTCTGCGCTCGAGCTCACCTAGTCCTGTTATCAGTTCCGTAGAATATTGCTTCGGGATCTGGGCAAGAGTCCTTTTAAGTGGAATACGACTCAGCAGTAAATGATTTAACGCATGGTGTACGTATCTTGCAATCCTGTTACGTGGGCCAGGAAACTGTGGGCGGCGTCGGGAGTTAGCGACGGCTGGGACGGACGTTTGCGCCCACGTCAGCTGATCCGTGGCACAGAACATAAGCGCGGTGCTGATCCGTGGCAGGGATTTCGCTTTCCGGTATGTCGGGTCGGGGATGGTGTGCGAATTAATTTTGCCGTCGCATACTTGTGGGAGCAGAGTACTGGTTGAGCTTGAGTCCGGCATCGCGAGGGCGGCGGAGAGAGGGGGCACCATTGCCGGCGATGGAGTTCCTAATGCAGCCGATAGCCCGGTAGGCATCCCAGTCTTTTGATTTATCGTTGACTGGATCTATCCCCTGGCTCCGCGACCTGTTGACCTCTCTTGCGGCTTGCAGATTTCCTTTTGTGCAACAGGTGGATGAGATCCTAATGCCAATGGATCCGGATGGATGCATGGCGGCGGCAACCATGAGTGGTCGGGAATAGCCGACGCCATCCATAAGTGCGGAGGTACAGATTTGTGAGGCTGGCGAAGGACAGCTGTTGGGAGGTAGTCGTCGCCGCAGGCGTCGGAGGTCTCCACCGGCCTGAACCAGCAGGGACTTGGTTGGGCTGAGAGGTTCGCCACCACCTCCTACCTCAGCATGGCCGTGACGGCAGTCAGGCTTTGTGACCTGCTTTAGATTTTATTCGGCATGGTGGAGTTCTGTGATAACTTAGATTCATCTATAGCAACGCCCCTCAATTTGTATGCGTTCTGGATCATCAAGATAATGGATTTGCATAACGTCTTCCAGCAAATGAAAAGTACACTAGGGTGAACTTCTGCAATTATGATGCAGATAAGAATTTATGCATATGCAATGGTGTGTACATGCCAGGGATTTGTGAGTAAGTGCTGAAAATGGTGTTCATTCATTCATGGCGTCAGGTTTAAGAAATGTGATATTAGTTGTCCGTACATGCGCTAATTTCGGTGGTCTTGTCTGTTCTAATTGTTAGTTTAGCTCGGGTAAGTCTACTGATTATGGCAATGTAGGTTGAGAATAGGCGCGCCTAGCAAGATACCATGCAACGCGTGTCTGCTTTGAGAAGGGCATAAGAGGTTACGTAGCCACACCGAGAATGTGGTTGTGCCAACATTAGGAGAAAATCCATTGGCCGCCCCACAAACACATTGATGTGTACAGCCGTGATTTTGATCAAGCAGCGGAGGCAGAACGACGTCAACCTTGCGAAGGTATACAACACTATTGGGAGTTATTATATGTATTTTGTAATGTTGAGGCACTCTCTGAGACTTATTCTCCATGAAAAAATTGCTGACGTTGAATCATAGTTTGTATCAATATATGAAAAAATCCATGTGTGCAGGGTGAGGGGTCGGCGCTCACTCACCAGATAGGGCTTGCCCCAAATTGTCAGTCGATGATGATAATTCTCGCAGGGTGAGGATTGGAGCCGCTGCACTTTAGACAAGCTTCGACTCCTTGTCTGAGGCGTACGATTTCTATAGTCTTTACTCCTGGGAGAGAGGGTTTGGCTTCGATATGGGAAAATCAGGCTGAATGTGGAGAGAATCAAGTGCTTGCCGGAGATAGTATGTGGGTGTTCGGTACGTCAAAAATTCCAGATAACCATGTCACATGCTGTTCGGTATATTTCTCGGCGTCGACAACCATTTCCAGAATGTGATCTTGGCTGTTCGGAATATTTGTCGGGTCGACAACCATTTCCAGAGTGTGATCTTGGCTGTTCGGTATATTTGTCGGCGTCGACAACCATTTCCAGAGTGTGATCTTGGCTGTTCGGTATATTTGTCGGCGTCGACAACCATTTCCAGAGTGTGATCTTGGCTGTTCGGAATATTTTCGGGGTCAACAACCATTTCCAGAGTGTGATCTTGGCCGGTGTGCTTGTATACGATTAGACGGTTGATAGGTTCAAGTTGTTTTTTTTCTGAATTCCTGAGGATGATGGGAGGTACCGCAACAAGAACAATCCTAATAGGTATGCGGCTTGCGTCCTGTTCTGGCAATTTGTTCAGAAATTAGCAAGATTAATAATGCAGTAGGTAGTTAGTGAAAGTGCTACTGTATGGTGGACATCCTCATAGATAATTAATTTGTCAAAGGTTGTAGCTGATTTTGACTGCTGAAGGAAGAGGATGGGCGCTCCAAGAGTGCTCACTGTATTCACACGCCTGCAGAGCTGTAGTTTCATCTTTCACACGAGTTGCTTGTCGAGTTCATGTTGTGATTCGTTGTTGATTGATGAGCACTGATCAGTGACTACAGCAGTGGCATCATTTGTTAATTTGTTAAGTTAAGAAACTGCACCATGTCTGAAAATAGGGCCATGAAGTGTGCCATGTGCGTATGGGTTGCTGTTCCATTTTGATGTTAATTTTTCATGCAGTCAATGTAAGAATATAATTTCTTTCTAACCAAATTTGAGGCGTGGAGATTGTTGTACGAAAAGCTGTAACTTTTACTCTATTTCTGTTGTACTACCAATTTGCAGTGGAGTGCTGTGGCATGTCAGTATACATGATTTTATCTAGAACTGTTTGCTGCATTTACAAGAGTCCACTAGTGTGTTATCAGGTATAACAATAATTCCATCCCGAATGGCCTGTCAAAATTAATTGTGCACAGTGCAGAACACAGAAGGATAATCAGAATTGTAGGAGAGTGAGTTAAAGAAAGATTTGTAGGGGAGGGCTGGTGCCTGCTGGTCGCCTGGCTTGTAGTGGCCTGCCATTAATGCAACGGCTCAGGGCGCCATATAAAACAGCCCAGGTCGGGTTCGTCCATCTGTACCAGATGCAAGACAACGGCAAACTGTGCGTTAACTGCCTGAGCAGTGTGGGCCATATGGAATGATAAAAACAGACTACTGAGGAGTATACATATTCAAATACCAGGTGCAGACCGAATCTCAGAGAAAAAGGACAGTCCTGATAAAGTGTGCAGGTGTGCTCGGGACTAGATAAGCACTTTCGGTATAGTATTATACTATAGTTAGCAAGTATCCAGACTGGATCACCGCACGACCCAGGAACAAGCCAAGAAAAATGATGCACCATTTTTAATGTCACTGCCGTTTTGCCGAGTCTCGTTAAACAAGGATTAACCATCTGATCTGATTCAGGCAGTAACCATTGTTGCACTTGTCCGCTGCTGAGAGCACCCACCACCCCCTCCGATCCGCCGTGCACCACTTCGGTGCCGGCATCCACCCTCTCCCACTGTTCTCCACTCCAGTGGCGGAGGCCACCCTCTCCCCCTCCGTCATGGAGTCCAGCCCCTAGTCCACCTCCTCGAGCTTCCCTCGAAGCGGTGAGCGCCCGGTTGTTTCGGGTCTCGGCATATCGCTAGGGTTGGAGGCGTTTGGCGGGTCCAAGAACACGGTGACCTCCTCGGTTGCCCGTGGTCAGCTAGGGTTGGAACAGAGGGAGTATAAAATATGTGCACAATATATAAAATATATGATGGAGGATAACCAACTGTGCCCAATTCCAGTAAAAGTAGACGGTGGTTCAGCTAAATACAAACATCGGCAAAAGTAAGAACAATCGAAACTGAATTTATGTAATCACACACATATAAATGTGCAAGGTGGTAATAAGAAGGAAACTCCCTACAAACTGAAAGCTGCATGCAACAATTCAGACAAGAGAGAATCGAAACCTAAACATCAAATGATTTGAAGCTGACTACCACTACTCGATTGTTGCTAATCAACAAAAGGTGAGGTGATGCTGCCTTTCCCGTCGGCAGTTTAGACATGATAATGACCTCCTCGCTGTAATAAAAAATTTACATGGAACTGCAGAGGAACTCATCTTCCTGTAGGAGACAGTCTTCACGTTGATTTAATTGGTGTGCTCTAGCCAGAGGACCCTTACAGATATTCATGATATTGGTAATAGCAGGAGGAAATTAATGTAGATGAATCAAAGGTGCAAACACTTCATCTGGTTCTCATAAAGTTATACCGAAATCTGTACACAAAGGATTTCAAAAAGAATGAAAGGGACAAAAATAGCAGGGTGATTACAGTAGATATATAGTAGTTCTCATACAGTTATATCATTTCGTGACAAATTTGGCAGAATATTCAGTTATATTTACCATTGGATATTACCAAGAAACTTGTAGAACCCCCAAACAATCCTCCTCGAGCACTTTCTAGTGGAATCTATTTCTTAAATCTTCAGGCTAATAAGAGGAATGATGATAATTAAAGAGCATAAACTTCTTTAAAAGGAAAAATACTAAGAGAACAAATATAAAGGTCAAATAAAATTTCATATACGCTAATAATTGTACGCTCATGCTGTCCATGTTGATAAATACACTCTATGGTAATGCACAAAGGATTACAAATTGATATCCTAATTTATCCTAGGATGAGTTGTCCAGTTTGATCGGAAGGATTTCACACATTAATAATAATCAACTGGCGCCGCAGGTAAATTACCACACTTTTCATTGGTGCATGTTCATATATTGTCCCTCGAACGCGAACTTGGTCCTAATATGGAATCTAATAGCCAGATATGGAAGTTGTAGTACTGTAACAGGTAACTAAATACAGCAGGACCAACACATTCAGTAGCCACGACATTCTGTCATCGTGTTTGGGAGTCTGAAATTTTGCAACGAAGGAGCTGGCCAATACTAAGATTTTTTTTTCCCCATCCATGCACCATGTGGTTTCTCTGTTCCATCAGAAAAAACAAACACTGATTTCCCTATTTGGCTGTTACAGATACAATTTCCATTAAGAATGAATTTCAATTAGCGACCATGTAGCCACCGTTAGTGTGTGCATATGAGAAAAATTCAGCAAATAGCATGCTTAATTTAGTTCCATCTAACATATTCACAGAACTTAGCAAATCTAGCATCCAATCTTCCTGTTGTGCATCCATGCACTAAATCAATGAATCACTAAGTATCATCCAGAACGAACAAAAGAAAATAAGGCAGATACAACCAAACCTGGGGGTTGAAGCATTGGAGGATTGACACCATTACAGGGCGCTTGTCATACCTTATCCCTAATCCGATCTCCCACGAATACATATTGTAGAAGTCGTACGCCTCGCCAAGTGAGTCGAAACTAAGTCATAGTTCAGGACAAACTACACTTTTCATCGGTTCCTCTGCATACATGCGAGAGTTGACTGCTCTAGGGCACTCATCCAAGATGAATACTGTTTTCTGTCCGGGGGCGCACTCCCAAGACGTAACCTGATTTTCCAGTGAAAAAAATCTTTGTAAGTTTCCAAAGGAGGGAACACGGGAGCTCCAGAATGAAATGTTGGCAAGCAGGACTGCTGGAGGAATATCAGATGCGACTACACCTTACATGCTACCGGGCTTCCATTTTTCAAAAAACATATTCAAATGTTAAAAAAAACAAGATTTTGAGTGCCCACAAGGCATGTGTCTACAATCTATAAAGTTTTCACATAAAACTTTGAAACACACACCAGGAAACAGAAAAGACAAATTCAGTATGAATGGTGTCCTAAAAATACAAAAGCCAGAGTGACAATATTCACAATCAGATTTGTCGTTTTTGTTTCTACAGATTGTATACACATATCTTCTGGACACTCGCAACTTTTCCACAATTTTCCGCAGCATCTAAATGTCCTTTTCTAAAAACTGTATCATGGGACCATCTACAGTGTGAGAGCATAAGCAATCTCCCCCAGAACTATCTGTTCACATCCTACACACACCACATGAACGAACATTTTCATTCCATTTGGTACTTACAACTAGCATGGCAGAGAATTTCACCCCCGTCGTACGACAGCAGAGCAGCATTCAACAAAACAATAAAACAGGTGCCCAGGATTGGATTCAGGCCGTACCTCTTTGTCCATCCAGGCGCCTCCGGATTCACCCTGTCCGTCGACTCCGCCGACCTCGTCGGAGAAGCCTCCCGCTGCCGGCGCCCGTCGCCCTGCGGCCTGCGCTGGCTAGCGCCGCCAACACGCTGGACGCACCAGTAGCTGGCATTCGAGTCAGCCGGCTCAGCGCTCGTGTGTCCGCGGGAGGACCCTAGAGGAACCGGATCTGCGTGGTCCAAGCTGTCCCAAACTCTCCCCGAACAGAAAATCTGCAAGTCAAAGCCCATGGGGGGCGGCGCAGCCATGGTCAGGCGGCGGCCCTGTCGAGTGGACACCGAAAATTGAGAGATCTCCAAGTAGGCAGGGTTCACTTACCTGTCAAGAACATCCAGCAGGAACTCCAGGCCAGCATCCATCGCCGGTTAGCCGAGCCACCACATCCTTCCACTGCCCTGGGAGGCTGGGAGGATAGTGGATAGTCTGCGGCGGCGGCTGGTTCCGAGAGGCACCTAGGTTTGGGGTTGGGTGGCACTGTAGCTTTGCAAAGCGGCGGCCCCACAATGTGCACGCGGTCCAGCTGTTACACGACGGCTCAGGTTGAAACGCCCTAAAAAGTAAAATTTCTGGTCCACGGACCAGGCAGGACCGCGCGCGGACGGCCCGTCGAACCATACGGTCTGGGCCCGCTTCGGCGCACTGTTCCCTACGTACACGAGCTGTATTTTGCTTTTTCAATACAATCGGTGCGGGCGTGTCAGATAGAATTTTACGAATCCCAAGATCAGAACCAACGCGAACGATTTCGGGTCCAGCTGCGCTCGGGCACCGAATCGCTTCATTCTTACTTTAGCCTCTTCCTCCATTTGAAAGTGACCTAGTAGGTGGGGATACTTCGGGTGTAGCCACTTCAGCGGTCACATGATTTACGAACGCCTATGTGTTACGTGATCATGGTAGCGGTAGACGGCGAGAAGGCGTTGGGCCCCCAAGCTGATTCAACTTGGCAGAGTGCCTCTTCTTCGACGCACGCCGCCTGACTCGCTTCTAAAACTTTCTTTCAACACGGTACTCTTCGATCTCACTAAGGAAAGGTCCACGAGGAGTGCTTGGCTACCACAACCTGACAAATGGGGGGTTAGTGTGGTGGTGACGGCAAAGATGAGCGATCAATGGTGCTGGCGGAGGAAAGGTCGGGTGGTGAGTGGTGAGTGGTGTCCAAACACGGGATGGGTCGGTTTATATACCAGAGAAAGGGCACGGGTGGCGGAAAACATTATTGGAATTGACTCGCTTGGGTGGAAAATGAGAGCATCACACGGCGGCGGCCATGGGTATTCTTCTTGGTGAAAACGTGATTACGCCATTGGTACGAGTACGACTGCGCATTGGCAAAACTGGACGCATGAGGAAGAAAACTGCTTAAAATTTCCCACTTACATTTGGTGCTCGCTCCATATTTGCACCTCCAACCTTCAAATTTGAAGGATGCGACCCACTATATGGAATGTCTGTAAAAATCATGAACATGACAATTCTGCCAGATCCGTTTTTAAGTCTTAAACACCATATAAATGACTATTGGCAAACATGTCAATGCGTTGCAATGGTAGAAAAATAATCAGATTATGCAGATTATACCAGGATGACATAAGACCTTTTAAAATGTCATTTCATAAAGTTATGATGAGATAAGAGACTTTTAAAAAAGTCATTTAAAAAACTGAAAATATGATGGTCTCATCATGACTTGATTTCCTAAGCCACCACAACGAAATAATTTTTGGCCGAGCAAACTGCATTAATGAACCCTGCCTGAGGTAGACAGATGAATGATGTGTCTCACCCTGACCTAGCGTCGTGGTGTTTTCATGACCAGTTTACTATAGTATCAGAATAAACATACCCATGTATGAAGGCAAATTAGATATTTAATCATTTTATATAGCTTTGAAAACTAACACATAGGAAGCTGTGTCAATTTTTTAGGGCTCAACGTTGTATAGAACACATAAACCTTTTTTTTACCCGACATGTGATGGTCTGAATAAAATCATAGAGCGACCTTTACAAGTACCCTAAGAAAACCTCAATGTAAGCAACGGTTGTTTTGTTCGTTATTTACGGATCCGTTTCAAAGGATGTGTTTAATTTTTGTGAACATTTTCTAGAATTTATAGAAATTTATTTTTAAATTCTGGACTGGTTTTGAATACACGAACATTTCATAAAAATCATGTGGATACTTTTAAAATATTTTTTACATTATGCAAATAGACATTTCATGATTTCCCTACCATGTTTTTAAGTCATGAAAATTTTATGATTTACTAAAAAATATTGAAACTCACAACTTTTAAAATTTTGATATTCCCATATTAATTTAAAGATGGAAAAGTAAAAACAGGAATAAAAAAGATAAATCAAAATACAAAATAAGAGGGTCTCACGCTCCGCACATGGGCCGGCCCATGAACACGTGTGGGAGGCGCGCTTGCTATGAAGAGAGAAAATGAGAGAAAAAAGGGTGGTACCTGGGATCAAACCCGGGTGACTAGTGTGGAAGACTGAGGCCTTTGCCATTGCGGTTCTTATGTGTTTGTGATGTATCAGGGTATCAAGTATAAGAACCAAAATCGACGGCGGCTTTGAGAGAAAAATATCGAATCGTTTTCTTCACTTATGGATGGTATAGTGGATAATTTATGACAACTCCGGGGTAATATAATGAAGCACGGGCAGAAGCACTAATGATTTTATTTGTACTACCTTCGTCCTGGTTTATTGTTCCTTTTCATAGTTTATGTCAAAATTTGATCATAGATTTAACTGATAAAATGTTAATGCATGTTATAAAAATTATATCCTTGAATTCGTATTTGAACATAGTTTCCAACGATACTATTTTTTGTGATATGCATTAACATTTTGTTAACTAAATTGATGATCAAATTTGACACAGAACATTAAGGGGGCCAATAAATTTGACAACGTATCCGCTATAGTTTCTTTAACTGCAATGAGGATGCATGGTAGCTCCGCGCTAACAGAGTAAATTGCCAAAAACCACCACAATTGCGTCGCTCATTGCGAAAAACCACCGTTTACATAAAAGTTTGCCCAAAACACCGATTTTGAGTAATTGTTTGCTGAAAGCACTAAAAGTGATGCTTGATCATGTTTTGACACGAAAACTGACAGTGGGGTCCATTTGTCAGCGCCACGTGGCACGGGGTAACGGCCAGCAGAGACGGACGTTGGACCATTTGACTGAACCGTTAGGTTGCCGCGGGCCCATCCGTCAGCATCTATAGTCCGCTTCCTCTCTCATGCATTTCATCGAGCATCTTGTGCGCATCAGGGGGAGAGCTGGAGGGCGGTCCACTTCCGCACGGCGGCGGAGTTCGACCTGCTTATGTCGTTGTGCAGCTCATGGGAGCAATACGAGTCGGCCGCCTGCAATTCAGCGGACTGTGAAGGCGAGTGAGTGGCGTCTTGGGCGACGAGGCTCATGGCGCTGGCGCTCTGCCGCTCATGGGAGGCAGAACTCCCCACGAGCCCGCTGCGGAGAGTCTGAGCTCCTGCGCGCCCGAGCACCAACCCACTGCTGGGAGGCCGAGCTCCAGGTGCCCGCAACCCTGCCGCTCGATTCAGCGAGGTCCACCTTGTTTTGGTCGGGAGATCGAGCACCGCCCAATTTGGTCGCCGGCTTAGGGGTAGCTAAAGCGGCGGCCGACATGGTGCGTCGGATTCGGAGTCCCGGTGCTCGTCGGAGGATGGACCGTAGGGAAGGGAGGCGCGGCGGCGGTGGGGTAGCAGCACAGGAGCAAGGAGGAAGATAGAGGAGAGAGGATGACAGATGGGCCCTATATCAGCCTAACAGCTGGGTCAAACGGTGTGAGTTTTCTACGCCACATCATCACTTACAAGGCGCCTCATTGTCAGTTTTCTGTCAAAACGTGGTCAATCATGGTTTTTAGTGCTTTCGGCAACCAATTACTCAAAATCAGTGTTTTCAGCAAACTTTTATGAAAATGGTGGTTTTCCGCACTGAGCGACGCAATTGTGATGGTTTTTCGCAATTTACTCGCGCTAACAAGCTCAAAATGAACTCGGTTAGGTTCCCTCTTCTCCCTGAACCCGGCCAACAACAACATTCTGCTCACGAGCTGAAACGGGCCCCTCCTCGTGCCCGTTTGGTAGGAGTGGCACGTACCACTGCGCCACACGCACCTCGACTGCGACGGCCCGGCTGGGCAGTAGTACATATACGTACAAGCAGCGATATCACTGTGCCAAAAAAAGACCCGGGTACCAAAGCATGTCACTGTGCAAATTAAACATGTGACTGTGACGGCCGAACAAACTCGCGCCAGATTGTCAAATGTTACAAATTCGAGCTTTCTTTACTGGATTGGGTATTCTATTTGGGCCCAGATAACTCACGTTGCAGGACGAAATCGATCTGCCCCACCAAGCTCGGCCTGAATGAGCGAGCGCCCTCTCAGTTGCGGGCCTACTGGACCGCTTTCAAATCATGTCCCGTTGTGGCCCGCGTGCATTTACACTCTCCTCTTTGCCTTTTTTTTTGCATAGTAATACGTGTCTCATTTATAAGATGAAATCAAGTTACAAGGCATGTACACACCGACCTTACAGACCTGAAAAATAGGATAAACCTATGCAAAAACCAGCGCCTATCTCCTCCTTCGACACCACCGGCGACCACCAATGGGGACGGAAGGCAGATCGCCTCTACACCCGAGCTCGACGCGGCTCCATCAGCGATCAACGACTTTACAGACCTCCAAAGTCGCTGCGGAAGCAAAACCATTGTCGTTGAGCGAATCAGACCGGGCAACATGTTCCCGGACACGCCATCAAGCTCGAACTAACATCCCCGACGACTACAACGTCGGAGGAAGAAACCGAAGCTATCGACCTCCAACCACAAAACCAAAGACATGATACACCATCTTCCGGTGTGACATGCGCAAACAGCAGTCTCAGCGTACTCTGGGCGACCTCCGGGCTCCACTCCGGCGTTGAGAAAGCGTCGTCGCAAGCAACGAAGCCCCGAACACAAGTCCACCACGAGGAAGATGCCGCCACACCATCCCCGCTTGGACACACTTTCGTCCAGATCCCTCACCGACCACAGTGTAGAACACCGCATCGGAGAAGAAACTGAAATACTTTTATTCATTGCCAGATCTGAAAAACAACGAGAAGACCAAGCAGGGCCGGTCCTAAGATTTCGGGGGCCTGGGGCGAGACTATACCTAGGGGCCCTTAATATAAACACAAGTATGTATTGTAAGAATTATTTTGGACCGCTAGTCAAAGGAAATACAATGCGTTTCTCTTTTTCTGTTATATCAGGCACACTGTGTTTCTCTTTTTCTTTACTAATATATCTAGTAGATTTATTATTAAGTTTATCCAAATTTCTTTCATCAATCAGCTATAGTAAAAACTGGCACCTCGTCAAGAATAATGAATAATTTAAATGCCAATGATCACTCACGTTGTGATCCATTTTGATGTCTGATTGTATTATGTATAGCCCCTATATGGATTAGTTTATTCCTCCATAGCAATTACCAGCAAGTCACCAAATATAAAAAATAATAACCTCAATGATATCTATCCATTAGCAATACTGATAGATCGATTATTAGTGTCCAATTGCAACAATGCAGAGGCCATGTCGATGATCATTCATAACTTTTAATCAACCATCATGATAAAATTCCTAGGCCAAACAGACCTATACAAATAGAGATTAGGGACATACCTTCTCTTCTCTGACTGTCATTGTGCCCTACCAGTATCGATCTAGCCTCCCAGCAAGTCAGTGTCCTGCAAGACAGCAATTGGCAATCTCTGACAGTCCTGCCGTCCTCCGACTTAGATCTGCTCCGATGCGAGGTGGTACCATGCATGCATAGTAGATGGATAGCAAGCGTTGTGACCTTGATCTATTCTTGATGTCTGTGTCATTGTCACTTCCCATTAGTCCTGTTTTTCTCACAAAATTGGGCGCACAACTTGCAGCTTGTGGATTAAAGAAGGCGTTTTTTGCGGAAAGATTATGGAAGGAAACTAAGAGCGGATTGTTTTCATAACTGTACCTAATTAATCGCATCCAATAATTGCTTTAATAGAAAGGCCCTCAATCGTAATAACAGTAGCACGAAGAAAGGAAGGCAGGAAATCAGGGAAAAGGTAGCAGGTGCATCGGCATTTTAGGCAAGGGCGCTAGGCTAATCAGGAGAAGAATCGGGGGCCCCTTGCACCTTGGGGCCCGGGGCGGCCGCCCCGTTCGCCCTCCCTCAAGGCCGGCCCTGAGACCAAGCTGTCGATCTACAGGACCGAACAACATACGTTGCCATCAACTTCGAGACGCCGTCGTGAAGGTCGTCGTCGGTGTGGGAGTGTAGTTGAAGCAGATTTATTTGCCCGGGCTTCTATCCCACCACCACAACGACGCCCTAAGGGTGTGTTTGGTTGCGGAACGAAGTGGAATGGAATGTAACGGTTCCATGACATTCCATTCCACTGGAATGGGTCGGTCCTGTTCTTATGTTTGGTTGAGACAATAGATGGAATGGAATGGTTACATTTAAGCGTTTGGTTGGTGAAACAGAATAAAACGAATTTAGTTCATTTTGATAATATACACACACAAGCATGGCAGATACACGATATCAAACATATCTTACGGCTATTCCTCTTGCATCAATACATTTCTACAAACAAAAAGAAGCAATTTACACAGAAGAACCAAGAATACATGAAAGCTACGATCTGCTACCGCTCCTCTGCCTCCAGCAAGAAAAATCATCGCTAACTAAGAAGAATCAATTCACATAGAAGATGCAACTGCAGCTGGTCTGGTCGCCGCAGCCCCCGGCAGACCGAGCGGCGTACCAAGCAGATTAGGCCGCCCGGCGCCGCCACTCAGAGATCAGGCGGCGTGCACCGCCCAAGCGATCGAGGCCGCCGCGGCCGCCTCCCGCCGAATCAAGCCGCCGGTGAAGCCCACCCGCAGATCAGGCCGCCGCGCACAAGCAGATTAGGCCGCGGCCGCCGCAGGAACGGGTCCTAGGAACGCCCCCGCAGGTCAGGCCATCGCCCTCCGGTCGTCCGGCGGCCGCAACAGCTCCTCTTCAGATCGAGAGAGAGAGAGAGAGCGGCGCAAGATGGGGAGGCGATAGGATTTCTCGGGAGCGAGGGGTTAGAGCGAGACCCAGACCGGTTCCGCGTGATTCCTCCGATTCGGAGGTATCGGCGCATTCCGGATATGGGCCGAATATTCCCTCAGTGGGAACGAGTTGGTTCCTGTTCCAGTTACGTACTAAACACAGGAACTAGCCCTTGGAACGGGTCCGACCCATGCCATTCCAGTTGATGACTGAAACCAAACAACAAACCCTAAGAAGACACTAGACTAACCCTAACTACAGGCTGGTGTCGAAGCTCCGTGGTCCCCACCTCCTCGCGTGGCCGGAGCGGCCAAACGGAAGAGGCAGGGACCGGCGGCGGCCGGTGGAGTTGACCTCAGATGCGATCGCCTCCACTATCGCTTTTCTCGTGGAGCGAAACGGTTAGCGATCCGTATTTTTCTTTGCCTCTTTCTGTACTTCACTCGTGAACAAATGAATGCCGGTGGCATGCGACAACTCTTTTTATTACGGTAAAAGAAAACAGTACAAGCATCCTTCGTTTCCCTCTCATTTTTCGTGGTAAAGTAAAGCTGCTGCGCGACCCTGCTCCGTACGTGCCCGGCCGAACACACCATGCATTCGTCTTCACCAGTCCGCGAAGCCACGTTGCCCAAAAGATAGACGCCACGGTGCAACACGCCGAATCGAGATCCATAAACTATAGTATTATATACCATGGACAAGACAAAGATGACCATGCCATGACCAGCGGCCTCACTGACTGACGGAACTGACCTGACCGGACCGGGCAAAGCCCCCGAAGCGGCGAGGGGCAATCGATTGGAGGGGAAGAAGAACGGGAGGGCATGGCAGACGCCAGACGGGGACGGGACCACTCGGGACAAAAGGAAAAGGTCGCGAGCCTTGGAGAGCCTCGTTCCACCTCTCCATCATTAATTGCCAAAAGGTTTACGGGTCACACCGTCCTCGAGCTATAAATGGGAAACCAACAATCCAAGCATGATTTGTTCGTGTCCCTCGGGCGATAATTGCGATTTGTTTTGGAGCTGGGATCCCCCGGGAGTGAAGGAGGAGGTAACACATCAGCATCCGCGTTGATGGGACGTTTGAGTTGCGTGGCCTCGACACGCAGGAATCGTTTGCCGCCCGGTTTGCTTGCCCTGGCAGCACTTGTGAATTGACCGTGGGCCGATGGTTATATATCCCATTATATCCATAAGGTTGAAAAGACAAATCTTGTATCTCGTCTCTATAGCATGCACAAAATCAAAACGTACACCACTGACAAATCTTGTATCTCGTCTCCATAGCATGCACAAAATCAAAACGTACACCACTGTGGTGTTGGATTATAACAATATAGTTTAACACAAAACCATTTGGGTGCATACATTTTACCATATAAATCAATTAGTGCTAGAAAAATGAGTTTATATCACTCATAACTTCGGAACTAGATCAACCATGTACTCCCTCCGTTCCCAAATATAAATCTTTCTAGAGATTCCAACAAGTGAGTACATACGAAGCAAAATGAGTGAATCTACACTCTAAAATATGTCTACATACATCCGTATGTTGTAGTCCATTTGAAATGTCTAAAAGACTTATATTTAGAAACGGAGGGAGTAGAAAAGTAAATGACATTTTCAAAAATATCTACATGAGAATAACAATCAAATTGTGCATTGCCTTGCTCAATGAGATGATAACTATTGATTTGGTGGAGACGACTTTGACGATCCGACTACAAACATGCACGACGTTGCACCTTAGCAATCGCTAAACCAACTCCAAGAGGTTATTGACCACGCCGCAACACAATCAACCTGACCACGAAGGTCTATTCCTGCAAGCAATCTAAGAAAAAGCAAGAATATGATAATGCAATCTGAATATTGCGAATATAGATGAAGTATTGATAAAGGTTGGGATCCATAAGCGGTCTTGGTTTGGTCGTTGGACACAAACGAAGTACACGAAGTTGCAATGGCTAACTTTTAACTAAACAAATCCCCAGGAAAAAGCTACTAGATGGATCTACTTATATAGGAGGAAGGGGTGGCGGCCAAGGAGGTGGGAGGACGTCCCAAGGCAGCCTAAAACCAATCCTAGGTCGTACAAGGCTCATGGGCCCAAGTGGAGGTGATGCAACACCTTTGGACTTGTTGTTTGACTCGGATTCTGCTGCAGCGTCAGATTGTTTCGTCCATATCTCAACGCTCTGGACGAATTTAAAGGTGAATCCAATTGGGTTGGAAAGAGGACGAAATTTACTTTCCAACAAAAAAAGAATCACCCAATTCGGAGTCTGTATGAAAAAGTTGTTGGCGTTTTGATTCAGGTATGTCTGTGCAGTCTGAATCTGAATCTAGAACGTGAGAGACTTGGACTCTATCTTCTCTTGGCCCAAAAGTGATGTGAGAGGACTTTTTGAACATAACTAAACTTCTCCTTTCCCCCTATCTTCATAGGTGGATTGTACAAATGTCTCATACACCTGCAATTAGACAAAACACAAAAGTGTGTGAAGTATTTTTGTTCTGGATAACATAAATAAATTATTGAATAGCTTGCACTAGAAATCACCTGACAAATATGCATGTATGCAATATTTTTGGTCGTATCCAAGGTAGTCATGTCCTCATCACCATTGCCCTAGCTGGTACCAGACTAGCTCTGTAGCTATTCTTTTTTCATTGCCTCGAAAAAAGCTACTACTTTTTTCACCAACCTGCAAGTGTGAATGATTATTCGGAATTCACATCTTGAACTGCTGGGCTATGCACGAGGAACTTGGCTGGGTTGCTTCGACGCGTTACACTTGCTACTCAAAGCTCGCTGGAAACGGACACATTTCTGAACTGCTGGCTACAACAACGTTCATGCTTCACAAAGGAGGATAAGCGAGGCTTTGATACCCTTGTCATTTGCACGTCTTGATTGATATGGAAGCAAAGGAACGCTAGGGTATTCAATAGAATTGAGCAACAGGTAGACATAGAAGAGCTAGTCACGAAAATCTTCGATGAAACGAGAGAGTGGAAGTTGGCAGCTTGTGGAGGAGGAAGTTTGCAACGTTTTGTGAGAGAGCAATATTGTGTTGTAAGGTAGGAGTCGTAGGGGACATCGTCTTTCGAGTGCTCGACACTCTCTAGCCCTCTTGTAAATTGTTTTGCTCTCTTCTATGAAATTAAGACACGCGCTTTGCGTGCTCTCGGAAAAAAAGTTTCAGCAATATATAACTCACAAAAAACTAAATAGGGCATAAATAGGAGTGGGCTTGTAATATTTTAAACATTTGAAACTTCATCGATAACTCAGAGCACCCTCAAGGTCTGTGTGCGACATCAGATCACATGTATTTATAGACGATGCATAGGGCTAAAGCTGAAATGTATGGATAGCTAAAGTAAAAATAATGGTTAATTGCACAAAATCACCACATTTGCGGCTAGGTTTGCGGAAAACCACCAAGCCGGTAATGCATTGCAAAAAAGACCGCGTTCCCAGTAATCTTGTTGCAAAAAGCACTGGTCGGGTGATTTGGCTCGTTTAATCACTTGCGGTCGGGTGGGGCCAGATTGTAAGGAGTTCAATTGGCAAATAAATTACATACACGCCCTTCAATTCAAAACAAAACATAGTCCAATCCCTTCCTGGGGACAATTGCCAGCGAGGCGCAACCACGGTGCCCTGGCCTGCACTCCATGTGGGTGAGTGCTAAAATCAGCTAAGTGTGGAGGAGTGCACTCCAAGTGCTAAAATCGGCTAAGTGTCAGTTCTAAAAGACTCCGGCCAATTGCTCGTAATCAACGACAGTCTCGGGGATTACACCCAGTGGGTGCACTCAGCATGCCCCCACCAAAGGACATCCACTCGCATGGCGCATAAAAAAAACGGTTGGCAATCATGCCCAGAGAAAAAAATGCTAAGTTCTAAGACTCCTGCTAACTGCCACCAGTCGACGACAGTCTCGTGGACTACACCCAATGGGTGCACTCAGCATGCCCCCACTGGAATCAAGTGACTCGGATTGGCTCCGGCGGGTCCGAGTGAAAAACCATACTCGAAGAAAATCAGAGTTCCAAGACTCTCGCCGTGTGCTTCTTGTCAACGACAGTCTCGGGGACTACACCCAGTGGGTGCACTTAGTGTGCCCCCACTGGAAACAAAATACCCAGTGGGTGTACTTGTGACGCCCGGGTGATTACGCTACAGTAAACCCGCGTTAATGAGGACACGTCACCTCGGTTACTGCGAATATTCTCGCGTCGGTTCGAAACTTTCAAATTCAAAGTTTAAATATTGTCAAACATCAAAAATTTTCACACATCAAAACAAAGTGTTCGGGTGGTTCCAAATAGTTCATAAGTAATTATGGTGGAGGAACCACACTTTTATAAAATATTTAGATATTCTAAGATGAATAAAACAGTAGCAAATACAATTATTTAAGTACTTAAAAATAATAAACATTTTCAAAACTAATTTGTTATAAGTGTTAAACTATTGTGGCGTTGGCTTAAATTGTGAAATCTATTTAGGTGCCACTTTAGCAATTTACTAAAGCTAAAATAAATGAAAACTAAAAGTAAAACGGAAAAGGAAAGATTAAGAAAAACAAACGAAAAAAAAAGAAAAGAGAAGGCCCCCACAGGCCACCGGCCCCCGGCTGCCCTACCAGTCGGCCCACTGCCCACCCGGCGCCCCTCTCCTCCTATCCCCACTCTGGGAAACCCTAACCGTAATCCCCACTCGCCCGACCGACACACCGCCTCCTCTCCGATCTGAATCGGGGAACCACGCCCCCCGCCTCGCCCTCGCCGCCTGGGCCGTCGCTGAGCCACCACGCCGGACCGCCTCCACCCATGGCGGCCATTCCCGTCGCTCGTCGCCTCCCCCGCTCTCCCCACTCCTTCCCTGCTCCCGGCCCGATTGGGATCGAGTCCGACTCCGCCTGCCCCGTCCCGGCGACCACGCGCCACCGCCTCCCCGACTCACGGGCGCCTCCCGGCCTCCTCCCCGACGGCCTGCCCGCCCCCATCGAGCAAATTGCCGAGACCCTACCCCCCACACAGTGAGGCCCTCTCTCCTCCCCCTCTCCCCGTCGGCGGCCGGCCCGGCCGCCACGCCTTGCAGCCAACGCCCTCCCAGCTCCCCTCTCACCCCGCTCGTCGCGGGCCCCCCTTGCCCGTCGCCCGGCTCGGCGCCTTGATTCTTGCCAGCGCCCCGATCCTCTCCCCCACCGCCGGATCCGGCCGCTCGAGGTCTGACTGCCCCGCCACCGTGTGCCCCACTCCTCTCCTTCTCCCCCGACGGCGACCTCGCGGGCGCTCTAGCTCGCCCCGAGCCCTCGCTCCCCCGTTCGGCGCCTCGTCGCCCTTCGACCGACCCCCTCGCTCGCCCGAACCACCCAACATCGCCTCTCCTCGGCTTGCTGGCCTTGGCCTGGCCTCAGCCGTGGCCTCGGCCATGGCCTTCGCCCACGCCCATGGATCGCGCCCGATCCATTGGCAACGCCTGTCGTCGCGCCTTGATTTGGCCTCAGACCATCGGCGTGGGGCCCCACCCCAAATGAAAAAAAGGATAACAAAGAACGTTTTTAAATAAAAATGAAGTTAAAATGGAAATAAAATGAATTAAATTAATTACTAAATAATTAGTTAATTAATCAATTGAGTAATTAATTAAACTAATTAATTCGGATTAGTTAAACCTAATCATTAGTTAAATTAATTGGGTAATTAATTAAACTAATTAATTCTGAATTAATTAACACTAATTATTAATTAACTTAATTAACTAAGGTTAATTAAATTTTGATTAGGCTAATTAACTTAATTAAGAAATGTTAATTAATCGATTAGGTTAATTAGCCAATAGTGAATGACATGCGGGACCCACACGTCGGGGTTGACTTAGTCAACCTGTTGGTGATGACGTCGGCATGACCTCATCTTGATGTCATAAATGCCATTTCGAAATTAATTAAATAATTAATTAAAATTCCAGAAATTAATAAAATCTTTTATAAATCATATCTTTTAATCCGTAATCCGGATTTAAATAATTTCAACATGAAAGTTGCTCAGAACGTCGAGACGAATCCGGATACGCAGTCCGTTCGTCCACCACACGTCTCTAACCTATCGAACCTGCAAACTTTCTCCTCCGGTTCATCTGTCTGACAGACGTCCGGATGCGGGATAACTTCCCGGACGTTTTCCCCCCTAAACCAGTACCCTTCTTACCACGTTAGGGCACGCCTAGCATCGCTTCTTGGCATGTCATGCATCGTTATGCATCTGTTACCGTGTATTCATTGTTTCTTCCCCCTCTTCTCTTCGGTAGACTACGAGACCGACGCTGCAGCTGGCCAGTTCGACTACGGTGTTGACGACCTCTCTCTCTTGCCAGAGCAACCAGGCAAGCCCCCCTTGATCACGGATATCGCCTACTCTTATCTACACTACTTGCATTAGAGTAGTATAGCATATTCTTGTTTCGGATACTCCTATCTTGTTGCATAGCTTTGTCCTTGTAACTTCGTTGTTACCTTACGCAATCCTATATGCTTAGTATAGGATGCTAGTACATTCATCTGTGGCCCTTCATACTTGTCCGTCGGCCGTGCTATACTATCGGGCCGTGATCACTCGGGAGTTGATCACGGTATATACTATATATCTTACACTATACATTACCCGTGGTACTGTTGGGAGGTGAAATTTGAAAGGACGGTGGTTCCATCCGGTAGAGGTGGGCTGGGTTCCCACGGCCCCATTGTTACTATGTGGCGGAGCGGCAGGCAGGTTGAGACCGCCTAGGAGAGAGGTGGGCTGGCCTGTTCGGCGTTCGCGGTTACTTAACACGCTTAACGAGGTCTTGGTATTTGATCCGGGTCGACTCTGAGCTTATACGCACTAACCATCTCGCGGGAGTAGTTATGGGTATCCCCGTCGTGGTATCGGTAAAGCACTTCAGACGTCGTGACGGAGCGGCGCGCCGGATTGGACCGAACGCACGCTTGGCTAGGTGCGCTTCGGCCGCCCTGCATAACGTCTTGTGTGTGTGCTCGAGGCGATGGGCCTGACCCTGCGCGCTTAGGTTTAGACCGGCGTCTGGCCTCTCTGTTGTGCCTAGGTGGGGCTGCGGCGTGTTGATCTTCTGCGGCGGGCATGACCCGGAAAGTGTGTCCGCCAAATGGGATCAAGCGTCTTTGGGTAAGATGGTGCACCCTGCGGGAAGTTAATCTATTCGGATAGCCGTGATCTTGATAACAGGGCGACTTGGAGTTGTACCTTGAGCTTATGACAACTAGAACCGGATACTTGATAAAACACACCCTTCCAAGTGCGGATACAACGGTGGTCGCCCTCGCTCGGGGTTATGAGCAGGGATTGCGGGTAGGATTATTGCTATATGATGTTACTTGGAGGACTTCCGTTGTCCTCTTACATGCATTGCAAGACCGGTGTCGAAGCGTAGTCTTCGTTAAGACTAGCTATCCCCTCTTATTTCGGCATTCTGCGATTCGGTCCACCGATATGGCCCTTACACATATATCCATGCATTGTAGTGTAGCTCCTTGCTTGCAGTACTTTGGATGAGTACTCACGGTTGCCTCGTTCCCCTTTTCCCTATCTCTACTCGATTCTGCAATCGACGATGGAGCCAGAGCGAGCGCGCCGCCTATGGCGACTACTAGTCGGGCGCCTACTACTACGCAGCACCCGGTGACGACGACTGGGAGTGACCTAGGAGGATCCTGGCGGGAGGCCTACTCCTCTTCGATCAGATCCCGGTTTGTGCTAGCCATCTTATGGCACCTTGTTTAACTTATGTACGTACTCAGATATTGTTGCTTCCGTGACTTCGTCTATGATCGAGCACTTGTATTCGAGCCCTCGAGGCCCCGGCTTGTATTATAATGCTTGTATGACTTATTTTATTTGTAGAGTTGTGTTGTGATATCTTCCGTGAGTCCTTGATCTTGATCGTACACATTTGCGTGCATGATTAGTGTACGATTGAATCGGGGGCGTCACAAGTTGGTATCGAGCCATTGCTGTAGGAATCCCCTTCCAACTCCTTGGCCAAAGTCGAGTCTAGACATTGCAAAACTTTTACTAACATGGTATGCGGCCCATGGGCCCACGCCGCCATCGGGTGGTATTAGGATCTTTTACTCCTCGATCTTTACTGGGATTCGAACTCTCTTCTATTCGGGTTAAACGACTTTGCTAAAAACAAAACTAACTTTAGGTTCTCGCAAGTACTTTCTCCCGGAGAGCCCCTCACTTCAGATGATTGTCTGCTACATCAGAAGATTCCGAAGATACTCTCTGATGTTCTCTTGAGACGTTGTGCCCATCGCTTTTGCTATTCCTGACCACCGATAAATCCGTATGGATTACTACTTACCCTTGCCATTCATACGATCATCCCCCAGTGATCTTGTTATTACAAGATACCCCGAAGTTTTCTCTGTTGTTACGAGAATACTTTGTGCCTACTGCCTAGCAGTTCTTATCACATGAATACCCCTTATAGATGCTCGCACTTGTCGAGTATCCGCTCATCCCCAGTTGTTCATGTGTTTCACAAAAGCCTTCAAAATAAAATTCGAGCTTCCGAGAATCCTCTGGAGCCTTTGGCTCTTGGAATTCTTGCTTGCTTGCATTATGGTTAATCCCATAAGTCTCGTAGTCATATTGACATTCCTTGTCATTATCCTTTTGGGTCTGTTGACTCAATATGTTTGCAAATACCCGCAATCAACATTGATCCTTATAAATTACCTTTCTGGCTGAGCTGCCATTCTTTTAACTAGAATTGGTTCTCGACCAATCCAATTGTCGTTGATTGTACCCTAAGGCTGTTCAACTTATCCATCCCTAATCAGAGCATTGCTTCTGATCCCTTGATTGGGAATCATAATTCCTTTGCTTTTGACAATTGAGTTAGTCAGTTGTTTCTATAATTTGATCTCCTTGCATTCTTCTTCCTCTAGTTAAGTACTGATGCTCGCGTCAGACCCCCCTTTTGGACCATCAGGTCCATTATTGGATTTCACCCGTCAGCATCCTTCATATTAAATAACTTTGTGAGACCTTCCCCTGATACATAATGCCTTTGGTAAATTGTATCCTCTGCTTTCTCAACCATGCTCTGCCTTCGAGCTTGAGTTAATTATTTCTAAAGATTCTGGTATAGGTTTCTATGATACCCTGCCGGGTTGAACCTATGTCCTCCTTTATATGCGTGAACTCGGAAGTTTTCACGAGTCATACTCATCTGGTATTCCACCAGGTACAACTTTCATCACTAATGCCTTTATCAAAGCGAGAAGTGAATGGAAGGTTATACATTGAAGAAGTGGAGTCGACCTTGAACTTGTGTTCATGCCCATGGACACGATGTAGATCTGTCTTGTAAACTTCTTGTAATAATAACTATTTTCTTGGTAAATATCATCTGGTATCTGTGAATTGCTCCTACGCAACCGTGGTTCCGACCATGTTTGTTCTCCCTTGATTCTAATTCTCAGACAAGTTAGAGTACTTGTCTTCAGTAGAGCAATAACCCCCGTCCAACCTCTACTTTGATATGTCATCGAGTATTACCCCTGGTATCTCGAGTTTATCATGGAACAACATAACTTCTTATGAGTTCTTCATCAAGTGCTACCTTCCCACTGATTCCAATTTTACACGGGCTCTGAGTTATTATGCACTCAAAGACACCGATAACTGAACCGAGTCTGCAATACGGTTCAACGACACTTGATGATCTTCTTTAAGTACGAGTTTGTACCCGACCACGCCATCCCTAGCCTGTTTGGCTATATCATTGTGGTGATGTTTTTAACTGTGCTAACCGGTCCTTCTTATCGGAGCACAATTTTTGACGATGAACTAACCTTACGCCGATCCTCATCGTCATATCATTACTCCTAGAACAACAAGCTTGGTTTCGAATTTGTGTCGTACCCTTGGATTCCAATACCCCTTTCACTTCATCATTACTTTGAATTGATGTCGTCGCCGATCGATTACATCTTCATGAACTCTCGCGACAAAGGTGTCGTGATCATCAGCATTCTGAGCTCATCCAGGATATCAATTGAATTCATGATGGGAAATACCGACCTTGCCCTCGATGAATTGTATTGTCATCGACCACTTTATTGCCTTCCCGCCAACATAAGCTTGTTCTTGTTTTGTGTTATACCTTGAGTTCCTTGCTATCCAGCAATCGTTCTTCTTTACCTTGGAGTATTACCATCCTTTATGTCAAGAATGTTCGAGATTTGTTCCACCTCTTGAGAATTCTTGACATAGAAATCTTCTCTCGAATCACCATTACGACATTGGTCGTGCAACCCAACCCATCGGGCACCTTTCAACCAATGTTTACTTGTGTATGTTTTCCTCGAGCATACTTCCTTGTATCATTTGATCGGCAAATGTTATCTCCTTGTTCATAATTGTGGTAATCCATCTTTGTGAATCTCGATGAATTGCCGTTGAGTTCACCAGACACCTCCTTGTCCTCTCCTTGGGTTAATGATGGACTCTTGTTAACGGAAATCACTTCATAGTTCATTTCCCCGAGAATCTTACAATGTCATCTCGTCAATTTGCGTTGCACCTTTTCTTCTCAGGTATCCTAAGTCTGAGGTATCCTGACACCAATCGGATCTGAAACTCGGTCAGCTATGATGGTTGGGACAACTTTCCAAGAGTTATGATGTTGATCCTTTGATGACCCGGTAGCATGATGTCATGCCTAACACCCCGGCTGGAGGACCTATCATTATAGTTTCCTTTTCAGCAAGGTTATCCGTTCATCCATGAGGAAATTGTAAGACTTATTCTACAAGTTATTCCCGATGAATCCTTCGTGATTCCAAGTCTGACCTTCACCTGAAGACCATGTCAATGCTATCTCGTAGCATGTCTGTGATACTTTGATTTTCAACAAGAACATTCGAAGCCAATGCTAAATGTTTCTTGCTCAATTATCCAACACCGTTGTATGGGTAATGTCATGGAATTTCTCTCCCTTACCTAAAGGGTTTTCTACATTATCTCCTATCGTGGATATCTTGCTCGCTTGTCCTTGGTAAGGATATGCCCTTGAAATATGTGTTTAAACACATTTTCCTTCCCATTGTTACGATTAATATGATAATCATATTTTACTTTCCATTGGTTGTTTGAACCTTTCTTGGGATATATATAATCTAGCGGTGATAATCCCCTCGCTTAGGTAAGCACCTCGTTGTACCACTCTGTAAGTAAGACCCTATTACTATTTGTTGATGACATTAGGTAACCACCGGTGGGCGAGAACCTTGCCTATTGGTCCGCCTCGTTCAACGAAAGGGAAAATGGTTCTCTTAGTCCCTCGCCTTGGTACCTATGTTGTTGCCGACATGAACCTCGAGACTCTCCTCGACCGGCCTTGCTTACAGGATTGTGCAAGATGTCACCAACCTTCTACCTTAACCACATGGTGGGCCCATAACCTGATTTCACGGGATCGAAACGACTCTCCTGTACCTCCCTGTTCCCAAAGTTATTCCTCCGCGTGGACCCGTATGTAATTCACGGGCCACCGTCATAGTGATCTATTCGGTATCGACGCGATACTTACTCTCGCTACTCTGAACCCCTTTCTCACTCTGGTTCGGGGCTTGAGCAGCTACCTACCGCTTGGAGCCTAATATGGTACCTTCGTACCTTACTCTCGAGGTATTTCATATGTTCAACTCGAGAGATAATTTTATACTAATTCATGGGTTAACCCTGATTGTTTTTCCATTAAAAGCATTATGTCGTAGTGAGCTGCCCTTATCTTTTCGTAAGTACGATGGAGATCCCGAATAAATGATGACCAGTTTATCATGATGCATCGGAATAAAGGATTGAAGACATCAACGAAAGGATTAACTTCTTGAGAAGATCCGTTAGATTATCGTAACCAGACCTTTCCCCTTACTCCCTCTTAAATCTCGGGACGAGATTTCTTGTAGTGGAGGAGAATTGTGGCCTTGGGTGATTACGCTCTGATAAACCCGCGTTAATGAGGACACGTCACCTCGATTCTTGTGAATATTCTCGCGTCGGTTGAAACTTTCAAATTCAAAGTTTAAATATTGTCAAACATCAAAAATTTTCACACATCAAAACAAAGTGTTGGTGGTTCCAAATAGTTCATAAGTAATTATGGTGGAGGAACCACACTTTTATAAAATATTTAGATATTCTAAGATGAATAAAACAAGAGCAAATACAATTATTTAAGTACTTAAAAATAATAAACATTTTCAAAACTAATTTGTTATAAGTGTTAAACTATTGTGGCAGTGGCTTAAATTGTGAAATCTATTTAGGTGCCACTTTAGCAATTTACTAAAGCTAAAATAAATGAAAACTAAAAGTAAAGCGGAAAAGGAAAGATTAAGAAAAACAAGCGAAAAAAAAAAAAGAGAAGGCCCCCACAGGCCACCTGGCCAATGGCGGCTCACCAGGCCGCCCACCGCCCAGCCCGTGGCGCCCCTCCCTCCTATCCCACTCGGGAAACCCTAACCAGTAATCCCCACTCGCCCGACCGCACACCCACCTCTCCTCCCCGATCTGAATCGGGGAACCACGCCCCCCACCTGGCGCCCAGACGGCACCGTCGCCGGGCCACCACGCCGGACCGCCTCCACCCCTGGCGGCCATTCCGTCGCTCGTCGCCTCCCCGCTCCCCACTCCTTCCCTGCTCCCGGCCCGATCGGGATCGAGCCCGACTCCCGCCCTGCCCGTCCCGGCGACCACGCGCCACCACCTCCCGACTCATGGCGCCTCCCGGCCTCCTCCCGACGGCTGCCTGCCCGTCCCCATCGAGCAAATTGCCGAGACCCTACCCCCACAGTGAGGCCCTCTCTCCTCCCCCCCTCTCCCGTCGGACCGGCTCCGCGCCGCCACGCCCAGCAACGCCCTCCCGGCTCCCCTCTCACCCGCTCGTCGCCGTGGCCCGCCCGTCCGTCGCCCTGCTCGGCGCCTGATTCGCCCGGCGCGCCTCCCCGATCCCTCTCTCCCCCCCGCCGGATCCGGCGGCCGAGGTCTGACTGCCCCGCCACCGTGTGCCCCCACTCCCTCTCCCTTCTCCCCGACGGCGACCTCGCCGGCGCCCTAGCGTCGCCCCGAGCCCCTCGCTCCCCCGTTCGGCGCCCTCGTCGCCCCCACCGACCGACCCCCTCGCTCGGCCCGAACCACCCGCTCGTCGCCTCTCCTCGTGGGCCGCTGCCGGCCGGGCCAGCAAGTGGCCTCGGCCTCGTGCGCCATGACCCTTGCCCGAGCGCCCATGGATCGCGCCGATCCATTGAACAACGCCCGCGTCGCCAGCGCCGATTTGGCCTCAACCCATCGGCGTGGGGCCCCACCCCAAATGAAAAAAGGATAACAAAGAACGTTTTAAATAAAAGCGAAGTTAAAATGGAAATAAAATGAATTAAATTAATTACTAAATAATTAGTTAATTAATTAATTGAGTAATTAATTAAACTAATTAATTCGGATTAGTTAAACCTAATCATTAGTTAAATTAATTGGGTAATTAATTAAACTAATTAGTTCGAATTAATTAACACTAATTATTAATTAACTTAATTAACTAAGGTTAATTAAACTTTGATTAGGCTAATTAACTTAATTAAGAAATGTTAATTAACTGATTAGGTTAATTAGCCAATAGTGAATGACATGCGGGACCCACATCGGGGTTGACTTAGTCAACCCATTGGTGATGACGTCGGCATGACCTCATCTTGATGTCATAAATGCCATTTCAAATTAATTAAATAATTAATTAAAATTCCAGAAATTAATAAAATCTTTTATAAATCATATCTTTTAATCCGTAATCCGGTTTAAATAATTTCAACATGAAAGTTGCTCGAGCGTCGAGGCGAATCCGGATACGCAGATCGTTCGTCCACCACACGTCTCTAACCTATCGAACCTGCAAACTTTCTCCTCCGGTTCATCTCGTCGACAGACGTGGGATGCGGGATAACTTCGAGCGTTTTCCCCCTAAACCGGTACCCTTCTTACCACGTTAGGGCACGCCTAGCATCGCTTCTTGGCATGTCATGCATCGTTATGCATCATTACCGTGTATTCATTGTTTCTTCCCCTCTTCTCTTGGAGACTACGAGACCGACGCCGCTGCGGTGGCCGGTTCGACTACGGTGTTGACGACCTCTCTCTTGCCCGAGCAACCGGGCAAGCCCCCTTGATCACCGGATATCGCCTACTCTTATCTACACTTCTTGCATTAGAGTAGTATAGCATATTCTTGTTTTGAGATACTCCTATCTTGTTGCATAGCTTTGTCCTTGTAACTTCATTGTTACCTTACCCGCAATCCTATATGCTTAGTATAGGATGCTAGTACATTCATCTATGGCCCTTCATACTTGTCCGTCGGCCGTGCTATACTATCGGGCCGTGATCACTCGGGAGTTGATCACGGTATATACTATATATCTTACACTATACATTACGTGGTACTGTTGGAGGTGGGGCTGAAAGGACGGTGGTTCCATCCGGTAGAGGTGGGCCTGGGTTCCCGACGGCCCCATTGTTACTATGTGGCGGAGGGGGGCAGGTTGAGACCGCCTAGGAGAGAGGTGGGCCTGGCCTGCTCGGCGTTCGCGGTTACTTAACACGCTTAACGAGGTCTTGGTATTTGATCTGGGTGACTCACGAGCTTATACGCACTAACCATCTCGCGGAGTAGTTATGGGTATCCGGCGTCGTGGTATCACCAAGCACTTCAGACGTCGGCGACGGCGGCGCTTGGCCGGATTGGACTGGAACGCTCGCTTGGCTAGGTGCGCTTCGGCCGCCCTCATAGAACGCAGGTGTGCTTTCGAGGCGATGGGCCCGCACCCTGGCGCTTAGGTTTAGACCGCGCTGGCCTCTCTGTTGTGCCTAGGTGGGGCTGCGACGTGTTGATCTTCTACGGCGGGCATGACCCCGGAAAGTGTGTCCGCCAAATGGGATCAAGCGTCTTTGGGTAAGATGGTGCACCCTGCAGGAAGTTAATCTATTCGGATAGCCGTGATCTTGATAACAGGGCGACTTGGAGTTGTACCTTGAGCTTATGACAACTAGAACCGGATACTTGATAAAACACACCCTTCCAAGTGCGGATACAACGGTGGTCGCCCTCGCTCGGGGTTATGAGCAGGGATTGCGGGTAGGATTATTGCTATATGATGTTACTTGGAGGACTTCCGTTGTCCTCTTTCATGCATTGCAAGACCGGTGTCCGAAGCGTAGTCTTCGTTAAGACTAGCTATCCCCTCTTATTACGGCATTCTGCAGTTCAGTCCTTGATATGGCCCTTACACATATATCCATGCATTGTAGTGTAGCTCCTTGCTTGCAGTACTTTGGATGAGTACTCACGGTTGCCTCGTTCCCCTTTTCCCTATCTCTACTCGATTGCTGCAATCGCACGATGGAGCCCAGGGCGACGCGCGCCGCCTATGACGACTACTACTCGGGCGCCTACTACTACGTGCAGCCCGACGGCGGCGACTGTGGAGTGACCTAGGAGGATCGAGGCGGAGGCCTACTCCTCTTCGATCTGTATCCCGGTTTGTGCTAGCCATCTTATGGCACCTTGTTTAACTTATGTACGTACTCAGATATTGTTGCTTCACTGACTCGTCTATGATCGAGCACTTGTATTCGAGCCCTCGAGGCCCCGGCTTGTATTATAATGCTTGTATGACTTATTTTATTTGTAGAGTTGTGTTGTGATATCTTCCCGTGAGTCCTTGATCTTGATCGTACACATTTGCGTGCATGATTAGTGTACGATTGAATCGGGGGCGTCACAGTACTCCGTGTAAACCCACTGGCAGAAACACAACTACCCATTTGGAACACAGTAGAAAACTCAAAAAATTCAAGACTCCGACTAAAATTAAGGACAGTATAATCGAACCCTTTCCGAGCAATCTCAGGCTATTAGGCATTTCAACCATCGGATTTCTGCTCTGGGAGTACAATTGTACTTACTCGGACATTGGTCTGCAGCGCTTCACTCGCGTTGTATGCCTCCTTCAGCCACACGTTCATCATCTTTACTTGGATCTGGGCCTCCTTGCTCGCTCCCACCTAGTCCTCTGGGACCCTGTGTTGTTGAAGAATGTAGTATTTCAAAAAAATTACCTACGATCAGGCAAGATCTATCTAGGAGATGCATAGCAACGAGCGGGGAGAGTGTGTCCACGTACCCTCGTAGACCGAAAGCGGAAGCATTTAGTAACGCGGTTGATGTAGTCGAACGTCTTCGCGATCCAACCGATCCAAGTACCGAACGTACGGCACCTCCGCGTTCAGCACACGTTCAGCTCGATGACGTCCCTCGAGCTCTTGATCCAATTAAGGCCGAGGGAGAGTTCCACGTCAGCACGACAGCGTGGCGACAGTGATGGTGAAGTTACCGGTGCAGGGCTTCGCCTAAGCACTACGACGATATGATCGAGGTGTGTAACTATGGAGGGGGGCACCTCACACGGTTAAGAGAAAACTTGTGTGTCCTAGGGTGCCCCCTGCCCCCGTATATAAAGGAGGGGAGGGGAGGCCGGCCGACCCTCCTAGGGTGCGCCAGGAGAGGGGAATCCTACTAGGACTCCAAGTCCTAGTAGGTTTCCACCTAAGTAAGAGGGGAAAGAAGGAAGGAAGAGGAGGAAGGGAAGGAAAGGGGGGCGACGCCCCCTTCCCCTAGTCCACTTTGGACCCAAGGGGGCGGGGTGTGCGGCCAGCCCCTCTTGGCCCTTCCTCTCTTCCCACTAAGGCCCATCGAGGCCCATTAGTTCCCCCGGGGGGTTCCGATAACCCTCTGGCACTCTGATAATTATCCGGTACCTCTCGGAACTCACCTGGTGTCCGAATAACATCGTCCAATATATCAATTTTTATGTCTCAACCATTTCGAGACTCCTCTTCATTTCTGTGATCTTATCGGGACTCCAAACGAACTTCGGTCATCAAATCACATAACTCATAATACAAATCGTCATCGAACGTTAAGCGTGCGGACCCTACGGGTTCGAGAACTATGTAGACATGACCGAGACACGTCTCCGGTCAATAACCAATAGCGGAACCTGGATGCTCATATTGGCTCCTACATATTCTACGAAGATCTTTATCGGTCAGACCGCATAACAACATACGTAGTTCCCTTTTGTTATCGGTATGTTACTTGCTCAAGATTTGATCGTCGGTATCATCATACCTAGTTCAATCTCATTACTGGCAAGTCTCTTTACTCGTTCTATAATGCATCATCCCGCAACTAACTCATTAGTCACATTGCTTGCAAGGCTTATAGTGATGAGCATTACTGAGTGGGCCCAGAGATACCTCTTCGATACACGGAGTGGCAAATCCTAATCTCGATCTATGCCAACTCAACAAACACCATCGGAGACACCTGTAGAGCATCTTTATAATCACCCATTTACGTTGTGACGTTTGATAGCACACAAGGTGTTCCTACAATATTCGGGAGTTGCATAATCTCATAGTCAGAGGAACATGTATAAGTCATGATTAAAGCAATAGCAATAAAACTAAACGATAATTAATGCTAAGCTAACGGATGGGTCTTGTCCATCACATCATTCTCTAATGATGTGATCTTGTTCATCAAATGACAACACATGTCTATGGTCAGGAAACTTAACCATCTCTGATTAACGAGCTAGTCTAGTAGAGGCATACTAGGGACACTCTGTTTGTCTATGTATTCACACATGTACTAAGTTTCCGGTTAATACAATTCTAGCATGAATAATAAACATTTATCATGATATAAGGAAATATAAATAACAACTTTATTATTGCCTCTAGGGCATATTTCCTTCATGTGTAGCGTGAAGGTGGTTAATGGGGCTGTCATTGGCGCAAGAGCAAGCTTAGGAGTTAAAGCTATGGACACAAGCTCAGAACTAGCCCAAACTAGGGGACTCAGACCCATGGGCTTCGCTGCAGCTTTGGATGGAGAGACGCGGCTCACTCGGCTCGGAGAAGCATCTCGCATGATAATGTCGGCACCAGACAACACTCTATCATCAACCGCTTGGTTCGGAGGGCCGGCCTTATCGTCGTCATCGAGCTATATCACATCAGTCGGAGCTCCATCCACTCGAGTGTTAAAACGCCAGTTAGTCATCCACTCGGACATAGCTCAGGAAGCAAACCAGTCAATACCTTTGGAAGTCAGATTCAGTCTGGCCCTTCCCGGGGGCATTTGGGTCCGGCATGGTCGTCAACATCTCATTGTTGAAGTCATAATAACATTCTTTCATTGGTCAAGACAAATTTACACAGCGAAGCAGATACTCGATCTCCATTACTTACGTCGAAGCTACGGGCACGACCACCTTCATCTTCGGCAGAACAACCTTCCAGGGCTTCGTGGAAATATGCTTGGGCTACTTGGGCTGCTTCTCAACCGACTTAGTGTTGGAAATATGCCCTAGAGGCAATAATATTTGTATTGTTATATTTCCATATTCATAATTAAGGATTTTATATCCTATGCTATAACTGCTATGATCCTGGAATATGCGATTCAGTGGGAAACTCATATGCACGTGTGGGATGATAAACGGTAAATGAAAAGGTTCCTAGTCTCGCCTCTAAGACTAGCTCAAGTGTTGTTGGTGATCACGTTTTCCAGATCTTAGGATATTGTTGAGTGTAACGATGATCCTAAAACAACATTGAGATTATGACTTTAGAAGAACGATATATTGAATCGACCCAATATTGTCTGTTATGAATTGAGTTAATATCGTCTACATTCAGTTGTAATAACACGGAGTGTTAATATGTCAAATTGCTCCTTAGACCATGAGAGTATTGTGGTCACTTCTTACCGTACGATGGGCTTTGGGGTTGCTCAAACATCACCTGTAACATGGTGATCATAACGATAACTTACAGGTTCATCAAAAAGTTTGACAAGTGACCGGTTAGCTCGAGAGTGGGATTTTCTCCTCCGACAATGGAGGGATATTCTTAGGACCCTCTTGGTGTGACTGCATCAATCATCGTCTTGCCAGACACATGTGACTTAGTCACGGAGATGCCTGAACACAATAACGATAAAGAAGAACAAAACCGGTTACGAGGATTTCGGTATAGTAAGCATGGTGGTGACCTAGGAGGATACCGATGCATCCTAGGTTTTGTAAACTATCGCGAAGCAAAGGAAACATCACGTTATAACCAAAGTTTCACTTGAATATCATTTGTGTACTCACAGGGATCGATACAGATACCCACGGTCCCGCTGTCGGTCATTGGACGAACAGTTTCGTCCATGTATTTGAAGTTACCGGACCTACAGTCTCTCAAGCTTAAGGCAATCATGATTTGCTGAGTGTTAGTAGGATGGGAGTCATTAGAATATATTTGTGGAATTATTCCATGAATATTCAGAATAGTTCCTAGAGGATCCGAAAGCGTTTTGGGGTCACCGAAAGGGTTTTGGTGAGTATTGGGTAATACATGGTATTACTGATAAATTATATATAGGTGGAAAATGTTTTCAGAGATGTTAAAAAATATATATAATGGTATATATGTATTTAGAGCATTTTATATTTAAACTAAATATCAACGTGCCTTAAAAGGCCAAGAGGTGGAAGGAGTTATGGGCCACAAGACCCCATAAGGAAGTAGCGCCCCCCTTGCCATAAAGGGGGGGGGGGGGATTGGACTAGGGGAGGAGTCCAACTCCTCCCCTTTGGTCGGCTCCCCAAGGAGGGACTTTTCCTCCTTGGTGGCTTCCCTCTCCTCCTCCTCCAACATATATTATATACTAGGGTTTTTTGCTTTATTGAATACACAGTTTTTGGAGCCTCCTCTAGTTCTTCTAGTTCTTATTCTAGTTGGTCCTAATTGACTAAATAGAGCTTGGATAATCCTCTTGTCCTCATAATTAGAAGCACGGACTGGTTCTATTCTCCTCCCTCTAATTCACATCGGTTGTGCCCTTTCCTGTAGTGGCTAGATACACCGACTGAGGAAGTCCTCCAGCAGATCCATGCCATTCAGACATGCCCTCACGACACCCACCAGCACGTCGGCCAAGATCCCTATGTCCACCTTCTCCTCCTTCGCCATCGTGAGGGACACCGGAGCTCCTGCCGTCTCTCCCGAGTATGGCAGGAGGCCCGACTAAGAGCTAGCTCTTGGAACGTCCTGGCAGTAGAACCAACTATCCTGCCACCCTTTGACCGAGTCGGGGAAGCTCATCTTTGGGAAGGTACTCTCCCCTTTGAGCTGTATCCGCAACCTGCTGCACTGTTGTGTTACGTGGGTCATTTCCCTATTCGGCGTGTCCTTCTTCAGGGTCATCGTCCGTCAGGTGAAAATATGCTTGAACAACCGCCAGTGGGGGATAAAAACCGATCAAATTCCCGCAAAGCGAGGCAAACGCCGATAGGTAAATGACAACATTAGGCGGAAGGTGATGGAGCTATGCCCAGAAGAAATCTAAGAAAGCACGGAAGAAGGGATGAGGTGGCATGGAGAAACCTCTCTCAATGTGGTTAACGAGGAGGCCGCGCTCATCCACCTGCGGGGTGGGCTCCAGCTCGTCCGCCTTCGGCAACCTCTAGTGGCCCGCCGGAATTAGCCCTTCGGTCTCCGACTCTAGCAATCGCTTTCACGTGACCCGACAGGGATCCAATCCCTTGAAGCTCGGCCGGTTGGCGGGCGAGTGGTCGGCGTCGAGCTTTTCCCCACCTTCTCCAGCTTTGTTGTCGTATCCTTGCCCATCCTCTTCGAGTGGCTTGAGGCGCAGAGTGAGGATGAAGGAGACGAGGGGCAATAGAGTGGGCGTGGTGAAAAGGGGATCCGGTCCCTTTATCGTAGTCGCCCGCTTCTTATACCGTGGGTAAATCTGTTCGGTGGATCCACAGTCGTCGATTCCTAGATCGAATAGCGCCCTTCGCAATCAACGCACAGAGGAAACAACACACGTGGCAAAAAGATTTCGGGGCGGAAATTGAGGTGTCATGCCCCACTTTCCCCACTACCCGGGATGTAACCGCTTCCACGCACGCATATGAGATTTCAAATCCCGAAATTTCAGCTGCTAATCAACCTGATTATCATGGTTTTGTCACGGCATATGCCCTCGTGAAAGGACTTTGGTGCGAGGCCATGGCTATGGTGATTAGCTTAAAGGGGTTGAGCGGGACGAGAGTCACGAGTTTACCCAGGTTCGGCCCCTCACCGACGAGGTAAAAGCCTACTTCCTTCTTTGTGTTGTATTGATTGAGTATCGGTTACAAGGGAGCGGAATCGCTTAACCTAGCTCTCGGTCGATTGTAATTTGAGTTAACCTGCCGCAGAGTCTCTCCTTTATATACACAGGTCGAGGCCGTGGGCTTACAAGAGTCTAGGTCAGATCATACAACGTGACCGATCCTGGTCTAAATCGCCTTGCCTTGCTAGGCAAGTCGCCATTGGGCGGCTCACACTTCCGGGTTACACGCCATCACCGGGTCTTGGGCCTTAAACTGGCCCGCCTTGTAAGTCGCCTCCAGTCTCTGTGGTCTTGGCTTCTTGGGTCTATCTAGGATTTTACTTATGAGTCACTAACATTGTAACCCGGCCCCTCCTGGGCGGGTCACACCGTGGGGTTATACCCCCAACATTAGGCCCCAGATTGATTTGAACTTGTTCATGTCAATCTTCATCCTCTGGTTGGCGAGTCTTCTTCAATTTTCCTAAAGCTTGACCTTGAACAGGCCTTTATGACCTACCATAAGAAAAGATGACATCATGTTATTAAATTCAAAAAAATCCTCATGACATCACAACGGATCTTTGCATTAACTATCCATTCCGAAAATCAAGGCGCCCCTTATACTATAATAATTATCATGCCTCCTCGATCTTCGTGCATGCTGTTCCACTGTTTCACTTTCCCTTATAAATAGGCACAGGGGCCCTGCCTTTTCACTTTTTACGCCCATCACCTCTGCCTCTTCTTCTTCCTCGCAACCTCAGCTACGACCGAAGCTCCGCCGCACCGACCGAACCTCGCCGACCACTCCATCAAGGTTGCTGCATCGACCTGCTAGGACCAGAGATCTACGGCGCTCCTTCGCTCTTCATCAACACCGTCAAGTATCGTTCTTTTCCTTTTCCAGATCCACTTTAGGGCTCTCAAGTTCATAGAGTTCATCATCGTTCGTCCAAGTTCATCCAAGTTCATCCATCCCTTGCCTAGAAGTCGTATCTCAACCCTAAAATAGAGTAAGACCAGAGTGGTAGCAGTTTTTGTCCTTATTTTGCATCTTGGATAGATCCCTTTTTCCTCAGAATCAATATACAGTCTGCTAGTTCGTCCACTGCCTCCTGTTAGATTTAGTGTTTATTCTCCTTTTTTGAGTTGCCGTAGATCCAAAAACATAGTTGTAGATTGTGAAACCTATTTATCTCATACTTAGCAAAACTCAGCAAACATAAGATCCAGAGAAGATTGACCCGTCCTTCACTTTAGGGGCGGCTTAACAATGAACTTTGTAACCCGCCAGCATCTGGCCGACTTAAATTGTCATACTTGACCTGTACCTCAATCAATTTGAGAGTCGACCTATCCTCTTGACTAGGGCAGCTTATAATATCTCCATGATTCATCATAATGATCTTATAACCATAACCAGCTTGCTACTGCTGAAATAGCATTGCAATCACTTAGGCGGCTCAACATTGTAATATTAACCCGCCATACTTTTATTCCTTAGTCACAGTATTTTAACCCGGCCAACCATGACTAGGACTCCTACTTCTTGCGACTGGGCGGCTACCAGAGTCTCCGAGCTCTCATTAAATGAGTATGTAGACATGGGAGTTTTTCCATCTAAAGAGGTCATTCACTAGCGAGTTCCCGGCTCTGAAACCGCTCCTCAAATCGGAGAGGGTGAAGTCATTATCTTTGCGGATCACCTCCTCCGTGGCTTTTCACCACGGATGTTCTGCATTTTTACAAGCTTCATCCTCAAGATATTGGTCCCAACTCTGTCTCCAACATATGAAACTTCCAAGTTTTTTGCGAAGTGTATCTTCAAGAAGAGCCCGATGTTGATCTATTCAGAGATTTCTTTTATCTCAACCACCAGACTGAAATGACAGACGGGCCTAGTCTCGAGCTTGGAGGGATTTCCATTCAGAGGCGAAGAGACGTCAACTTCCCTGCAGCTGCACGACCTAGTACCCCAAGGACTGGAATTGTACTTGGTTCTATTACAAGGATACTTCTCCAGCTGGTGAAAATCCCCTGCCGGGTTTCCGCCCCTTCCGGCTCAGCCTCAGCCACGAGCTCTCGGGTCGCCTTACTGCCGCAGAACGTGCTAAGTATTCGCCCACATTTTCAAAAATAAGGGCCTTGCTAGCCAATGGCTTAACTGGAATTGATTTGGTCTGTTGCTGGGTTGCATGGAGAATTTTACCACTGAGTCGCCGCACCGGCTTAATGTGCCAGTATACTGGTGATACGAAGGACTAGTGGCGCTACAACCATACACGCCTGACTGATAAAGAGATCAGCGATACAGTTAAGACACTGCTTGGGGAGTCTCTAGAGAACTACAGTACAGTGGGACTGAATCCTTTCTGCACTCGTAACCTGGCTCCTCCTGTAAGCATTTTGAACAAATCTTCATCTTGTTTGTCTACCTCTTGCATTTCACATCATTTAACTTATTGCTCGTATATATACAGGCCGACTCTCCCTTCTGGAAGAAGAAACTACAAGTCGCCACTCCTGCCAAGAAGCCTAAAGCAAAGACTCGTGCTACATGCCATCGTAAAAAGCAAATGGTAGAAGAACTTCTTGAGCTAGACGAGTCGGAGGTAGAACTTGACTCCCTTGGTATTTTCTTTATGCAACTTATTGATGCTGATTCCTCTTAGGAAGAAGTAGAGACGAGCCACGTCGATGCAGCAGAGGTAATTCATGTCTCCTCCAACTCAGAACCCTTGCCAAGAAAGAAAACACGGTGGGTCATCCGGAAAGTAAGATTTTCTCATCCTCTTGCTTATTTGGACCCCAACTTTCTTTTCAAGAAACAAAAACATGATTCCAGGCGTCAGACTAGGAGCGGTGGTCCTGAAGAACTTGTGGCCGGCTTACCTAACATGATGGCCCCTCGGAAACGCCGTAGTGAGGTGCCTCATAGCCCAACTTTGTCTCTTCCTCAAGCCGGCCTCATGCATCAACCACTTAACTCTTCTGACTCAAACTATCAGGAAACACCACCATCATGCGGTGACTCAAGTGGAACCCAAATGTCTGCCTTCATTGTTTCCCATGGGTAAGCACTTTCATTTGTTTGATAAAGGACTTGTGGTAATATACTCATAAGCTTTGCTATTTTTTGTCATAGGGCCAAGGCCAAAACTGGCAAAAAGCAAAAGGTGGGTGATTCTTCCAAAGCCCCCGAAGTTTCTGAGCCGGAGAAGCAAGCGACGAAAATCTTTGAGGCCCCCGTCCAAGACCCCGAAGAGCCTGTCAATGATCCGCCACCGCAAACTGACACTGCAATCTTTGAGCCAATGGATACTAATATTAACCCGGACGCCAGCCATGACCCGCCAAGTGCTAAGCCGCCCACTCCTGCCAAGTCAACTGATAAGAGCCCTCCTGAGAAGAATTCTGATGATATCACTATCACTGGGACAGCTTACACAGCGCCAGGAGCATCCAATATGCTATCCAAGCATAGTACCAAATAAGAATCACCTTCCTTGGAAAAAAGCAAGACCAAGTTGGATTTGGAGAGCTATTCATCTTTCAACGTAGGTGAGGTGTACGCGGGCTACTTGAGCCGCCTTCACACAAGCCGGGACATGGAGGCCGGGTTAGTCCCTATTATGAAGCAAAAATATGAGGTATGAATACATCAAGCTTCCACTTTAACATTGTATTCATATATCCATACTAGCCCCCAAGTCTTAAGTATAGGATTAATATTGAGTATGCTTGAGACTTGTGAAAATTTCCAAAGTGCAGCCCCCACGGACTGGCTTATCTTAATAAGATGAGCCGGGTCTTTTTAAATTGAAATGACCTACATTAGCCCCCAAGTGCCAAGTATATTGCTTGCAATGTGCTTGAGATTTGAATATCATTATTGAATATGAGATTAACCATCTTAATTATTGCTTGTTGATACGTCTCCAACGTATCTATAATTTTTTATTGCTCCATGCTATATTATCTACTGTTTTGGACTTTATTGGGCTTTATTATCCACTTTTATTTATTTTTGGGACTAACCTATTAACCGGAGGCCCATTTAATTGCTTTTTTGCCTATTTGAGTTTGAAGAAAAGGAATATCAAACGGAGTCCAAACGGAATGAAACCTTCGGGAACGTGATTTTCTCACCGAACATGATCCAGGAGACTTGGACCCTACGTCAAGAAAGAAAGGAGGAAGGCACGAGGTAGGGGGGCGCGCCCTCCACCCTCGTGGGCCCCATGTTGCTCCACCAACGTACTCCTTCCTCCTATATATACCTATGTACCCCCAAACGATTAGATACGGAGCCAAAAACCTAATTCCACCGCCGCAACCTTCTATACCCATGAGATCCCATCTTGGGGCCTGTTCTGGAGCTCCGCCGGAGGAGGAACCCATCACGGAGGGCTTCTACATCAGCACCATAGCCTCTCCGATGAAGTGTGAGTAGTTTACCTCAGACCTTCGGGTCCATAGTAAGTAGCTAGATGGCTTCTTCTCTCTTTTTGGATCTCAATACAATGTTCTCCCCCTCTCTCGTGGAGATCTATTTGATGTAATCTTCTTTTTGCGGTGTGTTTGTTGAGACCGATGAATTGTGGGTTTATGATCAAGATTATCTATGAACAATATTTGAATCTTCTCTGAATTCTTTTATGTATGATTGGTTATCTTTGCAAGTCTCTTCGAATTATCAGTTTGGTTTGGTCTACTAGATTGGTTTTTCTTGCAATGGGAGAGGTGCTTAGCTTTGGGTTCAATCTTGCGGTGTCCTTTCCCAGTGACAGTAGGGGCAGCAAGGCACGTATTGTATTGTTGCCATCGAGGATAACAATATGGGTTTTTTATCATATTGCATGAATTTATCCCTCTACATCATGTCATCTTGCTTAAGGCGTTACTCTGTTTTCATGAACATAATACTCTAGATGCATGCTGGATAGCGGTCGATGAGTGGAGTAATAGTAGTAGATGCAGGCAGGAGTGGGTCTATTTGTCTCGGACGTGATGCCTATATACATGATCATACCTAGATATTCTCATAACTATGCTAAATTATGTCAATTGCTCAACAGTAATTTGTTCACCCACCGTAAAATACTTATGCTTTTGAGAGAAGCCACTAGTGAAACCTATGGCCCCCGGGTCTATCTTCATCATATTATTCTTCCTACACTTAGTTATTTTCTTTGCTTTTTATTTTGCTTTTATTTTACTTTGCATCTTTATCACAAAAATACCAAAAATATTATCCTATCATATCTATCAGATCTCACTCTCGTAAGTGACCGTGAAGGGATTGACAACCCCTTATCGCGTTGGTTGCGAGGAGTTATTTGTATTGTGCAGGTGAGAGGGACTCGCGCGTAGCCTCCTACTGGATTAATACCTTGGTTCTCAAAAACTGAGGGAAATACTTACGCTACTGTGATGCATCACCCTTTCCTCTTCAAGGAAATCCAACGCAGTGCTCAAGAGGTAGCGGAGAAGATTTCTGGCGCCGTTGCCGGGGAGTCTACGCGAAAGTCAACATACCAAGTACCTATCACAATCCCTTATCTCCCGCATTACATTATTTGCCATTTTCCTCTCATTTTCCTCTCCCCCACTTCACCCTTGCTGTTTTATTCGCCCTCTCTTTTCCGTTTGTCTTTTTTCGCTTGCCTTTTGTTTGCTCGTGTGTTGGATTGTTTGCTTGTCACGATGGCTCAAGATAATACCAGATTATGTGACTTTACCAATACCAACAATAATGATTTCCTTAGCACTCCGATTGCTCCTCTTACCGACACTGAATCTTGTGAAATCAATACTTCTTTGTTGAATCTTGTCATGAAAGATCAATTCGCTGGCCTTCCTAGTGAAGATGCTGCTACTCATCTAAATAGCTTCGTTGATTTGTGTGATATGCAAAAGAAGAAAGATGTTGATAATGATATTGTTAAGTTGAAGCTATTTCCTTTTTTGCTTAGAGATCGTGCTAAGGCTTGGTTTTCGTCTTTGCCTAAAAATAGTATTGATTCTTGGAACAAGTGCAAAGATGCTTTTATCTCTAAGTATTTTCCTCCCGCTAAGATCATCTCTCTTAGAAACGATATTATGAATTTTAAGCAACTTGATCACGAACATGTTGCACAAGCTTGGGAGAGGATGAAATTAATGATACAAAATTGCCCTACTCATGGTTTGAATTTATGGATGATTATACAAAAAATTTATGCCGGATTGAATTTTGCTTCTAGAAATCTTTTAGATTCAGCCGTGGGAGGCACTTTTATGGAAATCACTTTAGGAGAAGCTACTAAACTCCTAGATAATATTATGGTTAATTATTCTCAATGGCACACTGAAAGATCTACTAATAAAAAAGTGCATGCGATAGAAGGAATTAATGTTTTGAGTGGAAAGATGGATGAACTTATGAAATTATTTGCTACTAAGAGTGTTTCTTCTGATCCTAATGATATGCCTTTGTCTACTTTGATTGAGAATAATAATGAATCTATGGATGTGAATTTTGTTGGTAGGAATAATTTTGGTAACAACGCGTATAGAGGGAACTTTAATCCTAGGCCTTATCCTAGTAATTCCTCTAATAATTATGAAAATTCCTACAACAACTCTTATGGAAATTTTAATAAGATGCCCTCTGAGTTTGAGACAATTGTTAAAGAGTTTATGAATTCGCAAAAGAATTTCAATGCTTTGCTTGAAGAGAAATTGCCGATGAATTGGCTAGGAACGTTGATAAAATTTCTCTTGATGTTGATTCTTTAAAGCTTAGATCTATCCTCCTAAGCATGATATCAATGAGTCTCTCAAAGCCATGAGAATTTCCATTGATGAGTGCAAAGAAAGAACCGCTACGATGCGTGCTACGAAAGATGCCTTTATTAAAGTGTGTTCTTCTAATTTCTATGAAATTAAAGATGAAGATCTAAAAGTTATTGATGTGTCCCCTATCAAATCTTTGTTTTGCAATATGAATCTTGATAATGATGGGACTGAACATGAGTCACCTTTACCTAGAAGGCGTTCCAAGAATTCGGAGTTTTTAGATCTTGATGCTAAAATTGATAAAGTGGGATTGAAGAAATCAAAACCCTAGATGTTGCTAAACCCACTATTTTATATTTCAAGGAATTTAATTATAAAAGTTGCTCTTTGATTGATTGTATTTCCTTGTTGCAATCCGTGCTAAGTTCTCCTCATGCTTATAGTCAAAATAAAGCGTTTACTAAACATATCGTTGATGCTTTGATGCAATCTTATGAAGAAAAGCTTGAGTTGGAAGTTTCTATTCCTAGAAAACTTTATGATGAGTGAGAACCAACTATTAAAATTAAGATTAAGGATCATGAGTTTAATGCTTTATGTGATTTGGGTGCTAGTGTTTCCACTATTCCCAAAACTTTGTGCGATTTGCTAGATTTTCGTGATTTTGATGATTGCTCTCTAAACTTGCACCTTGCGGATTCCACTATTAAGAAACCTATGGGAAGAATTAATGATGTTCTTATTGTTGCAAATAGGAACTATGTGCCCGTAGATTTCATCGTTCTTGATATAGATTGCAATCCTTCATGTCCTATTATTCTTGGTAGGCCTTTCCTTAGAACGATTGGTGCAATTATTGATATGAAGGAAGGGAATATTAGATTCCAATTTCCATTAAAGAAAGGCATGGAACACTTCCCTAGAAGGAAAATAAAATTACCATATGAATCTATCATGAGAGCCACTTATGGATTGCCTACCAAAGATGGCAATACCTAGATCTATCCTTGCTTTTATGCCTAGCTAGGGGCGTTAAATGATAGCGCTTGTTGGGAGGCAACCCAACTTTTATTTTAGTTTTTTTGCTTTTGTTTCTATTTAGGAATAAATATTTGTTCTAGCCTCTGGTTAGATGTGTTTTTATGTTAATTAGTGTTTGTGCCAAGTTAAACCTATAGGATCTTCTTGGATGATAGTTATTTGATCTTGCTGTAATTTCCAGAAACTTTCTGTTTACGAAAACAATTTGTAAAAATCACCAGAACGTGAGAAAATAGTTATTCCAATTGCTGATGATCAATAAACAAATTTCCTAGGTCTTCCTATTTTTGCTTATTTTTTTGAGTTCCATAAGTTTGCGTTAGTTACAGATTACTACAGACTGTTCTGTTTTTGACAGATTCTGTTTTTCGTGTGTTGTTTGCTTATTTTGATGAATCTATGGCTAGTAAAATAGTTTATAAACCATAGAGAAGTTGGAATACAGTAGGTTTAACACCAATATAAATAAATAATGAGTTTATTATAGTACCTTGAAGTGGTCTTTTGTTTTCTTTCGCTAACGGAGCTCACGAGATTTCTGTTGAGTTTTGTGTTGTGAAGTTTTCAAGTTTTGGGTGAAAGATTTTGATTGATTATGGAACAAGGAGTGGCAAGAGCCTAAGCTTGGGGATTCCCATGGCACCCCCTAGATAGTCTAAGTACAGCAAAAAGCCAAAGCTTGGGGATGCCCCGGAAGGCATCCCCTCTTTCGTCTACTTCCATCGGTAACTTTACTTGGAGTTATATTTTTATTCACCACATGATATGTGTTTTGCTTGGAGTGTCTTGTATGATTTGAGTCTTTTCTTTTTACTTTACCACAATCATCCTTGCTGTACATACCTTTTGAGAGAGCCATACATGATTATGAAATTATTAGAATACTCTTTGTGCTTCACTTATATCTTTTGAGTTATATAGTTTTGCTCTAGTGCTTCACTTATATCTTTTAGAGCACGGTGGTGGATTTGATAGAGGCGAGGGTGTCCCGATCTTTCGATGAGATGATAACTATCGATTTGGTGGAGTCGACTTTGACGATCCGACTACAAACGTGCACGACGTTGCGCCTTAGCAATCGCTAAACCAACTCCGAGAAGTTATTGACCACGCTGGAGCACGATCAACCTGACCACGAAGGTCTATTCCTGCAAGCAATCGAAGAACAAGCAAGAATATGATAAAGCAATCTGAATATTGCGAATATATATGAAGTATTGATAATGGTGGGGATCCGGAAGCGGTCTTGGTCTGGTCGTTGGACACAAACAAAGTACGAAGTTGCAATGGCTAACTTTAACTAAACAAATCCCAAGGAAAAAGCTACTAGATGGATCTACTTATATAGGAGCAAGGGGTGGCGGCCAAGGAGGTGGGAGGACGCCCCAAGGCAGCCTAAAACTAACCCTAGGTCGTACAAGGCCAATGGGCCCAAGCGGAGGTGACGTAACACCTTTGGACTTGTAGTTTGACTCGGATTCTGCTGCAGCATCAGATTGTTTCGTCTATAACTCAACGCTCCGGACGGATTTTAAGGTGATTCCAATTGGGTTGGAAAATGCACGAAATCTATTTTCCAACAAAAAAAGAATCAACCAATTTGGAGTCCGTATGAAAAAGTTATAGACGTTTTGAGTCAGGTATGTCTGTGCAGTCCGAATCTGAGTCCAGAACTTGAGAGACTTGGACTCTATCTTCTCTTGGGCCAAAAGTGACGTGAGAGAACTTTTTGAACAGTAGGTAAACATCTCTTTCTCCCTTATCTTCATATGTGGATTGTACAAATGTCCCATACACCTGCAATTAGACATGGCACAAAAGTTTGTGAAGTATTTTTGTCCTGGATAACATAAATATATTATTGAATAGTTTGCACTAGAAATCACCTGAGAAATATGCATGTATGCAATATTTTTGGTCTCATCCAAGGTAGTCATGTCCTTATCATCCTCCCCTTTTTGAAAACAAAGCCGTCCTCGGCGTTGCTTAATCTGAAATGTGGCTAACAAAAGAGACAAGGTGTACATGTTGTATATGTATACGTCATCCATTTTTACTTCCCTTGATTTTTGCATATATGACACATGAATAGATGAGTAACTTGCATAGTTCATAAAATCTAAAGCCAACAAATTAGCACAAGAACTAGAAGGCTTGAAAATACTGCAACTCAGTTTGCACATATAAGTGAAGCTCTTATTTATTTCAAGAGATTGACAATGTTCATCATTAAACCATCCCAACATTGGTGAATAAACCTTATTTGAATCAAATTTACATGCTACAACATGCTTAGATAAGCAAACATGCAATGAGTCATTCGACACAGAATCATCACCAAGATTAGAGGTCGTATCAAAATGATTAAACATTGATTCTTTTGCATCAATAGTTAATTCAATGGGTGCTCTCAAAATTGTTGGTATTTCAGTTGTTTGATCACATGGCAAAGTCAAATTATCAATATAATCCTCTAAAATAGGTGGTGTGATCAAAGTAGTGGGTAGCTCAACACATGATGTATTCAAGTTAACTAGGCATGCATCATTCTCATGTAAAAGTGGAAAATCTGTACCTTTGTCATTACCTCTTATAGTCAACTCAGATGATGCAGGCACTCTCGATGGTGATGTGTCACATGGTGGAGATGATGTAGTCCTCGCAACAACGGATGTGGTTGTCATAGTACGCCTAGTAGTTGAATAAACATCTGTATCAACAGTTGGAATGTGCACCGTGCGCTTGTTCTCCTTGTGGGCAACACGTCGTTTTATTTCCTGTTCAGCTTTGCAAGCAAGACGAAACAAGTGGTCCATAGGATAACACTCTTCATGAATTAGTATCTCCTGAATATTATGGTTTAATCCTCCCAAAATCTATCCATAAAATCTTCTTCACTTTCTTCTAAAATGAGTGCAACAAGGTAGTTTGTAAATCATCATAATATTTTGCTACGGTGTCACTACCTTGTTTTAAATGTTCCAGTTTTTAATCATGCCACAGTATAATAAACATCGACGAATCTATCTCTCATGACATGTTTTAAATCATCCCAAGTATTAGGTACATAATCAGGGTGTAACCGACAATATTCACTCCACCAAACGAGAGCATAACCAGTGAAAGAACCAACCGCAACCATAACTTTTTTACGTTCATCAAAATTATGGGAAGCAAATATATTATTTATGTCTAACTCCCATTCAATATATAAAGGAGGTCTAAAACGGCCATTAAATGGTGGTATAGAAACATGAACCTGATCATGTGCATTTGGATTTTTGTGCACCTCTCGTGACGGTTGTGGTATTTGCATAGGTGGTGGCATGTCTCCCGCGATCGACAAAGCCCATGAATTGACTCTGGATCCTGTCATGATTAGTAGAACAAGAAACAAAATCCAAAAATAATGTTCCTATAACTACTAGGATGTGGTGGTAAAAGCGCTCACAGTAAAGCAAATATCAATGTCTTACAAGTTCTTACCATGCAGCAGCGGTGATCGGCAACCAGCGGTGTCAAGTAACTCGAATATTGAGTAAAGCGATTGCCAGGGGAGCGACGATACACGGTGTAGAAATATGTGGATCTGGGTTGGCTATATATGGTAGCAAAAGATTAGCAATAATCAATTCAAAGATGCAATGTTGAATAAGCGCTCAACGACGGTACTGTGCTGGTCCTAGGCTAGACCGGACTAGAGACGCGAGCCTAGAACACTAATGAGGTCACGGCATAGCACAACTAGCATCAATGAAGGATACTAAGTAGCTCTTGACAGCAAGATATAAGTGAAGATCACAACGGCAGTGAAGATAATGATGAAAACAATCGCCAAGCAGGACATACAACAACTCTCTCTCCAACTTTCCTCTTGAAAAGTTTGAGCCAATTTTCTGATAAATTCTTTCAAAGAATGCTACTAACTCAAGCTTTCCAATGCAAAAGAATCACTCAATTCGAGTTGATATGAGGAGTCAAAGAATTCTAAAACTGGCCTGAAAAATTGGAACAAGCTGTGTTCACGAACTTCAGAGGGCAAAACACCTATTTAGAAGCCGATTTTGAGGTGTCAAATATTGAACTAGCTTCTGCAACTATTTAGATGCGCCTCGTCTCTAGCTTTAATTTGAGTACTCACGGAGTCAAAACGGACTTCGTATGAGGAAGATATGCCTGTTTTACTGAACAGTGCACAAAACAGGTTCCAATCCGAATTCAGCTACGAGATTGAGTCTAGATATCCAAACTTTGTTTTTTTCCTCTTTTTTTTTCTCACGCTTTTTTTTTCTTTTTCTTCTCTCTCTTTTTCCTTTTTTTTTCCTTTTTTCTCTCTTTTTTTTCTCTATTTTTTTTTCTCCCTCTTTCCAAGACAAACTGGATAAGATGCAGATTGGATCAGGCGAAGATGTGAATGACCTCAACTATGATTATGACAATGAACAGTGCGTAGCACGTGATGGAAATTAATGGATGGGATGGTGGACAGCGGAAGGGATAATGATGCAGCGGCGGCGTGACTAATGTGAACAGAACTCGAAACTCTAAAGGAACAAGACACTAAGACCAGCAACTCGACACGACGATGCAACCGATAATTCAATAATGCAAACAATGAAAAGAAAAATGCAAAGGCTTGGACTGGCTAGGACAAATGATGAATAGATCTAACTTTTTTTGTGGCTTTTTCTTGGACAATTGGTAAGAAAATAAATCGAATCTAGGGATAACTGGAAAGCTCACCGAGCAACCTGAAAACTGATACCACTTGATAGAGGCGAGGGTGTCCCGATCTTTCGATGAGATGATAACTATCGATTTGGTGGAGTCGACTTTGACGATCCGACTACAAACGTGCACGACGTTGCGCCTTAGCAATCGCTAAACCAACTCCGAGAAGTTATTGACCACGCTGGAGCACGATCAACCTGACCACGAAGGTCTATTCCTGCAAGCAATCGAAGAACAAGCAAGAATATGATAAAGCAATCTGAATATTGCGAATATATATGAAGTATTGATAATGGTGGGGATCCGGAGCGGTCTTGGTCTGGTCGTTGGACACAAACAAAGTACGAAGTTGCAATGGCTAACTTTAACTAAACAAATCCCAAGGAAAAAGCTACTAGATGGATCTACTTATATAGGAGCAAGGGTGGCGGCCAAGGAGGTGGGAGGACGTCCCAAGGCAGCCTAAAACTAACCCTAGGTCGTACAAGGCCAATGGGCCCAAGCGGAGGTGACGTAACACCTTTGGACTTGTAGTTTGACTCGGATTCTGCTGCAGCATCAGATTGTTTCGTCTATAACTCAACGCTCCGGACGGATTTTAAGGTGATTCCAATTGGGTTGGAAAATGCACGAAATCTATTTTCCAACAAAAAAAGAATCAACCAATTTGGAGTCCGTATGAAAAAGTTATAGACGTTTTGAGTCAGGTATGTCTGTGCAGTCCGAATCTGAGTCCAGAACGTGAGAGACTTGGACTCTATCTTCTCTTGGGCCAAAAGTGACGTGAGAGAACTTTTTGAACAGTAGGTAAACATCTCTTTCTCCCTTATCTTCATATGTGGATTGTACAAATGTCCCATACACCTGCAATTAGACATGGCACAAAAGTTTGTGAAGTATTTTTGTCCTGGATAACATAAATATATTATTGAATAGTTTGCACTAGAAATCACCTGAGAAATATGCATGTATGCAATATTTTTGGTCTCATCCAAGGTAGTCATGTCCTTATCAGGATTTGTTTTATAGAAACTATTGATCTCTCTTGCTTCACTTAGATTATTTTGAGAGTCTTAAATAGCATGGTAATTTGCTTAAATAATCTTAATATGCTAGGTATGCAATAATAGTAAAAACCTTCTTATGAGTATTTTGAATACTAAGAGAAGTTTGATGCTTGATGATTGTTTTGAGATATGGAGGTAATAATATCAAAGTCGTGCTAGCTGAGTAGTTGTGAATTTGAGAAATGCTTGTGTTGAAGTTTGCAAGTCCCGTAGCATGCACGTATGGTAAACGTTATGTAACAAATTTGAAACATGAGGTGTTCTTTGATTGTCCTCCTTATGAGTGGCGGTCGGGGACGAGCGATGGTAAACGTTATGCTTGGTTTTTGATGACTTGTAGATTTTTGCAATAAGTATGTGAGTTCTTTATGACTAATATTGAGTCCATGGATTATACGCACTCTCACCCCTCCATCATCGCTAGCCTGTTTTTTTACTATAAACAGTAGGGTAAACACCCCACTGCAACTTTTATTAATTAAAAGATAGAGAACAACAATTGTCTGGTGGGCTTGAGATAAGCCCAGGAAGAGAAAACAAGAAGAACAAAAGAGAAACTACCAAAAAATAACTATGCTAAACTATAGCTGAGAACCACAAAAAACAAAAAACAACAAGGAATACTATACATGATTACAACAATGAATCCAACCAAGCAGAGAACTGCACTTCATATTTCTTCTTGATCCTGTAGTTGAGAAGCTTTAGCTCTTCAGTGAATATGAATTTCCAGCCAAGAAATGAAGGAGTTATATTATCAAAAAAATTGTTGTTTCTAGAAATCTAGATGGCCCATGATCCCAATATGATAATCTCCATAAAGAAAGGGTAGTTGAGCTTGTCTTTGAGGTCTTGATATGCCTCTAGTACTGACAAGTTTGGTGTTCTGGAAGAAAAGATGAAATCCAAACATCTGATAGCAAAAGGACATCCCCAAAAAAGATGATGCAGAGTTTCTACATGTTGACAGTCCCTCACTACACAATTGTAAACTTCCAATTCAAAGTTTTTCCTTCTTAAAAGATTCCTTGTGTTTACTCTGTCATGCAATAGCATCCAGAAAAAAACTTTGTGCTTGGGCTGACAGGAGCTTTTCCAAATCCATGAGAAGTGTGGTGGAGTTTGTTTGTGGCCAATTAAGACCTTATAGACTTTAATTGATGAATAGAATTCATTTCCCCAGATGTAACTCCAAGTATCCAGTGCATCTAAGTATTCTGATCGCCTTATGGAAATGCACATGTCTTCCATTTGTAGGAACTCCTCATATGCATGTGTAGTGAGAGGCAAATATTCAGTGTTGATCACTTGCTGAACACTTGTGTGAGGATCTCTAACAAAGGAATACAGGTGATCAAACTTGTGCTTGAGAACAAATTGGTTCCACATATCATCCCAGAACAGAGCACTTTTGCCATCTCTCACATTGCATCTTGCTATAGCTTTGAACTGATGAGTGCCAGGTTGGATTTCCACCAGAAAGAGCCCACTTTTTGATCCCCTGGAAGTTGTCCATTGCTGTAGTATGTTTCCCAAATTAAATTCACCCAAGGAATGTCATATCTGTTATAAAATTTATGAAGATTTTTCATGAGCAGAGTTTTATTTTGTGTGAAGATATCCAGGACTCCCAAGCCACCCTGATTTTTTGGTCTGCAAACTGTGTGCCATGCAACTAAGGCTGGTCTTCTATCTTCCATATCAGGACTCCTCCATAGGCAATGCCTTAAATATTTGATGATCTGGTGTTTTATAGTGATAGGAATGTCCAAACAACACATGAAGTATACTGCTAAAGAAGCCAGCACAGATTTAACCAACAAAACCTTCCCTGCCTGAGTCATGAAAGTGGAAATGCCAGCAATCCTCTTAGCAATTCTATTGACTATAGGCAAACACTGATGCACAGTTGGTTTATAAATACCCAAAGGTAGTCCCAGATAAGTGAATGGAAATTGTCCTCTGGCACATTGCAAAGTGTTTGTGAAAATATCTACTCTGTCTTCTGCAATGTTTATTGGCACCATGATAGATTTCCCATAGTTTACTTTTAGGCCTGTGGCAGATGCAAATGTGTTTAGTAGAGCTTTGAGGCATACTAGCTGTCTAGAACTTGCTTGCATGATAACAAGAGTATCATCTGCATACTGAACAATAGGGAAGTCAGGGCAGGAGTTCACTTGAAGTGGTGGTGTGACTAAATCCCTTGTCATGGCTTTATTCAAAATTGATTGTAGCAAGTCAGCTGCCAGTAGGAATAGAAGAGGTGAAAGGGGGTCTCCTCAAAACAGCCACCATACGTACCTATTATGGCATTTCCATAGCCATTCCGAGATATATTGCCATGCAACTTTCCACCATTCTGTTCATCATGACATATTCATCATTGTCATATTGCTAGCATGATCATGTAGTTGACATAGTATTTGTGGCAAAGCCATCGTTCGTAATTCTTTCATACATGTCACTCTTGGTTCATTGCATATCCCGGTACACCACCGGAGGCATTCATATAGAGTCATACTTTGTTCTAGTATCGAGTTGTAATCATTGATTTGTAAATAAATAGAAGTGTGATGATCATCATTTTCTAGAGCATTGTCCCAAGTGAGGAATAAAAAAAGAGAGAGAAAGGCCATAAAAAAGAGAAGGCCAAAAAAATGAGAGAAAAAGAGAGAAGGAACAATGCTACTGTCCTTTGCCACACTTGTGCTTCAAAGTAGCACCATAATCTTCATGATAGAGAGTCTCTTATTTTGTCACTTTCATATACTAGTGGGAATTTTTCATTATAGAACTTGGCTTGTATATTCCAACAATGGGCCGCCTTAAGTGCCCTAGGTCTTCGTGAGCAAGCAAGTTGGATGCACACCCACTTAGTTTCTTTTGTTGAGCTTTCATACATTTATAGCTCTAGTGCATCCGTTGCATGGCAATCCCTACTCCTTGCATCAACATCAATCTCCATAGCTCATTGATTAGCCTCGTTGGTGTGAGACTTTATACTTTTTTGTCTTCTCCTCATAAGTCCCATCATCATATTCTATTCCACCCATAGTGCTATGTCCATGGCTCGCGCTCATATATTGCGTGAAAGTTTATAGGTTTGAGATTATTTAAGTATGAAACAATTGCTTGGCTTGTCATCGGGGTTGTGCATGATGAGAGCATTCTTGTGTGACGAAAATGGAGCATGACTAAACTATATGATTTTGTAGGGATGAACTTTCTTTGGCCATGTTATTTTGAGAAGACATAATTGCTTAGTTAGTATGCTTGAAGTATTATCATTTTATGTCAATATGAACTTTTGTCTTGAATCTTTCGGATCTGAATATTCATACCACAATTAAGAAGAATTACATTGAAATTATGCCAAGTAGCACTCCGCATCAAAATTATCTTTTTATCATTTACCTACTCGAGGCGAGTAGGAATTAAGCTTAGGGATGCTTGATACGTCTCCAACGTATCTATAATTTTGATTGCTCCATGCTATATTATCTACTGTTTTGGACTTTATTGGGCTTTATTATCCACTTTTATATTATTTTTGGGACTAACCTATTAACGGAGGCCCAGCCTGAATTGCTATTTTTTTGCCTATTTGAGTTTGAAGAAAAGGAATATCAAACGAGTCCAAGCGGAATGAAACCTTCGAGCGTGATTTTCTCACGAACATGATCCGGAGACTTGGACCCTCGTCAAGAAAGAAAGGAGGAAGGCACGAGGTAGGGGTCGCGCCCACCCCAGGCGTGCCCTCCACCTCGTGGGCCCCTGTTGCTCCACCGACGTACTCGTTCCTCCTATATATACCTCACGCACCCCAAGCGATCGAATCGGAGCAAAAACCTAATTCCACCGCCGCAACCTTCTGCACCCACGAGATCCCATCTTGGGGCATGTTAGGAGCTCACGGAGGAGGAACCCATCACGGAGGGCTTCTACATCAACACCATAGCCTCTCCGATGAAGTGTGAGTAGTTTACCTCAGACCTTCGGGTCCATAGTTAGTAGCTAGATGGCTTCTTCTCTCTTTTTGGATCTCAATACAATGTTCTCCCCCTCTCTCGTGGAGATCTATTTGATGTAATCTTATTTTTCGGTGTGTTTGTTGAGACCGATGAATTGTGGGTTTATGATCAAGATTATCTATGAACAATATTTGAATCTTCTCTAAATTCTTTTATGTATGATTGGTTATCTTTGCAAGTCTCTTCGAATTATCAGTTTGATTTGGCCTACTAGATTGGTTTTTCTTGCAATTGGAGAGGTGCTTAGCTTTGGGTTCAATCTTGCGGTGTCATTTCCCAGTGACAGTAGGGGCAGCAAGGCACATATTGTATTGTTGCCATCGAGGATAACAAGATGGGTGAGGGAGTCCTGGATTAGGGGGTGTCCGGATAGCCGAACTATCACCGTTGGCCGGACTCCTGGACTATGATGATACAAGATTGAAGACTTCGTCCTGTGTCCGGATGAGACTTTCCTTGGCGTGGAAGGCAAGCTTGGCGATACGGATATGTAGATCTCCTACCATTGTAACCGACTCTGTGTAACCCTAACCCTATCCGGTGTCTATATAAACCGGAGGTTTTAGTCCGTGGGGCGAACAACAATCATACCATAGGCTAGCTTCTAGGGTTTAGCCTCTCGATCTCGTGGTAGATCTACTCTTGTACTACCCATATCATCAATATTAATCAAGCAGGAGTAGGGTTTTACCTCCGTCGAGAGGGCTGAACCTGGGTAAAACATCGTGTCCCTTGTCTCTGTTACCGCCTAGGCGCTTGATTCGGGACCCCTACCGAGATCCGCGGTTTGACACCGACATTGGTGCTTTCATTGAGAGTTCCTCTATGTCGTCATCCTTAGGCCCGATGGCTCCTTCGATCATCAACAACGGCGTGGTCGGTGAGACTTTTCTGCCGGACAGATCTTCGATTGGCGGCTTTGCCTTGCGGGTCAATTCACTTGGCCATCTGGAGCAGATCGAAGCTTCGCCCTGGCCATCAGGTCAGGTTTGGGAGTTTGAACTACGGCCAACATCGCGGAGACTTGATCTTGACGGATTGAGCCACAGCCAAGCGCGCCGCCTTGTCTCGATGGGCGCGATTTAGCTCTGCCGCCGAGCGAGTGCCACGGAGGCGCACCGGCGTCCGCTCCGACCCTTAGCTCGGAGCCGACTCCGCCGATCGTGGGCGAGTGGCTGCACACGCCTCGGGGCTACGATCTCTCGGCGATTGAGCGAACACCATCCTGTCCTTTTGCGAATCCACTGTGACTCCAAGGTGCGGACTCCTCTCCGGACTCCGAACCTCCGTGCCCGGCCAATCGAATCCGATTGGGCGCCGGACATGGAGTTCACTGGCGCGGACATCTTTCGGCACTCGCCCTTTGGTGACATCCTGAATTCACTAAAGTCTCTCTCTTTATCGGAGAGCCTGGCGGACTACGGTCGGGAAGGTTGAGATGCGGACGGCGAAGAAATTCAACGCCCACCCACCACCCACTTTGTAGCCCTTGTCGATGATTTAATCGACATGCTTGACCGACTCGAAGACATCGGCGGTATGGACGGCGATCTTGGAGCGACCAAGAACCAGCGCCTACAGGGGCTGGAAGGCCACCTCGTCATCGACATATACATGGTGGACATCCCAAAGGATGGGAGCAGCGATGGAACAGAGGAGGATGACCCTCAAGAAACAGCCCAGCGTCGGCGTCGTGGCGCGCTCTAAATCCGCCACAGCAAAAGCGGTGATTCCGCACGGAGATAATAACACCACGGATAGTGCGAAGACAACCCCCTCCGGCAGGATTCAGCACGGGAGGGGAGAAGCCAGCCCTCATGATAGAAGCGGCGGGCGGGGAGGTGGAGGGCGATAATTATATGCCTCCCTCCGAAGATGAGGCAAGCCTCGGCGATGGCAATTTGTCGTGCACGAGGATCTGCCGAGCGGGAGGCGTTTCAAGCGCAGGCTTATGGCCACGGCAAGAAGCCTCAAGAAAAGCGATGCAGACTTAGAGCTGACCAAGACTTGCTAGTGACGGATGGACTGAAGTCCTTGCAGCGAAAATCGAACTCGAGCGCCCTCAAGAGATACCCAAAACGCAGGCTGCTACCCCAATTAGAGGAGGAAGCACCCAAACCTACATCACCAGCGCATCATGCGGCCGACCGGCCACCCCGTGGTCGCGACAGAGAGACCTCTAGGCCCTCCATTCAAGCCGCACCCTGGCGTCGCTCGAAAAGTACCAAGGCACGGGGAAACGCGCCAGACCTACGAGACATATTGGAGGACAAGTCAAGGCAAACAAGATCGATCTACGGATTGCGTGGGCGCCCCACGATACGTGACGATAACCGTCACGCTGGATACAGCAATTCCGGCCGGGCCGAACACAGTAGACAAAGCTCATTTGAGCTGCGTCGTGATATAGCTCAATACAGAGGCGCCGCACACCCACTATGCTTCACGAGCGAAGTAATGGATCATCAAATCACGAGGGTTTCAAACCCGTAAACATCGAATCATACGATGGCACAGCAGATCCGCGGTTTGGATGGGGACTACCTCCTCCATATCCACATGGCCCTTGGTGATGATCTACGCCATCAAATACCTCCCACTCAAGCTTAAAGGACCAGCTCGACATTGGCTTAACAGCTTGCGGCGAATCAATTGGTTGTTTGGAGGACACGGAAGCCGCATTCCTTGATAACTTCTAGGGCACATATTGCGACCACGACGCCGATGACCTCAGCCACATAATTCAACACCGGAAGAATCGGCGGACAATTACGTACGGTTCCTAACCAAGAAAAACTAAATCGTTGGTGTCCGGATCGAGGCCCTTGCAGCCTTCAAACATAAGATCGCGATGAGTGGCTTGCCCGGCACCTAGGACAGGAAAAGCGAAATCCATGGCAGCCCTCTGGCGCTCATGACCCGCTTTTGTGCGGGAGAGGACAACTGGCTAGCTCATAGTAACAACTTGACCAAAAACCCTGGTAGTTCGTGTTGGATTTCGGGTTCCGGCAGACCCTTGAGGTTCGAACACTGGGGTGCACGCGGTGATCCAACCCTCCACCGTCTCGTACCTCACCGAATCGCAGGAACCTAAACTACTAAACGGAACAGCACAAGAGACACAAGATTTATACTAGTTCGGGCCACCGTTGTGGTGTAATACCCTACTCTAGTTTGTGGTGTGGTGGATTGCCTCTTGGGCTGATGAGGAGCGATCTGGGGAAGAACAGCCTCATGAGGTGCATTCTTGGTGGGTGTGATGAACTGCTAGGTGGTGTTCCGTCGCTCTAGCTTGAGGATCGGGTCTCTATCTCTCTCCCTGGATTCCAAATGCCAGATCCCGATGCCTCCTCTCTCTGAGTGTGGCTACTCCTATTTATAGGCGAAGGCCCTGGGCCTCTTCCCAAATATTGAGCAGGAAGGGCGCCAACAATTGGCCATTTTGAAGGGGAACAACGGGTACACTTATCTGACTAAAGTTGGTCCTCGCCGCCAAAGGCTCTGGTGATGGCCTTTGCTTGGGCTCCACGATGACTCCTTCAGCCGTTGGGGCTGGTCTTGGTCTTGTTGCACGAAAGGGATGCCTTTGCTTGATGCTCTCGCTGCGCTTGCTCCTTTGCACCAAAGAGGAAAGGAGGGCGGCTGCTGAGGTGGCGCCGACCGGCGCCCTTGGTCGTCATGGCTTGCGTCATGGGCACCTCGCGAGTACCCTGCCTTGAACTCTCCGCCTCCTCATGAGCCAGCCTGATGAGGCCGTGCTGAGAAGCTCCTTGTCGTCCGCCCGTGAGGCTTGGCCCCTCGCAAGGGTCTTGAGCTTGCGTTGATGAAGATGGGCTGTCTGGGCCTCCTTTGAGCCACGTCGCGGGCGCGAGCGAGCAAGTCTGGGACCCCGTTCCCTGAATGCCGACAGTAGCCCAGGCCTGCGCCCGAACGAGTCGGCGAGAGGCGAAAGGGCAAGTCGAAGTGTCGCGGGCCCTAACAGCCTGCGGCCTTAGGCGCGCGTGGCGATTGATTGACGCGTCGCGCCTCTGCAACAGCGTGGGTTGATAATAGAGCGGCATCTTCCTTGCCTCCTTTACTTTCTCGGTTCTGCTCAGATCCCCTTTCTTGCGCCTCTCCTCTCCGCTTCCAAGATCTTGAGATCCCTCCGCTGCGTGCCCTAGCCAGATCATGGCGCCTCGCCAAGCCCGGCGGAGCTTGGTACTCTCCTGCCTTGGACCCGCCAAATGTGTCAGGGGCGAACCTCGCCCTGGTGCACCGGTTGGCGGGGCGAAACATCAGCAAGCGGAGGTGTTCAAGGCCGGCTTTGCCGCCCCGGAGTGTCGGGGGAGTACCTTCTACCCGTTCTTCGTGAGCGCCATCATTGCTGGTCTGGTGCCTCCCTTTTCCGAGTTCTTCTTCTCCGTCCTCCGTCATTACAACATTCAAGCTCTGCACCTCCATCCCAACTCCGTCCTTCTTCTGGCGATCTTCGCCTACTATTGTGAGGCCCATGTTGGGGTGAAACCCTCGGTGGCCTTGCTACGCCACTACTTCTTCCTCCGAACCTCCCGTGGTTCCGCCTCCGCGTGCGTGAGCTTCGTTGCATACGGCGGAGCCATCGCCATTTCAAACCCTGGGAAGTGGATTGAGGGCTTCAGGAGCAAGTGGGTCTTGGTGGATGCTGGGCGCATCCACCCACGACTGATCCTGCCCACGAGCCCGCCGAGAGCTCAACGGCCCGGTCCCAGTGGAGCTTGGATCCCGCAAGCTGGTCTTGGAGAAGATGGGCCGCAGATCTGAAGCCGGCCAGCAATGGGCGGCGGCTGACGGTCGTCGCTGCTGAGGGAGTTCTTGGAGCACCAAGCGGCTCCGCTTCGTCGATGCTTCGCTTCCGATGTGGAGGTCTCACTCGAGCCCGTGGCCACAGCCAGCGAGGATCTGGTGATGGTCCTCCAGATCCTTGGTTAGAGGCGATGTGGCGAGGCGGAGGCGCCCAGCGCCCTCCTTCAGCGAGATTGGGAGAAGGTTGTGGGGTCCATGCTGTCTTCAATGGGGGCGGGCCCGTGCCCGTGGAGGCTCCGGAGGACTGGTGGACTTGTCCTCTTCCGACTCAGCGAAGAGGTGGAGGAAGGAGGCCGGAGAGGGGTTGATTCGGGCGGAGTCAAGGGCTCCTCCCCTGGCGCAGGTCCCGCGTTCTCCGCCTCCCCGAGTGACAACGGCGAGGATGAGGATGGCGTGGGCGGAGCCTGCCCCGATACTCAAGAAGGACGGATGGGCTGGTCCCAGCAGGTCTGCCCGGCCAGGCGATCATGAGACGCGCCTCCTGCTCCTGATCCCTTGAAGCTGATCCTGCAGCGGCTCTCGGGCTTCAAGTATGGCGGAGGCTGCTCGAATCCACCGGCGACGACCTGTAAGTGCACCTTCCCGTCTTGATTATTGCTCCGTCGGCGAGATCGATGTCCATGTCCTTGGCCGGTGGCGCCATGGGCGAAGAAGTGAAGGGGCTCTGAGGCCCCATCCATGGCGGTGCCTCTGCCGTGAAGGAAGGAGATCGTGGCCACGGGCCTCTCCTGCCGGGCGTCCTCGCGAGGTCGGTGAGCCTCGCTGGGCGAAGCCCCCTTGACCCAGCGTCTCCCAAGGTGTCCTTGCACGATCGGCCGCCATAGCTGTTGGGCGCAGCAGGTCCCACCTCACGATCTTTGTGGTTACGCCGCCGTCTCCTCCTACTCCACAGCTGCTGTCTCTCGACTCCTCCCTTGTCTGGATCGCTGCCGCTGAGGCTGGACCGGCTGCAGCAGGATCTTCGGGCGCCGACCCTCGCCAGTGGCGGGTGCTTGGGCTGGCCTCTGGCTGGATTCGCTCCGGCGCTTTGATTCGGGCGGCGCTGGTCAGGCCTCGACAGACTGCGACAAGGAGAAGCAGGCTGTTCGTGGCGAAGATTACTGCGATGCTGCCACGGGGAGGTAGCCAGACATCAAGGTCATTGTGAGGACTATTTGGAGGCGGTGAAGGGCTGCAGAACCGGCTCGCCGAGGAGGCCCGCCTCCGTCGGGGAGCAGGAGGAAAGCATGGAGGCTCATGAGGCGGCAGGGACGGAAGGCCCAGTGAAGAAGCTGCGACCGCCTAAGCGCGCTTTGCAGCAAGGCTGAGGCGAGGAAAGTCGAGCTGGGCGACAAGGCGCGAGTTCTTGCCGAAGATCGGGTGGCCTTCATAGACATGGAGGTGAAGGCTCGCGCCCTGCTGAGGGAGCTTTATGATAGCGGTCTGGAGAGCCCACTGGCCGGCGCAGAGGACGGCCCCGCCAAGCTGCTTCCCTTCCTGGTTCGCGCTCTTGAAGATGTCTCCCTTGGTCTTGGCCCCACAGCTGAGGCCGAGACGCGTGTCTTGTCTTCTGCGGCACTGACGCAGATCCTCACCCACATCTATCTTCGCGATCCCAGCGTCGACATGGACAGCCTGCGGGAGCCAGCAGGCGGCGAGCATGCAGCTGCCGCTGCCGAGGCTGTGAAGGGTCGCGCAGAGGCTCTGTTGGGGAAGTTCCGGGCCTTCACACCAAGCCAAGCGGGGCTGCCGGCCTTGCTGCTCACGAGGCGAGCCCACTCCAGCTGCTCCACCGCCGACAAGTGACTCCGTTGTGGCTCTGTCTTGCTTTTGATTCCTACATGTATCATGCCTCGGGGGCGTTTAAACTTGCATTTGGTATTGCGATAACAGTGTGGACTCTAATATTTGCTTTTGAATTCCTTGAAATTTGCGCTTCACCTTGCTTATGTTCTCTGTTGGCAGAGCCCGGCCCCGCGCATACCTCAGCCGCCGTTAGCCCGACCGGAAACAGGGCGGGACCAAGGAGTGAGGGCTATGTGACAAGTTAGGCTCTGAGTCGCGATGCTCAGAGTCCCCTTAGCGCCTGAACAACAAGTAGGGAGGTGAGGCAGGCGGATCTACCGTTCTCGTCTGTAGAGCCCGGCCCCGCGCATACCTCAACCGCCGTTAGCCTTTCGGAACTAAGGGGTGAGGGCTATGTGACCGATTAGGCTCTGAGTCGCGATGCTCGGGAGTCCCCTTAACGCTCAAACAACATTCGTACCTTGGCTCCGCTCGGGGAGTGGCGTCGACGAACCAGGCCGAGGGGCTGGCTGGGTGGCATGCGTGCAGGCGTGACCAGGCGCAGCCCGTGCCCAGCCCCTCGTGGCGCTCGAGGGAGGCGTTGCGGCAGGCGGACACTGAGCTCTGGGCTCCACGAGGTTGATCGACCGGAGGCCACCTCGGTTGTTTATCACCAGCGAACATAAGCGCTTCGCATGCGTCTGGGCATAGCCGCTCCTCGGCGGTGTCGTCGGCCAGTAGCGGACATGGTGCTTCCTTGGAGCGTGGGAGGGGCTCCCCTCGGGAGGAGCCAGGCGTATCTGACCCACCACGACACGTGGCTGGCACGGTAGGGCTGGGCGAGTGTGTCTGGGCACCCGTGAGCAGTAGCGGGACTCACGGGGCCCTACCTCAAAGCGGGTTGCGCTGGCTCTGAGCCTTGTCTTGAGTGTGTTCTGCAAAATTGGCGGATGCGGTGCTCTCGTCTTGGGTCCGGTTCTCGGGCTGATCTCAGCCGTCGGTGGCAAGCCGGTCGCGATGCCATGGACAAGACCGGAGGGTGAGGCGGAGAGCTGGTAGGAGCCCAGTCGCGATGCTCGGGCACCCCCTTTAGCGCGCAAGCTAGGTTAGATGGCGCAACTCGTCCTCGGGTCCGGCTCTCGGGCTGGTCTCGGCCGTCGGTGGCAAGCCGGTCGCGATGCCATGGACAAGACCAGAGGGTGAGGCGGAGAGCCGGTAGGAGCCCACAGTCGCGATGCTCGGGCACCCCCCTTTAGCGCAAGGCGGGTCGGATCACGACAACTCGTCCTCGGGTCCGGCTCTCGGGCTGGTCTCGGCCGTCGGTTGGCAAGCCGGTCGCGATGCCATGGACAAGACAAGAGGGTGAGGGCGGAGAGCGGTAGGAGCCACAGTCGCGATGCTCGGGCACCCCCTTTAGCGCATAAGCTGGGTTAGATGATGCAACTCTCGTCCTCGGGTCCGGCTCTCGGGCTGGTCTCGATCGTCGTTGGCAAGCCGGTCGTGATGCCATGGACAAGACCCGGAGGGTGAGGGCGAAGAGCGGTAGGAGCCACAGTCGCGATGCTCAGGCACCCCCTTTAACGTGCAAGATTCCGCCACCCGGAAAAGGCACCAAATAACAAGCATGGTGGGCGAGCATAATCCTAAGGAAAAAGTAGGAAGGATCGTGCAGCTGGGGTGGCCCGGCGGCTTGGGGATGATGCAGCCCGAGGCGCCCCAACAAGATAAGCTAATGACATGAAATAAAAAGGATACATGCAGCAGGGGCGGACCCACCTGGCACAGGAATAATCTGACCACAAGGCGCTCCCAGTAGGAAATAAAACTTAAAGATGTCACTGGTGATGTTGGGGATGAAGGGGTGTTGGTGTAGCAGACTCGGTGGGCTGGGGCCGATCCTCACGAGCCCCAGGCCTAGGGGCCTCGGGAGGCTCGGGAGGCTGTGGCGGCTCCTCGGGGCCATCTCCATCTCCGCCGAGGTTGCAGGCGTGCGACCTCTTGAGCCTCGGGATGGCCCTCATGAGGCAGCTGGTGCGCGGCGGCAGCGTTTGGCGAGCCATAAGGCATGCGTGCGTGGCTGTGGGGCGGACCCTGCAGCGTCCCACTCGCGAGGGCAGGCGCTCTTGAGATGCGGCTCGGTTGAGCCTGAGTATGTCGATGTGGACGCGCAGCCCACCATCCTCGCTGGATGGGGGGCCACAGTGGAGTGGCGGCGGCCCCTCATGACCCTTGACTCCTGTAGCTCTGAATGGCCTTGGCGACAAACTCCCGAGGTTGGCCCTCCTTGCCTTGCTCACCTTATGGAAGCGTGCTTGGCACGCCTCACGTGGTGCCCAAGCGCCTCCCTCGAGACCTTGCGCGGTCGGCGGCCCTCGGGGAGAGCCTGAGCCCCTGCTGAGGAGGCGGCAGGCGCTTTCCTATCTGCGATGGAAGGAGGCTCCCCGGCGGCCGCAGGCCACGAGAAACTGTATCTTGAGGAGCGGGCGGTCGATGTCTTCTTCTTCTTGGAGTGCGGCCTCGAGAGGCCTCCTGCTGCTTGTGGTGCAGGTCTTCCAGCGATGCGGCTGAAAGGCTCACTCCGGGGAGCACTGCGTCTCTCTCTTCACGGGGCACCGTGATGACTCCGCCGCTTCTGGCATCTTGAGGGCGTTGTAGCCATGGTGGAGTTCGACCGTGAATTTAGCCAATCTGGGTACCGAGGATGGCGTTATCTGGCGGCGAATGTGGGTGGCGTCGAAGTCGATGAACTTCGGTGTGGTAGTTATCGCGAGCCCGAAGGTGGCGAGGCGGACCTGCCCGATCGGGACCATGGAGCCGTCGGTGACTCGGAGAAAGGCTTGGTTGGCTGAAGCTTACTGTAAGGCACGAAGATTGTTGAATGTTTCTACGGATGGGGCGTTGAGCCCTGCTCCGCCGTCGATGAGGTCTTGGTGACTAGCACATTCTTGATGATTGGGAACAAAGCATCGGAGAACTCCGGTGTGGCTGCGCGCTTGAGAAGATCCGCTGATTTGAGCGTGATGGCGCCGCCGACCACTGAGAGGCGCGTGGACTCGAGCTTGGGGATGACTGCATTCACTTCACGGCGAACTGCTTGAAGATCTGTTGAGAGGCTGGGGCTTGAGCTCCGCCCGGGATCTGACGATCGATCGCGCTTCACGGAAGCCCCAGCCCCTCGTCGATGGCGGTCTTGATTCTCCTTGGCGGCGGTGGCGGCGGAGGAGCCTGCGTTCCCTGCAGGCGATCCTCGCGAGGCTGATCCTCGGCCTCCCTCGCGAGTGGGTCTTGCCAGCCGGTCCTCGCGAGGTTGGTCGCGCCACCCTTGGCGCGGGCCGCTGAGCTTCAGCGTCTGCATTCCTTCCTCCTCCTCGGCCGTAGCCCGGTCGCTGCGCTCGGGCGTCTGCCGACCCTGCCTTCAGCGCCGCGGACGGAGCTCTTGACATTCATTGGTGTTGTGGGTGTGGAGGTCGTGGTACACGATACCGACTGCCCTTGGAGGACTCGGGCTGATCTACGCCTCGCTTGGTGTGCGGTTACGCTTGGTCGGCAGCCCCTTGCGCTTCCGTCGCCGCATTGGACTTCTTTTCTTGGGATCCACGGCGGGCAGCTCGAGGAGGAGGCGCCCTCCTCAGCCTGGCGCGCTTGGTCGCCAAGTTGAACAGCTCAAGGAGGTGCCGCAGATCTTCATGCATCGCATGACTCCTCCTTCATCTTGACATCGCGCGCGCCGCGGAGAAAGCGAGATGATGGCCTCCGCCGTTACCACAGGGATCTTGGTAGCAGCGTTGTTGAGCGGCTGGATGTACTTTGCGAGGTTTCCCGGCTGCTGCTTGATTGGCGCATGTAAACTACGGCGGGTGGCGGTCGCGATACTGGAAGTTGGATATGAAGCGGAGTGCGCATCTCGGTCCAGAAGAGATCGTGCACAGGGGCGGTCGGGGAGGCAGTGCGGGCTCCGTCCTGGCGCCATTGGGAACCAATTCGCCATGACCTTTTCATCCCGTTAGCAGCCTTGATGCCCAGCTCGTGAGCTGGAGGAACTCCGTAGGGTCAGCTGTGCCGTCGTGGCGAGGCGGTATGGCTTAATTTGGCGGGCCACGACGCTGCAGACAGCTTCGGAGGTGAAAGCGCGGCAGCCCGCCGTGGCATGAGGGGGCCTCGGGACAGCGAGCTTGGTCTTGCAGGCCTCCTGCGCCTTGGTGGGGCAGCGCAGGGTCTTGGCGTCTTGGGGGCGGGGGCGCTCGGGCAGCTTCTGTGGGCGAGAACTTCTTGACAGCTCTGCTCTTGCAGCGCGCCGGCGCCCGGCGGAGCAGGTTCCGCCTAGTGGCCTGCGCCTAGGGCCAAGGCGCCGTCTTGAGGAGGAGGCGGTGGCGCCCAGAGCTTCATCGCCAGCAGCGGCGGGTGCGGTGCAGCGAGGCGGATGGCGCGGGTCGCCTCCTGCAGCATGGACGAGCTTCGGCGACTTCGGTCGAGCCATTCTTCATAAACGTCGTCGGCAAGCGTAGCGCAGAGCTCGTTAGCGCGATGAGTGCAGCTCGGGCCTCCATAGGCCTTGAAGCGCGCGTGACGAAGAACCAGCGAGGGTGGCGAAAGCGTGGCGGTGCGGCCGTCCCGCCTCATGGACGGAGTCTTTGGGGCGGCGCTTGCTGCTCGTTCCCCACCGGGCGGTGGCGATGTTGACGGCGGTGACGAGGAACAACGAGGGCGCCCGCCGGCAGGAGCTGTCTGGGCGACATGGGGGCGGCGGCTAAGCGCTTCAGCGCTGGCCCGACAGGCGTCGAACATGGTTGCGGTGGTTGAGGAAGAACGAGGCGACGAAAGGCGATTCAGCGCACCCTACGGGCGCGCCAAATGTCGGTTCGGGTTCAGCAGACCCTTGAGGTTCGAACCTTTGGGTGTGTGCGGTGATCAACCCTCCACCATCTCGTACCTCACCGAATCACAGGAACCTAAACTACTAAACGGAACAGCACAAGAGACACAAGATTTATACTAGTTCGGGCCACCGTTGTGGTGTATTACCCTACTCTAGTTTGTGGTGTGGTGGATTGCCTCTTGGGCTGATGAGGAACAGTACAGGGAAGAACAACCTCGCGAGGGTCTGTTCTTGGTGGGTGTGATGAACTGCTAGGTGGTGTTCCGTCGCTCTAGCTTGAGGATCGGGTCTCTATCTCTCCCCCTGGATTCCAAATGCCAGATCCCGATGCCTCCTCTCTCTGATTGTGGCTACTCCTATTTATAGGCGAAGGCCCTGGGCCTGTTCCCAAATATTGGCGGGAAGGCGCCAACAATTGGCCATTTGAAGGGAACATGGGTACACTTATCTGACTAAAGTTGGTCCTCGCTTTGCCAAAGGCTCTGGTGATGGCCTTTGCTTGGGCTCCACGATGACTCCCTTCCGGCCGTTGGGGCTGGTCTTGGTCTTGTTGCACGAAATGGATGCCTTTGCTTGATGCTCTCGCTGCGCTTGCTCCCTTTGCACCAAAGAGGAAAGGAGGGCGCTGCTGAGGTGGCGCCCGGCTGGCGCCCTTGGTCGTCATGGCTTGCGTCATGGGAACCTCGCGAGGTACCCTGCCTTGAACTCTCCGCCTCCTCATGAGCCAGGCTGATGAGGCCGTGCACGAGAAGCTCCTTGTCGTCCGCCCGCAATCTGGCCCCTCGCGAGGTCTTGAGCTTGCGTTGATGAAGATGGGCTGTCTGGGCCTCCTTTGAGCCACGCCGCAGGCGCGAGCGAGCAAGTCCAGGGACCCCGTTCCCGAACACCGGCGATTCGGATACCAAGGACAGCAATGGCAAGTCGCGTCGCAACAAGCACAAGCGCCCGCATTAACAGCGATAATCTTTGAAGATACGCGATCAATGCGGATTGAGAGCTGTAAACCGGTCGATGGAAAAAGCCGTTCAAAAGAAATACTCAGGGCCGTCAATCTGGACCGAATACTCGATCGCTCGTGCCAAATACATGGCATCCCGAAAACCAGCCAACCACACCAGCAGAGATTGTTGGGTCTTCAAACAAGAGCAAGTTAAATGCGAACTCAATGACAAGGGGCTGCATAGCGATGACAAGGAGGAGCCCGGCCGCCCGAACAATAGAGGACGAAGGGCTTCCCCCACAAGTGCGGACGGCGAACATGATATCATAACCCACATACCCAAAAGGGGGCGGAGCGTGCACTAAGAGGCGTATATGTGATGGAGCGATCGCCCCAAAGTTCAACTCATGGTCCTCCTGCCCGATCACCTTTGATCGAAGGACCACCCACTAGCATCCGCCACGGCGGATTCGCGCGATGGTTCTTGACCCAATCATCGATGATTCCACCTCACTAGAGTCTGATGGGCCGGCGGTAGCAACCTGAACCTGTTCTGTCGGGATACAATCGCCAAAATGGGCATAGACCCTCAAGGATTAAACCCACAAAGGCGAACTTTAAAGGCGTCATACAGGTGTAGAGGCCAATTATGCAGGCTCGATTACACTCGAAGTGGTCTTTGGATCCCGGATAACTTCGAGCGAAGAGTTAATCTTGACATAGTCCCGTTCATGGCGGCTATCACGCCTTTGCTTGGGCGAACCGCATTTGCAAAGTTCAATGCCGTGCCGCTTTCGCGTACCTCAAGCTCAAGATGCGAGGCCCTCAAGGGTAATCACGGTCCATGGAAACACCGAGCGCTCTCTCGAGCGGAGGAGCACACGGCGACCCTCGCGGCAGAGGTGCAAAGCAGCCTCTCACAGCAATTCTCGAGTCCGGCTATTAAACGTCGGGACACCGTCAAGCGCGCCCAGAGTAACCTACAACAAGACCGCCTGGCACGATCCGAGCACGCCTAGCAATCCGGCCCCAACCCCAGCCCTCGCGAAATTGCGAAGCGGTACTACAGCGTACATAACTACGCCTGGAGATACCATGGGCATAAGGGAGGGCACGACCACGCTGCGCCAGAACGCGGCTCAACCGCACGGGGCTCCGATTGTGTCATTCTTTTCTTTCTTCTTTTCTCTTACTTTCAGGACTCCGTTTTCCGAAGCCCTGTCCGGCACTAAATTGCCGAACTCACGATGCAACAGCCGGGGAAGCGAAAGCTACGTCGAGTGTCCGGTGGTCTCTACTACGAGCAATTATACCTGTTTTACTTACCATCCTGCAGCTTACCCTGAGGAGGACATGTTAAATAGTCCCATCCCTTGCTTATCGCACTATTTGTATCGTTCGCTTTCATTGCAGTACCTTTTGAATAAACAATACATAGCTTTTGCCTATTATTGCACTCCTTTCTTTATCTATATATATGTTCATTCATGACATGTTGCACCCATACACTTTAGTACGGCCAATACACGAGGGCTTAAGTACCCCAAAAATATGGTGTGATAAGTCCGAACACTTTCACAAGTGCGGCACCCGAACTTATAGCATTATATGCATCGGCTCGAATCATGTCTTGGGTCAATAGTTGGGTTTGCTCGGCTCCCATGTTTTGGTACCTTACGTTCCGTTATATCGGCTAAGGTAGCTTGGGAGAACCACTGCGATTGTGCCCGGTTGAGCTGGGTTGAGCACCTCGGTGGAGAAAGCTAAAACTGACCGTCATGATAGAGGCGAGAGCCGATCCTGTTCGAGAGGTTTTTCGGGTTCCTAAAGACTTATGCCGCTTAGAGCGAGGAGTCGGCATTGTCCGGCCAAAGGCGTGGATAGCGCCCGAACTCGGTCTTCGAATACTAGGGCTTCACGAAATTTAAAATTATAGAATTCTCTGGCTAAGTGAGAGTGTTCAAGCACTATAGTCCGGTTGCCTTGTTCGTTCGTTGGCGCCTCCTCGAAGGACCCAATAATGGGAACAAGAGCTCAAGTTTATCCCAAACACCCAAAGCACTTTCGTGGCATGGGGGCTGAAATAACGACTTGCCATCTCTCAAATTTGATAAACGGCCGCACAGAAGGTAATATTTTAAATTCACAAGCGTTGCTTAACGCATATGAACAAGTTTTCAGCGTACATGATAACAAATGCGAGTCTATTCAAAAATTACATCCTTGGAGCATTCACCTGCTATAAAGCGGGCACCCTTCAGGACGCCCTCATAGTAAAGTAGCTCCCAGGCATGGCTTCCAATGGCCACAGCCGAATTATGAGGCCCTTCATGGCCTGTTCGGCGACCTTGTGGAGCTCGACCAGCTGCTTCAGCTGGTCGCTCAGGGGCACCGGATGTCCGGCCTCAGCATACTAAGACCAGAACACCTTTTCCGTCGAGCTCCCTCCTTGGCGCGGTAGAAGCAGCGGCGACATCGAGTTACACTACGGGCAGATCTGCGAATGCTCTGGAGAGCTCGGATTCGGGTAAGTAATAGATAATTCACTTTCACATGCTTGCTTTGCATAAAGAATGCCTTACCGCCGCTATCTTCTTTAATGATTCAATTTCTGGAGGGCTTTTGGGCTTCGCCTTAGCGGCTTTGGCACTCTCAAGAGCCGAGGCGAGCTCGGACTCTCGAGTCTTGAGTCACGCTCAAAACTCGTGTTTTTCCACGAGCACAGGAGCTCTTGCCGCACCTCCGCCACCGCGCCTCTTGCTTCTCTCGCTTGGTGCGCTCCGCGGCCGCTTTGCTTTCGGTCATGGACACCGCTTCCTTCAGGGTCGCCACCTCGTTCATAGCCCCTACAATACCCACGTTAGTCATGTCATTTTTGCAACCAAATCCTTTCTATAAGGTATTACTTACCTTCCTTGTCCTCGAGCTGCTTCTTGGCAAGGCCGAGCTCGTTCTCGGACCGCTCGAGGCTCTGCTTCAATGCATTGACCTCCATGATCGGTCGGCAGAGGTCAGCGCAGCCTGCATTCCCATATTGACATACTTATGTTAGACTCCTCGTATATCTTTTAGATCCTCATTCTAGCTTTTCTTTCCGAACACGAACTAAGCATCGGGGGCTCTGTCTATGCGGTAATATTTTTACATATTCTAAACTTACCTCAAAGCCTGTTAGAAGGCTGGTACAGCTTCATCAGCCCGCTCTTGGCGGATGAACTTTCGGATCACCACACTCATAACAGGCGGTGCTCCTCGTCGATGGAGGCGCCGTTAAGCGCCTCGCAAGCTATCCGGTGCCTCCGGATGGGCCGGAGGTCACCGGCGTCGCGATCTTTCCCTTCTTACGAAGGGCGCTTGCCGAACCGGAACCACTGAAGGTTCGATGCGGAGTCCGGCAGGGGCGGACTTAGAACCCTCGGGGTTTCGCCCCCTTGCCCGGAGTCCGGGAGGTCGCCTTGCGGTGCCTCGGGACCGCCTCCTCTGGCTGGGCCCCTTTTGGGACTCCACAGCGGTGTCGTCTGCGTCACGAGGAGAGGAGGCGGTCGAAGTGAAGTGCTATTCACATCCGAGCGAATCCGAGGAGCCGCTCGGCGAAGCGGCGAGCGCGTCCTGGGCGGGCTACATGGTTATATTCGGCGTTAGAAGACACTATGCGACAAATAAAAAGTCATGAGCTATTCCGAAGTCCGGACACTTACGATCTCTCCAGGGGCTTGGCCCTTGGTGTCCACTCCTCCTCGTCGTTGTCGGCGTTGGTGGAGAAGTCCGGAGGAAGGGTCCTTCCTTTCTTGGACCCTCCGGCCTCCCCAGTCGGGGCGGCAATCCTTTTCTTCTCTCCCCCGCCCGGGAAGAGGCTTCTTTTTCCTCCTCCTCGTCCTGAGGGGAGGATTCCGCCTCAGAGTCATCGGACGATGAGTCCGACAGCACCTGGCGTCGGGAGCTCCTTCGATTTCTCGTGGCCTTCTTCTCTGGCACCACGTGAGGTGCCGGAGCCAGCAGCCCCATCAACCGGGCATCCGCTGGGTCTTCTGGCAAGGGGGCCGGATAGTTAATCTGTCCGGACGTCTTCAGCCAGTCCTGTTAAAGGTTAGGGAGTTTTAGATTCCGCATAGAGTCAAACTATGAAAAAAGAGTCCCATAAAGGGTAAAATAACTTACCTCGCTGGCTTGACGCCGCGAGCTGAATCCACGATCTTCGGTAGTGGATGCGGGAGCTTCGGCGCCCTTGAACAGCACCTTCCAGGCATCTTCGTACGTAGTGACGAAAAGCCGGCTCAAGGTTCGGTGTTGTGCCGGATCAAACTCCCACAAATTGAAGGCCCGTTGCTGGCATGGGAGAATCCGGCGGATGAGCATCACCTGGATTACGTTGACAAGCTTGAGATTCTTGTCCACCAGGTTTCGGACGCAGGTTTGAAGTCCGGACAGCTCTTCCGAATCACCCCACGTCAGGCCCGTCTCTTTCCATGATGTGAGCCGTGTGGGGAAGCCAGATCGGAATTCGGGGGCCGCCGCTCATTGAGAGTCGTGCGGCTCGGTGATATAGAACCACCCCGATTGCCACCCCTTTATGGTCTCCACAAAGGAGCCCTCGAGCCAAAGGACTTTGGCCATCTTGCCAACCATGGCACCTCCGCACTCCGCTTGGCGGCCGCCCACTACCTTCGGCTTGACATTGAAGGTCTTCAGCCATAAGCCGAAGTGGGGCTGGATGCAGAGGAAGGCCTCGCACACGATGATAAACACCGAGATGTTGAGGATGAAATTCGGGGCCAGATCATGGAAATCCAGGCCGTAGTAGAACATGAGCCCCCGGACAAATGGGTGAAGTGGAAAACCTAGTCTGCGGAGGAAGTGAGTGAGGAACACCACCCTCTCATGGGGCCTGGGGGTGGGAATGACCTGCCCCTCGTCAGGGAGCTGGTGCGCGATGTCGTTGGACAAGTATCCGGCCTTCCGCAGCTTTTTGACTTGTCCCTCCGTGACGGAGGAGACCATCCACTTGCCTCCCGCTCCGGACATGGATGGAGAAGGTTGAGGAGGGATGTGCGGACTTGGGCGCTAGAGCTCGAGTGCGCGGAAATGGATGAGCAAAGGAGGAAGAAGGCGGAGGTGAAAAGGTGGATCCTTATCCCTTATATTGTGGACGAAGCTATCGCCCCCGCATGACTGGTAAAACTCGCTTATCTCCCAAGCGCCATAATCAATGGCACGGTTGGGTTACCCACGACCGTATTGATGGGAATCCCGGAATAGGGGGGCACGATCTCCGCTTTGATAAGACGTGCCAAGGAAACCGCCTCGCTAAACGCGCTGAGCTGGGACAGTAAAAACGATTCGTATAAAGGCCTGGCCGTGGTGTGATGTCACACCGCGGAATACGTCTGCAGATCCGTGCAAAGGTTATTCTCTCTATGGTGGTATGTGGAACTTGTTTTGCAGAGCCGGACACTATCCTTGTGTTCAAAATCTTCTATGAAGTATTCGGAGGAGGAACCCGCCTTGCAATGACGAAGACAATATGCGTGCGGACTCATCGCCATTGAAGCCTGGTTCAAGGACTCTTGAGGAGTCTGGATTAGGGGTGTCCGGATAGCGAACTATCACCGTTGGCGGACTGCTGGACTATGAAGATACAAGATTGAAGACTTCGCCCCGTGTCCGGATGGGACTTTCCTTGGCGTGGAAGGCAAGCTTGGCGTCTGGATATGTAGATCTCCTACCATTGTAACCGACTCTGTGTAACCCTAACCCTATCCGGTGTCTATATAAACCGGAGGGTTTTAGTCCATAGGACGAACAACAATCATACCATAGGCTAGCTTCTAGGGTTTAGCCTCTCGATCTCGTGGTAGATCTACTCTTGTACTACCCATATCATCAATATTAATCAAGCAGGAGTAGGGTTTTACCTCCATCGAGAGGGCCCGAACACAGGTAAAACATCGTGTCCCTTGTCTCCTGTTACCATCCGCCTAGACGCATGATTGGGACCCCTACCGAGATTCTCTGGTTTGACACCGACAATGGTTTTTATCATATTGCATGAATTTATCCCTCTACATCATGTCATCTTGCTTAAGGTGTTACTCTGTTTCGTGAACTTAATACTCTAGATGCATCTTTGGATAGCGGTCGATGAGTGGAGTAATAGTAGTAGATGCAGCGGGAGTCGGTCTACTTGTCTCGGACGTGATGCCTATATACATGATCATACCTAGATATTCTCATAGCTATGCTCAATTCATCAATTGCTCATGATGAATTCGTTCACCCATCGTAAAATACTTATGCTCTTGAGAGAAGCCACTAGTGAAACCTATGGCCCCCGGGTCTATCTTCATCATATTAATCTTCCTACACTTTGTTATTTTCTTTGCTTTTTATTTTGCTTTTATTGTACTTTGCATCTTTATCACAAAAATACCAAAAATATTATCCTATCATATCTATCAGATCTCACTCTCGTAAGTGACCGTGAAGGGATTGACAACCCCTTATCGCGTTGGTTGCGAGGAGTTATTTGTATTGTGCAAAAGTCGAGGGACTCGCTTCATAGCCTCCTCTTTGGATTGATACCTTGGTTCTCAAAAACTAAGGGAAATACTTACGCTACTGTGCTACATCACCCTTTCCTCTTCAAGGAAATCCAACGTAGTGCTCAAGAGGTAGCACTTATCACCCTTCGTAGGAAGCATTGAACGTGGGCGAGTCAAACATCGGTGAGCTGAAGAAGAATCTGGAAACTCAGCAGATTGAGCGCGCCAAGGCTAAATTAAGCCTAAAATCATCATTGGAAGATATTGAGAAGATGAAGGCCAAGTTTGACGAGGAAAGAGCCGCCTTGGAAACTGAGAAGGTTAATCTTCTAAAGAGAGCAGAAGATGCCAAAGCTCAGCTTAAACCGATAACTGAAGAGTTATCCGGCTTAAAGCAACATTCTCGCAAATGACAGCCGTCATCTTTGATATGTGTAATATGCACCTCATCAGCTGTTTTGATATTTCTTTAACCCGCCTAGCGACTCATAACACATGATCTCTAACCCGCCTGGCGACTCTTATGCAAAAACTTAACAGGCCCCAGAAGCGCCAGTCATGGTCAAAAGATGCTGTTAAAGTTGAAGGCGTCTTATTCATTAACTAAGCAGCTATACGCTGGAACTCTGCACAACCTTGTGGCTTTATCAGGTGGCGAAAAACCTCCAACCCTCATCAAGACTGTACTGGATCATCTTTCAATGGTGTCGGCGCAAGTTGAAGAAGTTAAATTATCTACTAGGCCAAAGCTTGTCAATCAGAGTTAGACCTGAAAGAAATGGCTACCGGGTGCCCAGAGTTCAAAGATGACGGGTCGACCTTAGAAGAGGATGACTTCAATAGATGCGTCGGAGAGAAACAACCTTTGGCGTGCCAGCTTGCGAAGGAGCTGGATCTGAGCAAGTACCAGCCGACTTATGATAGCAACAATGCTAAGATTAAGACGCCATCCCATGATGTTATAGACCTTACCCCGCCAAGGCGTAAGCATATCTTCGCTCCTGATCTCGATCCTTCTATTATAATTAATGATGAAGCAACATTTGATGCTTTAACCAGCATCGGCTGGACCTCCGCCAATCTCCAGATGGCCGTCGATGAAGAGCCGTCACTGGATGACCTAGGGGCGTCGAGCTCAAGGCGCCATGAAGACGCAGACCCGTCCAATTCTAACCCGGATGGCACAGAGGCAACCTTAGAGGGGTGAAAAAAATAATAGAACAAAAAACTCGCAGGCTCAACTATAGCCTTGTAATAGGTAGTTGAAAAACTATTATCTGCTCTACCATGCCTTCATGCATGTTCTTGTCAACTTATGCTTGAATAGCTTGAATTTCTGTGATGTGATTATACACAACTCTGCTTGTAATATTGCCAGAAGACTTTGGCGGGATATAGAATCCATAAAAGAGCGGTTAATCCTTCAACTAGCGGATTATAATCATAACCCAAGGCGAGTTAGATAATTCAACAACCAGGGCGACTTATAGTCATATCCTATTTTTTTGAAAAGATCACCTTGGCGGCTTATAGCCTCAATAAGCTCAATGTGGAGATATAACCCAGATCAATATGACCTGGCCACTTCTTACCTGTAAAAGGTTCCTGCAAAATAAAAATAGAGAGTATGCATAACTCAAATATAATATAAGTCGGCTTGCAAGGCACGACCAAAACAGATGTCTTTTTGAAAAAACTCATTTTTTTGCTTCAAAGAAGCATGGCGTCAAAGCCTATAATCCTGTAAGCCGGCTATCAGGTGACATAAATCCGTCGTTTAAACCTTAACTAGTTCAGGGTCTTATTAAAATATTAACTATTAAGAGTACGAACGGGCCACATAGTGGAGAGACTACAGCAGACGGGTGGGTTTGTCCTAGCTCACCGTAAGACGGCTCTCACGTGACATAAGCCGTCGTTTTAACCTTGACAAGTTCAGGGTCTTTGAAAGATTGACTGTGAAGAGTACGGTGGGTCACCTGGCGGAGTAGCAAGTTGCCAACAGGCAGATTTAACCCAGTCATGGCGTAGAAGCCGGTCAAAATTGGTTATAATACTATACTCATTTGAGCAGGAAGCCTCCAAACGACGCATAATATGGCATAAAATATGATCAAGAGGGTTATACGCTATGCTCATAGAGCAGGAAGCCCCCAAGTGACCTAACATGTCATAAGAGCCGATCAAGAAGGTTATACGCTATGCTCATAGAGCAGGAAGCCCCCAAGTGACCTAACATGGCATAAAAGCTGATCAAGAGGGTTATACGCTATGCTCATAGAGCAGGAAGCCCCCAACTGACCTTACGACGAATCAACAATGACTCTTGCTTAGAAAATTTGAGATGAAACGACAGAGGACCCAAAATTTGGGGATGCTGGCTTTATTATATAGATCATAAAAAAGGTATGTACATCAATGAAGGTATATACAACGATGAGAGCCAATAACTCAAGTGTAGTAAGGCCGAAGATGAGCAATGTTCCACGGCCTGTTGGTCTCTTGCTCAGTAGTATGCGATTTCTTGCGCTCACGTATATCAATGAGATAATACGAGCCATTTTTGAGATTTTTACTGACCATAAAAGGTCCTTACCAAGGCAGGGACAACTTATGCATATGTGTCTGATCTTGAATCAGTTGGAGCACTAAGTCACCCTCTTGAAACGCCCGAGTTTTAACTCTGCGGCTATGATAGTGACGCTGTTCTTGTTGATAAATCGTCGAGCGGGCTGCTGCAAGGTCACATTCTTCATCCAGAACATCAAGTGTGTTCTGATGCGTCGTCTCATTATCGGCTTCAACGTAAGTCGCCACCCTGTGCAAGTCATGACGGATATCTCTGGGGAGAACCGCCTCTGCGCCATAAACCATGAAGAAAGGCGTATAGTCCATTGATCTGTTGGGGGTGGTTTTGATACTCCAAAGGACCGAAGGAAGCTCTTCTACCCAACAACCCGACGTTCACTCCAAAGGAACCATAAGCCAGGGCTTGATGCCTCTCAAAATTTCTTGGTTAGCCCGTTCTGCTTGACCATTAGATTATGGATGAGCCACTGATGAAACATCAAGAGGGATATGCTCTCTTTGACAAAACTCTTTCATAGCACCCTTGGACAGATTAGTTCCGTTATCAGTGATAACACTATGAGGGTAACCAAAGCAGAAGATCAGCTTTTTAACAAACTGGACTGCAGTCGCCGCATCACACTTGCTAACTGGCTCTGTCTCAACCCACTTGGTAAACTTGTCAGCCGCCACCAGAAGGTGGGTCTTCTTATCCTTAGACCTCTTGAATGGTCCAACCATATCAAGCCCCCAGACTGCAAACAGCCAAGTTATCTGATTCATCCGCAATTCTTGAGCCGGCACGTGAGCTCATCTGGAGAATTTCTGAGACCCATCACACTTGCTAACAATATCCTCTGCACCAGCATGAGCTGTTAACCAGTAAAACCCATGATGAAAAGATTTAGCTATCAAAGATTTTGAGCCGGCATGATGACCATAATCGCCTTCATGAACCTCTCGTAAAATTTCACAACCCACCTTAGGAGAAACACAGCGTTGGAACACGCCGGTCACACTACATCGATGTAACTCGCCGTTGATGATAGTCATAGACTTAGACCTCCCGATGATCTGTTGTGCTAAAGATTCATCCTCAGGTAACTCACCCCGAGTCATATAAGCCAGATAAGGCAGCATCCAGTCAGGAATAGCGTGAAGAGCCGCCACCAGCTGCGCCTCCAAGTCAAGGACAACTAGGTCTTCCTCAGAAGGTAACTTCACCGAAGGATTGTGTAACACATCAAGGAATATATTAGGAGGCGTCGGCTTACGTTGAGACCCAAGCCGGGATAATGCATCAGTCGCCTCGTTTTTCCGTCGATCAAGGTGATCCACCTGATAACCCTTAAAGCGGCCAGCAATATTATCAACCGCCCGATGATAAGCCACCATGAGCGGGTCTTTAGAGTCCCACTTGCCTGAGACTTGCTGAGCCACAAGCTCTGAGTCGCCCAGGCACCTGACCCGGCTTAAATTCATTTCCTTAGCCATGCAAAGGCCATGGAGCAAAGCTTCATACTCAGCTACATTGTTAGTACAAGGGAACATTAACCTTAAAACATAACAAATTTATCACCTCGTGGGGAAGTCAAAATAACTCCAGCCCCCGAGCCTTCCAATTGTCTAGACCCATGAAAGTGGATTGTCCAATATGTGTTGTCAGGCTTCTCTCAGGTGTTTGCAACTCTGTCCAATCATTTATAAAACTCAACAAAGCTTGAGACTTGATGGTTGTTCTTGGCACATACATTAGATTATGAGGTCCAAGCTCAATTACCCACTTAGCAACCCGGCCCGTGGCTTCTCTATTTTAAGTAATATCCCCTAAAGGAGTAGAGCTGACCACAGTAATAGGATGACCAAGAATGTAATGCTTCAACTTGCGACTCGCCATGAACACCCCAAAGACCAGTTTCTGCCGATGTGAATATCGTTTCTTGGATTCACTCAACACCTCACTGACATAATAAGTCGGCCGCTGAACTGGGTATTATTCCTTACCCGCCTCCTTGCGCTCCACAACAACTGCCATGCTGACCACCTTGTTATTAGCAGCCACGTACAGGAGCAAAGGCTCTTTGTCAATAGGAGCAGCTAGGACAGGCGGCTCAACCAACTGTTTCTTGAGCGCCTCGAACACCTCATTGGCAGCATCACTCCAGACAAAATGATCTGTCTTCTTCATCATTAGATATAGAGGAATTGCCTTCTCTCCCAGGCGACTTATGAACCGGCTCAATCTTGCGGCGTCCTTTCTTGCAATGGGAGAAGTGCTTAGCTTTGGGTTCAATCTTGTGGTGTCCTTTCCCAGTGACAGTAGGGGCAGCAAGGCACGTATTGTATTGTTGCCATCGAGGATAACAAGATGGGGTTTATATCATATTGCATGAGTTTATCCCTCTACATCATGTCATCTTACTTAAAGCGTTACTCTGTTCTTTTGAACTTAATACTCTAGATGCATGCTGGATAGCGGTCGATGTGTGGAGTAATAGTAGTACATGCAGGCAGGAGTCGGTCTACTTGTCGCGGACGTGATGCCTATATACATGATCATACCTAGATATTCTCATAACTATGCTCAATTCTATCAATTGCTCAACAGTAATTTGTTTACCCACCGTAATACTTATGCTCATGAGAGAAGCCACTAGTGAAACCTATGGCCCCCGGGTCTATTTTCCATCATATTAATCTCCCGACAACAAGCCGTTTCTTTTACCGTTTATTTTGCAATCTTTACTTTTAATCTTTATCATAAAAATACCCAAAATATTATCTTATCATATCTATCAGATCACACTTTCGTAAGCGACCGTGAAGGGATTGACAACCCCTTTATTGCGTTGGTTGCGAGGATTTTATTTGTTTGTGTAGGTGCGAGGGACTCGTGCGTGGCCTCCTACTGGATTGATACCTTGGTTCTCAAAAACTGAGGGAAATACTTACGCTACTTTACTGCATCACCCTTTCCTCTTCAAGGAAAACCAACGCAGTGCTCAAGAGGTGAATTTTGTTGGTAGGAATAATTTTGGTAACAACGCGTATAGAGGAAACTTTAATCCTAGGTCGTATCCTAGTCATTCCTCTAATAATTATGATAATTCCTACAACTATTCTTATGGAAATTTTATTAAGATGCCCTCTGAATTTGAGACTAGTGTTAAGGAGTTTATGAATTTGCAAAAGAATTTTAATGCTTTACTTGAAGAAAAATTGCTTAAAGTTGATGAATTAGCTAGGAACGTTGATAGAATTTCACTTGATGTTGATTCTTTGAAACTTAGATCTATTCCACCTAAGCATGATATCAATGAGTCTCTCAAGGCCATGAGAATTTCCATTGATGAGTGCAAAGAAAGAACCGCTAGGATGCGTGCTAAGAAAGATTGTTTTGTGAAAGCGTGTTCTTCTAGTTTCTATGAAAATAAAGACAAGGATCTAAAAGTTATTAATGTGTCCCCTATTAAATCTTTGTTTTGCAATATGAATCTTGATAATGATAGGACTGAATATGATCCACCTTTACCTAGAAGGCGTTCCAAAAATTCGGAGTTTTTAGATCTTGATGCAAAATTTGGTAAAAGTGGGATTGAAGAGATCAAAGCTCTAGATATTAATGAACCCACTATTTTGGATTTCAAGGATTTTAGTTTTGATAATTGATCTGTGATAGATTGTATTTCCTTGTTGTCCGTGCTAAATTATCCACATGCTTATAGTCAAAATAAAGCCTTTACCAAACATATCGTTGATGCTTTGATGCAATCTTATGAAGAAAAACTTGAGTTGGAAGTTACTATCCCTAGAAAACTTTATGATGAGTGGGAACCTACTATTAAAATTAAAATTAAATATCATGAATGCTATGCTTTGTGTGATTTGGGTGCTAGTGTTTCCACGATTCCAAAGACTTTGTGTGATTTGCTAGGTTTCCGTGATTTTGATGATTGCTCTTTAAACTTGCACCTTGCGGATTCCACCATTAAGAAACCTATGGGAAGAATTAATGATGTTCTTATTTTTTCAAAAAAGGATTATGTGCCCGTAGATTGTATTGTACTTGATATAGATTGCAATCCTTCGTGTCCTATTATTCTTGGTAGATCTTTCCTTAGAACGATTGGTGCAATTATTGATATGAAGGAAGGGAATATTAGATTCCAATTTCTGTGAAGGAAAGGCATGGAACACTTCCCTAGAATTAAAATAAAATTACATTATGAATCTATTTTGAGAGCCACTTATGGATTGCTTACCAAAGATGGCAATACCTAGATCTATCCTTGCTATTATGCCTAGCTAGGGGCGTTAAGCGATAGCGCTTGTTGGGAGGCAACCCAATTTTATTTTATTTTTTTGCTTTTTGCTTATGATTAGGAATAAATCTTTGATCTAGCCTGTCGTTAGATGTGTTTTTATGTTTTAATTAGTGTTTGTGCCAAGTTAAACCTATAGGATCTTCTTGGCTGATAGTTATTTGATCTTGCTGAAAATTCCAGAAACTTTCTGTTCACGAACATAATTGTTAAAAATCACCAGAACGTGATAAAATATTGATTCCAATTGCTGCTGATCTATAAACAAATTGTATAGGCCTTCCTATTTTGGCTGAATTTTTCGAGTTCGAGAAGTTTGCGTTAGTTACAGATTACTACAGACTGTTCTGTTTTTGATAGATTCTATTTTCCGTGTGTTGTTTGCTTATTTTGATGAATCTATGGCTATTAAAATAGTTTATAAACCATAGAGAAGTTGGAATACAGTAGGTTTAATTCCAATATAAATAAAGAATGAGTTCATTACAGTACCTTGAAGTGGTGTTTTGTTTTTTTTCGCTAACGGAGCTCACGAGATTTTCTGTTAAGTTTTGTGTTGTGAAGTTTTCAAGTTTTGGGTAAAAGATTTGATGGATTATGGAAAAAGGAGTGGCAAGAGCCTAAGCTTGGGGATGCCCTTGGCACCCCAAGATAATCTAAGGACACCAAAAAGCCAAAGCTTGGGGAAGCCCCGGAAGGCATCCCCTCTTTCGTCTACTTCCATCGGTAACTTTACTTGGAGCTATATTTTTATTCACCACATGATAAGTGTTTTGCTTGGAGCGTCTTGTATGATTTGAGTTGTTGCTTTTTAGTTTACCACAATCATATTTGCTGTACACACCTTTTGATATAAACACACATGATTCGGAATTTATTAGAATACTCTATGCGCTTCACTTATATCCTTTGAGCTATATAGTTTTTGCTCTAGTGCTTCACTTATATATTTTAGAGAACGGCGGTGGATTTGTTTTATAGAAACTATTATTCTCTCATGCTTCACTTATATTATTTTGAGAGTCTTAAACAGCATGGTAATTTTCTTAAATTGGGAAATTAATCCTAATATGCTAAGTATTCGAGACTAGTAAAAAAACTTTCTTATGAGTGTTCTGAATACTAAGAGAAGTTTGATGATTGATGATTGTTTTGAGATATGGAGGTAGTGATATTAAAGTTGTGCTAGTTGAGTAATTGTGAAATACTTGTGTTGAAGTTTGCAAGTCCCGTAGCATGCACGTATGGTAAACGTTATGTAACAACTTTGAAACATGAGGTGTTCTTTGATTGTCTTCCTTATGAGTGGCGGTCGGGGACGAGCGATGGTCTTTTCCTACCAATCTATCCCCTAGGAGCATCTTGGCGTAGTGCTTGGTTTTGATGACTTGTATATTTTTGCAATAAGTATGTGAGTTCTTTATGACTAATGTTGAGTCCATGGATTATCGACTCTTACCCTTCCATCATTGCTAGCCTCTTGATGCCGTGCATTCCCTTTCTCACATTGAGAGTTGGTGCAAACTTCGCCGGTGCATCCAAACCCCGTGATACGATATGCTCTATCACACATAAACCTCCTTATATCTTCCTCAAAATAGCCACCATACCTACCTATCATGGTATTTCCATAACCATTCCGAGATATATTGCCATGCAACTTCCATCATCATTATTATGACATACATTACTTTTGTCATATTGCCATTGCATGATCATGTAGTTGACATCGTATTTGTGGCAAAGCCACCATGCATAATTTTCATACATGTCACTCTTGATTCATTGCACCATCCCGATACACCGCCGGAGGCATTCATATAGAGCCATATCTTGTTCTAGTTTCGAGTTGTAATCCTTATGTTGTAATCAATAGAAGTGTGATGATCATCATTATTAGAGCATTGACCAAAAAAAGAGAAATGCCAAAAAAAAAGAAAGGCTCAAAAAAAAGAGAAAGGCCAAAAAGAAAAAAAAGATAGTAGCATGAAAACCTTCTTTTGTTGAGCTTTCATGCATTTATAGCTCTAGTGCATCTGTTGCATGGCAATCCCTACTCCTTGCATTAACATCAACCGATGGGCATCTCCATAGCCCGTTGATTAGCCGCGTTGATGTGAGACTTTCTCCTTTTTTGTCTTCTCCACATAACTCCCATCATTATATTCTATTCCACCCATAGTGCTATATCCATGGCTCACGCTCATGTATTGCGTGAAGGTTGAAAAAGTCTGAGATTACTAAAGTATGAAACAATTGCTTGGCTTGTCATCGGGGTTGTGCATGATGAGAGCATTCTTGTGTGACGAAAATGGAGCATGACAAAACTATATGATTTTGTAAGGATGAACTTTCATTGGCCATGTTATTTTGAGAAGACATAATTGCTTAGTTAGTATGCTTGAAGTATTATTGCTTTTATGTCAATATTAAACTTTTATCTTGAATCTTTCGGATCTGAATATTCATACCACAATTAAGAGGGTTACATAAAAAAATTATACTAAAGTAGCATTCCGCATCAAAAATTCTATTTTTATCATTTACCTACTCGAGGATGAGCAGGAATTAAGCTTGGGGATGCTTGATACGTCTCCAACATATCTATAATTTTTTATTGCTTCATGCTATATTATATTCTGTTTTGGATGATTAATGGGCTTTGTTATACACTTTTATATTATTTTTGGGACTAACCTATTAACCGGAGGATCAGCCCAGAATTTCTGTTTTTTTTTGCCTATTTCAGAGTTTCACAGAAAAAGAATATCGAATGGAGTCCAAACGGAATGAAACCTTCGGGAACGTGATTTTCAGAACGAACGTGATGTAGAGGACTTGGACCCTACGTCACGCGCTACTACTGCGCCCCCTCCCCCATTTCCCTCACCCCGACGCTGCTCACGCCGCCGTGGCTGCACCTGCCCGCGTCAGCGTTCCCTTCGCGACGAACCACGAGCACCGCCGCCCGCCATGGCTGTCTGCGGCCACCCCCGCCCCTCTCTCCTCGCACTCCCCCTGCCCATTCGGACGCCGCGCCCTGACCGCGCTCGTGCGCGTCCTCGGCCGGCCGGGCTCTCTCGGCCTCGCCCGTTCGCGGCCACAGCTGCGCCTTCGCTTCGCCTCGGCCTGGCCGCCCAGCCCTGGCCTCGCCCGTCGCGCCCGGCGGCCGTCGTCCGCGTGTCGGGTCCACCCTTCTGCTGCACCCGACAAGGTGCCATAGCCGTCGTGCCGGCAAGCATACATGCCCGCTATGGCCCCCTGGCCATATGACAAGTGGGGCCCGCCCTTGTGAAACGTTAAAAAAAGAAATAAAGTAAAAATGAATTGATAAAATAAATCAATAATTAATTAATTAGTGAATTAATTAACTTAATTAATCTGGTTTAGTTAACCTAATTAACTATTGTTAATTAATTAAACTGTAATTAGATTAGTTAAATCCTAATTAGAGTAAACAGAGTATGACATGCGGGACCCACACGTCAGTCGACCAGTCAACACCTCTGTTGACTGCTGACGTCATGCTGACGTCAGCAAACATTATTCTGGATAATGTTAGAATTAAATAGTTAAATAAATCCTAAAAATAATTTAAATCTTTTAAAAATTAATATAAAATAAACCATAGCTCAGATGAAAATATTTTCTACATGAAAGTTGCTCAGAACGACGAGACGAATCCGGATACGCAGCCCGTTCATCCGCCACGCGTCCCTAGCATAGTGAACCTGCAACATTTCACCTCCGGTTCATCTGTCCGAAAACGCGAAACATCGGGGATACTTTGCCGAATGTTTCCCCCCTTCACCGGTATCACCTACTACCGCGTTAAGGCACACCTAGCACCACGTATTGCCATGTTACGCTTTGTGATGCTTTGATTGCTCTGTTATTTATTGTGTTCCCCCTCCGTTACTTCTTTTCGGTAGACCCCGAGACTGCCGGCGACCTCCAATTCGACTACGGAGTTGACGACCCCTCCTTGCCAGAGCAACCAGGCAAGCCCCCCCTTTGATCACCAGATATCGCCTACTCTTCTCTATACAGCTTGCATTAGAGTAGTGTAGCATGCTACTGCTTTCAGTTAATCCTATCTTTGCTGCATAGCTTTGTCCTTGCTACTCTTGTTGTTACCTTTACCGCTATCCTCTTGCTTAGTATAGGATGCTAGTGTCCCATCGGTGGCCCTACACTCTTGTCCGTCTCGCCATGATATACTCATTTGGGCTGTGATCACTTGGGAGGTGATCACGGGCATATACTATATACTTTACACTATTACCGTGATATTGTTAGGAGATGGGGCTGAAAGGACCGTGGCTCCATCCCGGTAGAGGTGGGCCTGGGTTCCCGACGGCCCCCGACTATTACTTGTGGCGGAGCGACAGGGCAGGTTGAGACCACCTAGGAGAGAGGTGGGCCTGGCCCTGGTCGGCGTTCAGCGGATCGTAACACGCTTAACGAGATCTTGGTATTTGATCGAGTCGGCCATTTGGTCTATACGCACTAACCAACTCTGAGGAACGATTATGGGCACTCGGCGTCGTGGTATCGGCGGCACGCCGTGACGTCGGCCGATCGAGCGGCGCCACGCCGGATTGGACTGGAGCGCTGCTAGGCTAGGTGCGCTTCGGCCGCCCTCGGGCGTGCTTGGTGTGCTATGGGCGATGGGCCCGGACCACTGTGGCGCTTAGGTTTAGACCGGCGTGTTGACCTCTCTGTTGTGCCTAGGTGGGGCTACGACGTGTTGATCTTCCATGCGTGCATGACCGAAAAAGTGTGTCGGCCAAATGGGATCAATCATGTTGGGTTATGTGGTGCACCCTACGGGGAAGTTAATCTATTGAATAGCCGTGATCTTGATAACAGGGCGACTTGGAGTTGTACCTTGACCTAATGACAACTAGAACCGGATACTTAATAAAACACACCCTTCCAAGTGCGAGATACAACCCGGTGGTGGCTCTCTAACATGGCAATGAGGAGGGATCGCGGGTAGGATTATTGCTATGCGATGCCACTTGGAGGACTTGAGACTACTCTACGCTACATGCTACAAAGGCGGAGGCTGCGAAGCGTAGTCTTGACAGGATTAGCTATCCCCTCTTATTACGGCATTCTGCGATTCACCCCACGATATGGCCCTTTACACATATATCCATGCATATGTAGTGTAGCTCCTTGCTTGCAGTACTTTGGATGAGTACTCACGGTTGCCTTGTTCCCCTTTTCCCCTTTCTTTACCCGATTGCTGCAACCAAACGATGGAGCCCAGGGCGAGCGACGCCACCGTCGATGACAACTACTACCCGGAGGTGCCTACTACTACGTGCAGCCCGGCGACGCGACCTGGGAGTAGTTAGGAGGATCTCAGCGGGAGGCCTGCGCCTCTTTGATCTGTATCGATCAGTGCTAGCCATCTTATGGCAACTTGTTTAACTTATGTCTGTACTCAGATATTGTTGCTTCCGTTGACTCGTCTATGATCGAGCACTTGTATTCGAGCCCTCGAGGCCCCTGGCTTGTATTATGATGCTTGTATGACTTATTTATGTTTTAGAGTTGTGTTGTGATATCTTCCCGTGAGTCCCTGATCTTGATCGTACACGTTTGCGTGCATGATTAGTGTATGATTGAATCGGGGGCGTCACAAGTTGGTATCAGAGCCGACTGCCTGTAGGAATCACCCTTCCAACTCCTTGGCCGAAGTCGAGTCAAGACTTTACAAAACTTTTACTAACATGGCTGTGCGGCCCATGGGCCCACGTCGCCATTGGGTGGTACTAGGATCTTTTACTCCTTGACCTTTACTCTGGGACTCTGAACTCTCTTCTACTCGGGTTAAATGATTTTTACTAACTCTGACTCTAGGTTCTCGATAATACTTTCTCTGGAGAGCCTCTTCATCCGGATGATTACTTGGTGCAATCAAGGATTCGAAGATACCTTCCGATATTCTCTTGAGACCTTGTGCCAATCGCGTTTGCAATTCCCTTCCACCGTCAACCCTTATGGATAACTACTTGCGGTTGTTATTCTTACATTCATCCGATTGGTCTTGTTATTACAAGATACACGAAATACTAAATCGTTGTTTCGATAATCCTTTGAGCTTACTACCTTTCTGTTCTTTGTCACCTGAATACCCCTACGGATAATTCTCGCACTTATCGAGTATCCGCTCATCCCCCAGTTGTTCACGTGTTTCACAATGGTCTTCAAAATACTATTCGATCCTCCAATAATCCTTAGCAGCTTTATTGCTCTGCAAATACTTGTCTACTTGCATTATGGATGCTTCCCATATATCTGGCAATATTCACTAATATATTTTGACACCGTCATTTTGATCCTATTGATTCAGCATGTGTGCGAATGCACACAATCATCTATCAACCCTTCTAAATTATCTTTCCGGCTCAGACATCATTTTTGAACATGAGCTGGTTCTCGACCAAACTATTTGTCGTCAATTGTGCCTCTGGTATATCCAACTTATCCATCCTTGATCAGAGCGACTGCTTCTGATCCTTTGTTTTGGAAATCGAAATTCCTTTGTTATCTAAGCATCGAATTATTCCGATGTTCTATAATATGATGCCCGTGCATTCTTCTTCCTCTGGTTGAGTACCGATGCTCACATCAGATCCCTTGTGGACCATCGGTTCCTTTGTTGGATTTTATCCGACAGTGTCCTTCATATTGAATAACCTTGAGAGCCTTTCCATGGGTATATAATGCCTTTGGTAAATTGTATCATCTGCTTTTGAACAATGCTCTACTTTCGAGCTTGTATAATTTACCCGAATTTTGTGGTATATGTTAAGTAAGATGCCACGATGGGTTGAACCTATGCCTTCCTTACTATGTGTGAACTCGGAAGTTTTCACGGGTCATACTCATCTGGTATTTCACCAGGTAAAACTTTCAACACTAATGCCATTATCGAAACGAGAAGTGAATGTAAGGTTATGCTTTGGAGAAGTGGGAGTCGACCTTGAACTTTGTGTTCATGCCCATGGACCCGAGGTGTAACTTATCATGGAAGCTTCTCGTAGTAATAATAATCCCTTGTTATAACTTCTTCTCTTATCTATGCTTGGTCTTTTTTGCACCGTGGTTTCGACCATATTGTTCTTCTTTGATCCCATTTCTTGGACAAGTTTAAGTGCTTGCCTTCTGCAAATGATTTCACTTGTCCAACCTCTATCCCGCTCTACCCTTGAGTATACCCTCTGGTACCGCGAGAATATCATGGAACTACATAGCTTCTTATGGGTTCTTCATCAACTGTTATTTCTCACCGATTCCAATTTTCCTGGATTCTGGGTTGTCGTCAACCGAGAACACTGATAAGTGAATCAATTCCGCACTTCAATTCAATAACTCTAAGTATTCTTCATTGCTTATGAGTATATTAATCCTTCAAGTCATTGCTAGCCTGATCGGCTATATCATTATCGTGCAACTTTTTAACTGTGCTACCTAGCCCCTCTTTCCGGAGCACAGATTTAGATGGTAAGCAAATATTCCGTGATCTTCCTCGTCATATCATTTCTCCTTGAACAGACTTGATTTTGAGTTTGTGTCGTACCCATGGTTCCAATAACCTTTCGCTTCATCATTCCTTTGACTCGATGTAAATTGATTGATTACATCTTCATGAAATCTCTCGACAAATGTGTCGTGATCATCATCAACCTTATGAGCTCTTCCAGGATATCAATTGAATTCCTGATGAGAAATACCATCCTTGCCCTCACTGATTTGTGTTGTCATCGACCACTTTATTGCCTTCCCACCAACACAAGCTTGTTCGTGTTTGGTGTTATACCTTGACTTCCTTGCTATCCAGCAATTGTTCTTCTTTACCTTGGAACATTACCATCTCTTATGTCATCAATGTTGTGAGAATTTCACCACCTCTTAAGGATTTGTGGTACAGTGATGCTTCTCACCATCACCATTCTTTTCTTGGTCCCCGTGTTGAGTGAACTCTATTGCACAAATTTAATATCTCTAGCAACCCTATTGCTTCAGAGTTATTGGATGATAATTCCAATTTAGTGTGTTGGTTTCTCAATCGCCATTGCGATGGTGGTCGTGCAACCCAACCCATATTTCGGGTGCACCTTTCAGTCAATGTTTAATTGTGTATGTTTTCCTCCAGCATACATCATTAAGTCATTTGATCTGGCTAATGTTATCTCCTTCACATAACTGTGGAAATCCGTCTTTTTGGAAATCTCAATGAATTGTCGCTGAGTTAATCAGCCACCTCCTCACCTCTCCTTGGTTTGATGATGAACTCTTGTTTTGGAACTCGCTTCCATAATCCTTTTCCCGAGAAACTTACAATGTCATCTCGTTAATTTGTTTTGCACCTTTTCTTCTCAGGCATCCTGAGTCTGAGGTATCCTGACACCAATCAGATCTGAATCTCGGTCAGATATGATGGTGGGAACATGTTTCCAAGAGTTATAACATTGGTCTTAATATGACCCGGTAAGGTGATATCATGCCTAGCACACCTGGTCGGAGGCCCTATTGCTATAATTTCCCTTTCAGCAAGGTTACCATTCTTCCATGGGGAAACTGTAAGACTTATTCTGTAAGTTGTTACTGATGAATCCTTCTTGTATCCAAAGTCCGATCTTTGCTTGAAGACCATGTCAATGCTATCTCGAAGCATGTGTGTGGTACTCCGATTTTCAATAAGAGCATTTGAAGCCCAATGCTAAATGTTTCTTGCTCAATTATCCAAACACCATTGTATGGGTAATGTCTTGAAATTCCTCTCCTCTTACCTACTTTCTATCCCGTCGTGGATATCTTGCTCTACTTGTCCTTGGGAAGGATATACCCCTGAAACATGTGCTTAAACACATTTTCCTTTCCATTGTTCTGATTATTCTGATAATCGTATTCTCCTTTCTATTGTTTTGTTTAACCTTTCTGGTAATCCGACTTAACTAAGCAGTGATAATCCCCTGCTTAGGTAAGAACCTTGTGGTACCACGTTGTTAGTAAGACCCTATTACTATTGTTGATAGCATTCCAGTAACCGCCGATGGATGAGAACTCTACCTATTGGTCCGCCTCGTTCAACGAGCAGGAAAATGGTTCTCTTCATCCCTCGCTCTTGGAACCGATGTTGTTGCCAACATAACCGACAGACTATCCTCTGACAAGCCTTGCTTACATGATCGTGCAAGTTGTCACCACCCTTCCAAATTTTAACCACATGGTGGGCTCATAACCCACCGTTCCCCAGGATCGAAACCTGACTCTCCTGTACACCCCCTGTTCCCAAAGTTATTCCTCCCGCGTGGACTCGTATGTAATTCATGAGCCACCTTCCGATGAGATCATCAATTCTGGCATCGGAAACAATAATTATTCCGTTGCTTGAAACCCCTTTCACCTTCTGACTAGGCATTGAACGATTGCTGGCTGCTCAAACTTCTTATTGGACCTTCCAACTTTACTCTCGATGTGTTCTATTTGTTCGACTCGAGAGGTACTCATATGATCATTCATGGGTTAATCCTGGTTATTACCCTTATAGCATTACATTGTTTCCGATCTACCCGCTACCTATTCAGAATACGATGAAGATCCCGAAGAAAGGATGCCTACTTCATCATAAGGACCTGAAGCAGAGAAATGAAGACATCAATGTATTGGACCGGTTCTCTTCGAGAAGTGCAAGCCAGAATGAGAAGACCCGCTAGATTCGTAAACAAACCTTCCCCCTTTCACTACCTCTTAAATCTCGGGACGAGATTTCTTGTAGTGGAGGAGATTTGTGACGCCCGGGTATTTAAGCTACAGTAATCCCCTCCTAATGTTGCCATGTCATCGCAGTTAATTTGCTAAACCTCACTTTGATCCAAACCCAACAAATTCAAAGTTCAAATAAAGTCAAATTATTATTTCTTCAACCGTAAAACAAAATGTTAAATTCGGTTGCGAATATTCACTAGGTAATTAACTCAAGAATCTAACATTAAATGGATTTTTAAATCTCCCCTGGAAATAATTAAAGTGGTCATACAACACCTTTTATGCCTTTTAAAATGTGAACTTATTTTCAAATAATTCCAAATAACCCACCAAACCTTTCGGACAATGCCCAAAATATCAGTAGGTAATTATGTGAGGAGTTTCAACTTTAACTAAAATCGTTTAGTACCTACACTAAGTACATAACAGTAGCTAAATAAATAAAACAGAAAAAAAGGGAAAATAGAAACCAAAGAAAAGAAAGGCAAAGCCCCCCTCCCCCTGGGCCGTTCGGCCCAACTGGGCATCGAGGCCACCAGGAGGACCACCCCCATTCCCCCTTATCTCCCCGAGTGACCGAACCCTAGCCCGATCCACCCCCACTGCTCCCGCACGAACCCCACTCCCCCCACGATCCCCTTCTCCTCCCCCCACCGATCTGGATCGGGATCGGCCCCGATCCCGTCGACCCCGACGCCCAGCGCTCGCCGCCGCCCGACGCCGCCTCGCCGTTGGATGCCGGAGTGCTCCCCCACCGGCCTGCTTCTCCAACGGCGCCCCGACCCCATCGACCCCGACGCGCTCGCCGCCCGGAGCGCCTGGACCTCGCTGAAGCCACCCCGCCGGCCTGCCTCCTCCTCCCCGCCGGCCTGCTTCCCCTTCGCCGCTCGTCACAGTCCTCCTCCTCATGCCCACTGCCCAGACCCCACGACCATGGTGAGGCCCCGACCTCCTCCTCTCCTCCTCGGTCGCGCGCCGCGCCCAGCGCACACGCGCGCCCCGTGCGTGCCCTGCTCATGCGCTACTACTGCGCCCCCTCCCCCATTTCCCTCACCCCGACGCGGCTCACGCCGCCATGGCTGCACCTACCCGCGTCGGCGTCCCCTTCACGACGAACCGCGAGCACCGCCGCCCGCCATGGCTGTCCGCGGCCACCCCCGCCCCCTCTCTCCTCGCCTGACTTCTGCCCATTTGGACGCGCGCTCGATCGCGGCGTGCGCGTCCTCGCGCCGACGGGCGCTCTCGGCCTCACCCGTTCATGCACATGCAAGGCCTTCGCGCTCCGCTGGCCGCCCAGCCCAGCCTCGCCCTTGGCCCGGTGGCCGTCGTCAAGCGTCGGGTCCGCCCCTTCTGCTGCGCCCGACAAGGCGCCCAAGAATAGCTGTCGCCAAGGCATACATGCCGCTATGCCCCTCAGCCAAATGACAAGTGGGGCCCGCCCTTGTGAAACGTTAAAAAAGGAAATAAAATAAAAATGAATTAATAAAATAAATAAATAAATAAATAATTAGTGAATGAATTAACTTAATTAATCTGGTTTAGTTAACCTAATTAACTATTGTTAATTAATTAAACTGTAATTAGATTAGTTAAACCCTAATTAGAGTAAACACCTCTGTTGACTGCTGACGTCATGATGACGTCAGCAAACACTATTCTGGATAATGTTAGAATTAAATAGTTAAATAAATCCTAAAAATGATTTAAATCTTTTAAAAAATAATATAAAATAAACCATAGCTCAGATGAAAATGTTTTCTACATGAAAGTTGCTCAGAACGACGAGACGAATCCGGATACGCAGCCCGTTCATCCGCCACGCGTTCCTAGCATAGTGAACCTGCAACATTTCACCTCCGGTTCATCTGTCCGAAAACGCGAAACATCGGGGATACTTTCCCGAATGTTTCCCCCTTCACCGGTATCACCTACTACCGCGTTAGGGCACACCTAGCACCGCGTATTGCCATGTTACGCTTTGTGATGCTTTGATTGCTCTGTTATTTATTGTGTTCCTCCGCGTTACTTCTTTTGGTAGACCTCGAGACGCGGCGACCTCATTCGACCACGGAGTTGACGACCCCTCCTTGCTGTGAGCAACCAGGCAAGCCCCCCTTGATCACTAGATATCGCCTACTCTTCTCTATCTTGCTTGCATTAGAGTAGTGTAGCATGTTATCGCTTTCGATTAATCCTATACCGCTGCATAGCCTGTCCTTGCTACTACTGTTGTTACCTTTACTGCTATCCTACTACTTAGTATAGGATGCTAGTGTTCCATCGGTGGCCCTACACTCTTGTCAAATCCCGCCATGCTATACTATCGGGCTGTGATCACTTCGGGAGGTGATCACGGGCATATACTATATACTTTACACTATTACATTACCCGTGATACTGTTCGAGATGGGGGCTGAAAGGATGTGGTTCCATCCCGTAGAGGTGGGCCTGGGTTCCCACGGCCCCGATCGTTACTTGTGGCGGAGCGGCAGGGCAGGTTGAGACCACCTAGAGAGAGGTGGGCTGGCCCTGGTCGGCGTTCACGGATACTTAACACGCTTAACGAGATCTTGGTATTTGATCCGAGTCCGCCATTTGGTCTACACGCACTAACCAACTACGCGGGAACAGTTATGGGCACTCGACGTCGTGGTATCGGCCGGCACTTCGTGACGTCACGATCGAGCGCGCGCTACCGGATTGGACCGAACGCCGCTAGGCTAGGTTCCGCTTCCGCCGCCGCAACGCAGCGTGTGTGTGCTATGGGCGATGGGCCTGCACTGCGGCGCTAAGGTTTAGACCGGCGTCTGACCTCTTTGTTGTGCCTAGGTGGGGCTGCGACGTGTTGATCTTCCGCGGCGGGCATGACCCGTAAAAGTGTGTCCGCCAAATGGGATCAAGCGTGTTGGGTTATGTGGTGCACCCTGCAGGGAAGTTAATCTATTGAATAGCCGTGATCTTTGTAACAGGACGACTTGGAGTTGTACCTTGACCTTATGACAACTAGAATCGGTACTTAATAAAACACACCCTTCCAAGTGCCGATACAACCCGTGGTCGCTCTCTAACAGGCAATGAGGAGGGATCGCGGGTAGGATTATTGCTATGCGATGCTACTTGGAGGACTTCAGACTACTCTCTCGCTACATCTTTGCAAAGGCGGAGGCTGCCATAAGCGTAGTCTTTGACAGATTAGCTATCCCCTCTTATTTCGGCATTCTCATTGTTGGGTCCATCGATATGGCCCTTACACATATATCCATGCATATGTAGTGTAGCTCCTTGCTTGCAGTACTTTGGATGAGTACTCACGGTTGCCTTGTTCCCCTTTTCCCCTTTCTTTACCCGATTGTCGCAGCTGACGATGGAGCCCAGAGCGACGCCACCGTCGATGACGACTACTACCCCGGAGGTGCCTACTACTACGCAGCCCACCGACGACGACCAGGAGTAGTTAGGAGGATCCCAGGCAGGAGGCCTGCGCCTCTTTCGATCTATATCCCAGTTTGTGCTAGCCATCTTATGGCAACTTGTTTAACTTATGTCTGTACTCAGATATTGCTGCTTCCGCCGACTCATCTATGATCGAGCACTTGTATTCGAGCCCTCGAGGCCCCTGGCTTGTATGACTTATTTATGTTTTAGAGTTGTGTTGTGATATCTTCCCGTGAGTCCCTGATCTTGATCGTACACGTTTGCGTGCATGATTAGTGTACGATTGAATCGGGGGCGTCACAAGACATCAACTAGGAAGGCACGAGGTAGGGGGGCGCGCCTACCCCCTAGGCACGCCCTCCACCCTTGTGGGGCCCACGTTGCTCCACCGACATACTTCTTCCTCCTATATATACCTACGTACCCCCAAACCAACAGAAGCATCCACGAAAACCTAATTCCACCGCCGCAACCTTCTGTACCCGTGAGATCCCATCTTGGGGCCTTTTCCGACGTCCTGTCGGAGGGGGCATTGATCATGGAGGGCTTCTACATCAACACCATAGCCTCTCCGATGATGTGTGAGTAGTTTACCTCAGACATTCGGGTCCATAGTTATTAGCTAGATGGCTTCTTCTCTCTTTTTGGATCTCAATACAAAGTTCTCCACGATTCTCATGGAGATCTATTCGATGTAATCTTCTTTTGCAGTGTGTTTGTTGAGACCGATGAATTATGGGTTTATGATCCAGTTTATCTATGAACAATATCTGAATCTTCTCTGAATACTTTTATGTATGATTGGTTATCTTTGCAAGTCTCTTCGAATTATCAGTTTGGTTTGGCCTACTAGATTGATCTTTCTTGCAATGGGAGAAGTGCTTAGCTTTGGGTTCAATCTTGCGGTGTCCTTTCCCAATGACAGTAGGGGCAGCAAGGCACGTATTGTATTGTTTCCGTCGAGAATAACAAGATGGGGTTTATATCATATTGCATGAGTTTATCCCTCTACATCATGTCATCTTACTTAAAGTGTTACTCTGTTCTTTTGAACTTAATACCCTAGATGCATGCTGGATAGCGGTCGATGTGTGGAGTAATAGTAGTACATGCAGGCAGGAGTCGGTCTACTTGTCGCGGACGTGATGCCTATATACATGATCATACCTAGATATTCTCATAACTATGCTCAATTCTATCAATTGCTCAACAGTAATTTGTTTACCCACCGAAATACTTATGCTCATGAGAGAAGCCACTAGTGAAACCTATGGCCTCCGGGTCTATTTTCCATCATATTAATCTCCCGACAACAATCTGTTTCTTTTACCGTTTATTTTGCAATATTTACTTTTAATCTTTATCATAATAATACCAAAAATATTATCTTATAATATCTATCAGATCTCACTTTCGTAAGTGACCGGGAAGGGATTGACAACCCCTTTATTGCGTTGGTTGTGAGGATTTATTTGTTTGTGTAGGTGTGAGGGACTCGTGCGTGGCCTCCTACTGGATTGATACCTTGGTTCTCAAAAATTGAGGGAAATACTTACACTACTTTACTGCATCACCCTTTCCTCTTCAAGGGAAAACCAACGCTGTGCTCAAGAGGTAGCAGGGTCATATCAGTCGGGTCAACATTATCCTTGTAAAACTTAAGCTCCTCAGTAGCACAAGCTAACTCTGCATAAGCCGCGTCTCCTTCTTCACACTCCAAGGTGACTTTCGGATCACCATGGACCGTAATTATGCCCTTACGCCCTGGCATCTTAAGCTGTAAATAAACATAGCAAGGGCGAGCCATGAACTTAGCATAAGCCGGCCGTCCGAACAAGGCATGATACGGACTCTTGATTTTGACCACTTCAAACCACAGTGTCTCTGCTCTGTAATCATAGTCATCACCAAAGGCTACTTCCAGGGCAATTTTCCCAACAGGATACGCCGACTTACCAGGCACCACACCATGAAAGACTATGTAAGACAGCTTAAGATCCTTGTTAGTTAAGTTCATCCGACGAAAAGTGTCATAATACAGGATGTTGATGCTACTGCCACCATCCATCAGCACCTTAATGAATTTATAACTGCCCACTTGAGGGGCTACCACCAATGCCAAATGACCCGGATTCTCAACCCAGGGCGGGTGATCCTCCTGACTCCATGTGATCGGATGCTTCGAACAGCGTAAGTATTGGGGCACTGCCGGCTCAACAGCACTAACTCCACGCTTATGAACCTTCTGATCTCGTCTGCAAAGACTTGTAGTGAAAACATGGTACTGGCCAGTATTGAGCTGCTTTGGATTACTCTGATATCCTGACTGACTACCTTTCTGCTGATTGCCCTGACGAGACTGATTATGACCACCATGGTTACCTTGGCCTTGATAGCCAGAATTTGAGTCGCCTCCACCAAAGTCGGAACCCCGAGAGCCGGAACCTGACCCGCCGGGCGGTCCATTGTCATTGCCATGATTCTGACTGAGATTGTAATTCCTGAACTCTCACATAACCCAACAGTACTTCCCGGCATGAGTGGATGGCTTGTTAGGAAAACGGTTCTTTGGACACGGGTCATTAAGCGCCTCCTCAAGATTAAAAGGTTTTCCCTTGCCATACGGCGGCTTACCATTACCATCGCATCGTTGGTTCTTGTACCCAGTGTTGGTGTTAGCTACTAGATCTGACCCGCCATCGGGGTGTCTACGCTTACCACCATTGCCCTGGTTGTTGTTATTATGCCCTGCCATGTTCTGCTGCTGACCCTTACCATTGTCACTCTTTTTGCCCTTGTTGGATTTCTCATCATCAGATCCAGGGTCTTTGGTGTTATTAGAGTCTGCATACATAATGAGAGCCACCATGAGCTCACCCATGTCAGTGCAATGACGCTTAAGTCGCCAAGCTTTTGCTTAAGAGGGGTGAAGTGACAGTTCTTCTCTAAGACTAGAACCGCCTAACCCGCTGCAATACTGTCCAACGAGTAAATAATAGCAGAAACCTACTGGACCCAATGGTGGGCCGACTCATCCTCATGCTCCACGCAGTTATCTAGATCGATAAACGTCAGAGATTGCTTGCAAGTTCTTTGAAAGTTTTTTATGAAACGTGCCTTTAATTCTGCCTAGGAGTTATAGAATTAGGAGGCAATCCTTTTAACCATGTACGAGCAGGTCCATCCAACATCATGGTAAAGTATTTGGAACAGACATCATCATTAACATCCAACATCTCCATGGTTAACTCATAACTCTCAATCCAAGCCTCGGGGAGATAAGCTGTGTAGTTAGGTAGTTTACGAGGAACCTTGAAAGCCTTAGGCAGACGTTCATTATGCAGAGCCGGTACTAAATACGGCACTCCAACTGTCCTGGAAATCGTCCCAACCCCCATTGAGGCTGAAGGGGTCACCGGAGGCTGCTGATAAGACCCCTGCTGAGCCACCGCCTCTGCCTCACTATGGGCGTGTTATCTTCATGGGGCGGGTTATGTCACAGTGTAACGCCCTCGATGCGGCTATATCTCCCACGTGTCGAAGCACGACTTAGAGGCATAACCGCATTGAAAGCAATGTCGCAAGTGAGGTAATCTTCACACAACCCAAGTAATACATAAGGGAAAGAGATACATAGTTGGCTTACAATCGCCACTTCACACAATACATGAGTAAAGCATTACATCATACAGAAACAATCAAGGTCCGACTACGGAACCAAAATAAAAGAAGACTACCCCAAATGCTACATGATCCCGATCGTCCCAACTGGCTCCACTATCGATCAATCAAACGAAACAACACAATGAACAAGATCTTCATCGAGCTACTCCTTGAGCTCGGATGCGTCATCTGCACGGTTTCATCGGCACCTGCAAACTGGTTTTGGAAGCATCTGTGAGTCACGGGGACTCAGCAATCTCACACCCGCGAGATCAAGACTATTTAAGCTTAAAGGTAGGACAGGGTAGTGGTGGAGCTGCAGCAAGCGACTAGCATATATGGTGGCTACATATGCAAATGAGAGAGAGAAGAGAAGAAAGGCACGGTCGAACAACTATGATCAAGAAGTGATCCTGACACTACTTACGTCAAACATAACTCCAACACCGTGTTCACTTCCCGGACTCCGCCGAGAAGAGACCATCACGGTTACACACGCGGTTGATGTATTTTAATTAAGGTCAACTTCGGGTTTTCTACAACTGGACATTAACAAATTCCCATCTGCCTCATAACCGCGGGCACGACTTTCGAAAGATAATACCCTGCAGGGGTGTCCCAACTTAGCCCATGATAAGCTCTCACGGTCAACGAAGGATATTCCTTCTACCGGGAAGACCCGATCAGCCTCGGAGTCCCGGACTACAAGACATCTCGACAATGGTAAAACAAGACCAGCAAGACCACCCGCTGTGCCGACAAATCCCGATAGGAGCTGCACATATCTCGTTCTCAGGGCACACCGGATAAGCTAAGCGTCACAGTACCGACGCTATCCAAGTTGCCAAGGAATGGTCCCAAGACGGTGCTCTAGTTTGGACCAACACTCGAAGGAGCACCGCCGGGGTTAAAATAAAGATGACCCTTGAGTCTGCAGAACCCAAGGGAAAAAGGCTTAGGTGGCAAATGGTAAAACCAAGGTTTGGCCTTGCTGGAGGAGTCTTATTCAAAGCGAACTGTCATGGGGGTCCCATAAATCACCCAACCGCGTTAGGGACGCAAAATCCGGGAACATAATACCGATATGACGAAAACTAGGGCGGCAAGAGTGGAACAAAACACCAGGCATAAGGCCGAGCCTTCCACCCTTTACCAAGTATATAGATGCATTAATTAAATAAGATATATTGTGATATCCCAACAAGTAAACATGTTCCAACAAGGAACAACATCTCCATGTTCCAACAAGGAACAAACTTCATCTTCACCTGCGACTAACAACGCTATAAGAGGGGCTGAGCAAAGCGGTAACATAGCCAAACAACGGTTTGCTAGGAAAGGATTGTTAGGGGCTTGACATGGCAACATGGGAGGCATGATAAGCAAGTGATAGGCATCGTAGCATAGGCATAGCAAAAGAGCGAGCAACTAGCAAGCAAAGATAGAAGTGATTTTGAGGGTATGGTCATCTTGCCTGAACTCCCGCAAGGAAGAAGAACGAGTCCATGAAGAAGACAAACGGACGAAGTCGAATGAATCCTCACCACTCCGGAACGAAACCGAAGCTAACGAGGGAAGCAACCGGAAAGAAGCAAACAACATAGTAAAACAACCATCACATAAACATGGCATGATGCACAAAGTAGTATGATGCATGTCCGTTTAAATAGCATGGCATGGCAAAGTGCAACAAACAACACTACAAATTAGTGGAGCTCAATATGCAACGAAGTTGCATATTTACTAAACACCACATCAATTATTTAGTTTCTCTCGGTTATGTACTCAACAATATTAAATGTTGGTTAACATGGCAAGAGGTGAAGCATAATTAAACCACCTATTTAGGCAAGTTTAAATGAGGCCCGAACAACAAAACAACAAGTCCGGAAACTCCTCATATGCATATATTAGGTTTGGTACTGTTCTGACCTAAACACAATTTTAGAGTTATTAAACAGCAAAATAAAGTGCACCATGTTAAACTAGGCATTTTTCTACCCCATTTACATATATAATTTATTTAAAACCGAGCTACGGTTATTTAGTTATGAAATAAAACATTTTAGCATGGCATAGGAGCAAATTAATGTAAAAAACATTTTAAACATGTTAAACTTGGATGAAAGTAGCATAATATGAAACTAGATAAAATTCTAAGCACTTTACATATATAATTTGTTTTAATCCAATGCATGGTTAATTAATTATTGATGCATGAACATTAAGGGTTTTCTCAAAAACGGCAACTCGGATAATTAGTAAATTCGTCGCGAAAAAAATAAAGTGACTCGGGCCGAATCTGCAGGCTGGCCCAACAGAGGAAAACACAGAGGGCGCTGGGCGCCACCCATGGGCTGAGGCCCAGCAGGAGCTGGGCAGGCGGTTCTTTGGGTCGGCTCGGCAATGAGCCGGGCGCGACCCACGCTGCTGGTCAATGCAGGAAGCAGAGGCGCGAACTTGGGGACGAGCGCCTGGCGAGGGACGGCGACCTCGGCGACGGGCGTTGTTGAGCTGGACTCACACGAGGCGCAGGAGGGTTCAACGTCGGCGGCAGCGCCTCCTCGCTCGATGCAGGGAAGCAGGCGACGGCCGCGAGAGGAACGGGCGAGGCGACCCGATCCGGCGCGGGAGCTCCTGGCAGTTGACGAAGAGGGGGATGGCGGAGACCGGCTGATCTGGACGAGGGGAGGTGGATCCCAGCGAAGTTCAACGGATCGTGCTGGTTCCAGGCAGCGGCGGCGTGCTTGAGGAAGGATGTCCACGGCTGCTCCTGCTTGGTATTCCTGGTTAGAGAGAGAGAGATGGATTTGAGAGACAGAGAGAAAGGCAGGAGAAGGAAGGGAAGGGACGGCACGGGGCTCATCTGTAGCGGCCGGAGCTGCCGATGGACGAGGTTGGAGCGGGAGGCGGACGCGGCGAGGCAGGGGATTGAGGGGATCCACCGGAGGATGAGCTCTCGGCGAGTCAAGGCGGGGTTGAGGGCGACGAGGAGAAGCAGGAGGTGCTCGGGCGAAGGCAGGGAGGAGGAGCTCGGCTCCGACGAGCTGGTTGCGGCGCGCTCTAGCACGGGAGGCAAACGGGGATGCGGGCGACGAGGCTGCAGGAACGAGAGGAGAGGTGCTCGGGGACGCGGGGGCTGCTGATGTTGTCGCCGGTGGCGTGGACGGGCAAGGCGACGGGGAGGCGCTCGGTGCTCACGATCCATTCCGGATCGAGCAGAGGAGGGAAGAGGAGGCACGGCCTCAGGCGCTGGTTGGAGGGAGATGGATCTGGGAGGATCCCGAGGGGGATTCGGTGGAGTGGCGGCGGCGTGGGGATGGATGGGACATTGCTCCTAAAATTTAGGGTTTGGTCCAAAATGGACTAGGGGTAGACTATATATATATGGAAAAGAGAGGAGTTAGATCATCCGATCAAAATCCGACGGTCGGGAAAAGATAGGTTAGGAAAGTCTAAATAAGAAACAGAGATGTTTTATAGACGTTAGGGGATGATCCGGATCCAACGGCGACGACAGCTCGGGTCGGGTTCGGGGAAGATTTCGGACGCACGAAAGAGGGGGTCGGAGAGAGGTTAGGTGGTTTGACAAGAGGGAACCGAAAACACGGTTGATCTCGAAAGGGTCAACGAACGCAACATAGAGGGAAGCGAGGAGCGGCAACTACGCGCGGATGCAAGTTTTAAAAACAATGACGGCAACGAGTGCCGATGCAATGCGAATGATGCCATGAGATGAGATGCCTGACATGAGCACAATGCAAAACAACAGACAAAACCCAACCACAAAGGCAATATCATATCGCATCTCCGGAAAAGGCAAGAGTTGGAGTTACGAATATGGAAAGTTGTATCCGGGGCGTTACAACACTCCACCACTACGAGAGGATCTCGTCCCGAGATCTAGGATGGCACCGGAGAGAAACGGAAGAGGAAGAGAAGAGGTAAAACAAAGTTGCTTCTTTGACAAAAGAGTGAAACCAACGAACCTTGAGAGGTTGACAAAACTGAAAGAAGAAAGAAAAAAAATACAATGAAGAAGACGAGATTGCTAACACTCCGTAAGATAAGAAGAACATGGGATACAATGAGAACCATGAGGTTAAGTGACAAGATAGATATTGACACCACTCCGGTTAAAACAAGATAGAAAAGGAATAAGAATGATATAATTTGGGCAGCACTCCGACTGAAAATGGAAGGAATTAGAATCATGAACTTGGCAAAATGAAAGCATCTAGATGAGACTCCGGTTAAAAGAGGAACGATAGACACAACACTCCGGTTAAATCGATAAGCAAGGAAAAGGACATGGTCTTGACAAAAGAAGATGAAGGGTCGAAGAGAGCAACATCACAATGCCTCCGGAAGAAACAATTGAAGATAGATCATTGGAATAAAGGAATGGAGAAGAAAATGACAACTTCTACCACAAATGAGTTTGGAAAGCACCCTTAAAAGAAGGATAGAACGGAGTTGTTGGAAAACCAACAACGAAAAGAATAACCTTGTAGTGGACTTATGGAAACATCTCAACATTACGAGGTGAGCTTCTTCCACCAACGGAAACAAACGATTGGATTGATATCAACAAGGAGACAAGAAACTTATTTCACCAGGAGGATAAATGAAGAACTTGTGTCATTTATAAACACCATAATAGCAACATTCCTTAGGGAAGGCTTTAGGTGAAATATGACCCAAGATAACTCCAACAAAGGGATTGATGGATTTAAATATCTCATTCTTGACAACAAGTGCATCATGAAACATGAATGAAACTGTCAAAATGACATAACACCACCTCAAAAGATAAGATAGAGAGAATTGCACTTTGGAATGCAAGATGAAGAATACTTGAGCTCCTCAAAACAAAACATGTGTTGAGCACCATGTTTATTTTGAGTATAGTCATGGATCTTAACTTCGAGAAAAAAATCTTGAAGAACAATTGAAGAATGAAAAGAATCCTTGATGAACCACCATGTAGAGCCTCCATGAAGAACTCCGTAAGAAAAGGATGATAAAAGAAAGAGAAGTTGAAAACACAAGGTGAAGCCTTGCAGTGATAAGAAGAAGCTTGCGATGATATAATGAGAAAACTTTGAACTCCGGAAAAGAAAAGATGAAACAATTGAAACCGAGAATTTGATATGATGAACAAACTCCGGAAAGAAGAGATGAACAACTTAGAACTGAGAAATTGATACCATTACAAACTCCGAAGAATGAATCAATCACTTGATGAAACAAGAACAAGAATTATGTTATGCGATCCTTCACCAATTTAGATTGATGACAAGCAACGGATTAGGCATACTACTTATTCTCGTTGAAAAAGGATTGAAGAGAGATATTGCTCAACTTGGGAAGGTCTTCAATGATCCGCCGGTAGGATTTGGGAAGGACGAATGAATCTATATGATAACGATGAAGAGAACTCTTGAACAAACCACCGTAAGAATTGAAATTGAACGTAGCAAAGGCACAATTCAACGGGAAGAATTAGAAAACGAATAAAGATGCTTGACAGAATTTAGATACATGAGAACGGAGAGATCATGAACTGATTAGTGAATACTTGAACGATGCACCGGTAAGATTTGGAGAACGAGAGCTGAAAGCTGGAATGAATAATTCTGAGATGATGGGCTCCGAAGAATCAAAACTGAAAAGACTCCTGAATTGCTCCGGATGGGTGAAAAGAATTCTCACAATCGGAAACAATTATGAGAGGATGGCATCAAACTAGAACCATGAATCTTGAAGAGAATGGAGCAAGATTTAAGAGAAACTCTTCTTTGGTCTTCCCATGTTGAGAATGACGATGAGAAACATCACCATGAATTGTTGAGGCACTCCGGAATGAAAATTAGAAAGGTTGAACCAACAATGAAAATAATTTGAAAGATCTTGGAGAAAGACATTTGACTGATGATAACTCATTCTTACGTCAAACTTTGCAATGAATTTGGGAATATCTCCTGAAAATGAGAAGAGTTAGGTAAGATCCTGGGGAAAGACCTGTGGGTTAGGGCCCACTCAAAAGAACCACCGTTGAACAATTGTTTGAAATAGATATTGCACCGGTAGAATTAAATGGCTCAAAAGGGATAACAACTACGAGAAATCTTGCACGGATTAGGAATGAAAACACGAATCTTCCGAGATAATCTTCGCACTCCTAACAATTGAATAACAAGAACTAAAAGATTATGAGGTGCACCGCATGAGAAGACATTTGAAACGAGGAAGGAATATGATCAACACCGAAAACTTGACTTGAGTCCACCGGAGAAGAAAATTAGAATGGAACAATGATAAGGTTGAAGCTTCCTTAGCGTCTTCATGAGAAATCACCGGATAAAACATTAAAGGAAAAGAATGAAGAAACTTCACTCAATAAAATGGATACTTGATTAAGAAATCTGAGTCCTTGAAGAAAAAGGGTGGGAGGGTGGGAAAACAAAACAACTTGGGACGGATGAAACAAACACCGTTGAGAAAACTTAGAATTGATCTCGCGAATGTTGGAATGATCTTAGAGTTGATCTTGCGAATGTTGGAATGATCGGATCCACTTGAAGAGAAGCACGCCGGTAGAGAAAAGAATTAACATGACGACCTCGATGATCAAGAAGGATTAGTATTCACATAGCAATATGAGAACATCGTTTAGGAAAGGTATGGAATCAACACTTGGCTTCGAAGCAACTCGTATACCACAACTCAAAACAAAAACAAAAGATTTGGCTTGCGGAATAAGCCGGAACAAATACATATGATAGATCCCATATCGTATCATGTGTGTGTTGGAAAGATATCCTACGAGATACTTGAATTCCCACCTATAAACTCCCGAAAACTTTCTGGTTATGCAATCAGGTGTTGGGGATACAGGGGACACAAAATATATCACCCAAACTAACAATACCTAGATCCAGCTGTATCCATCCTTCAACACATAACCAAGAAACCTTCGGAAATCGTTTACCTCGACCTTCGAAAAGCATCCGTTATACGAGTCATGGCAATACTCTCGAGCTCGCCCCAGTACTGGGTTATCGAGGTTATCTCACCAACAACTGCATAAAAGAGATTTTCGATGTCGGCAAAACTCGGTATTCCAGAATCGCAACGATAAAATTGTGACGACAACACCTCGGAGCTCAACTCCCGGGACACCGCCACAACCCCTAAATGTCGAGGCACCAAGAACAATGTTCTCGCCACAAAACCATCAAACGATTCCAAGATACCCGTGATCCTAAAAAAAAATTAGTGAAATTAGAGAAGAGAAAGAGTCAAAACTCTACGTCAGGATGCCTCACCAGAGCGACGAAGGGACCGAGGAGTAAAAAGAATCCTACTCTCCGATATATAATCCTAAGAATCAAAACATTTTTTTCTAGACTCAACAAAGTCAGCGATTCAATCAAGCGGGGGCTCCTAAGTCGGGATGGCTCGATTACCAACTTGTAACGCCTCGATGCGGCTATATCTCCCACGTGTCGAAGCACGACTTAGAGGCATAACCGCATTGAAAGCAATGTCGCAAGTGAGGTAATATTCACACAACCCAAGTAATACATAAGGGAAAGAGATACATAGTTGGCTTACAATCGCCACTTCACACAATACATGAGTAAAGCATTACATCATACGAAACAATCAAGGTCCGACTACGGAACCAAAATAAAAGAAGACTACCCCAAATGCTACACAGATCCCGATCGTCCCAACTGGCTCCACTATCGATCAACTCAAACGAAACAACACAATGAACAAGATCTTCATCGAGCTACTCCTTGAGCTCGGATGCGCCATCCGCACGGTTTCATCAAGACCGCAAACTGGTTTTGAAGCATCTGTGAGTCACGGGACTCAGCAATCTCACACCCGCGAGATCAAGACTATTTAAGCTTAAAGGTAGGACAGGTAGTGAGGTGGAGCTGCAGCAAGTTTACTCAGCATATATGGTGGCTACGCACGCAAATGAGAGCGAGAAGAGAAGCAAGGCACGGTCGAACAACTATGATCAAGAAGTGATCCCGACACTACTTACGCCAAACATAACTCCAACATCGTGTTCACTTCCCGGACTCCGCCGAGAAGAGACCATCACGGTTACACACGCCGTTGATGTATTTTAATTAAGGTCAACTTCGGTTTTCTACAACCGGACATTAACAAATTCCCATCTGCCTCATAACCGCGGGCACGGCTTTGAAAGATAATACCCGCAGGGTGTCCCAACTTAGCCCATGATAAGCTCTCACGGTCAACGAAGGATATTCCTTCTACGGGAAGACCCGATCAGCCTCGAATCCCGGACTACAAGACATCTCGACAATGGTAAAACAAGACCAGAAGACCACCCGCTGTGCCGACAAATCCCGATAGGAGCTGCACATATCTCGTTCTCGTGGCACACCGGATAAGCTAAGCGATGGTACCGACGTAATCCAAGTTGCCAAGGAATGGTCCCAAGACGGTGTTTAGTTTGGACCAACACTCAAGGAGCACCGCCCGGGGTAAAATAAAGATGACCCTTGAGTCTGCAGAACCCAAGGGAAAAAGGCTTAGGTGGCAAATGGTAAAACCAAGGTTGGGCCTTCTTTGGAGGAGTCTTATTCAAAGCGAACTGTCAAGGGGTCCCATAAATCACCCAACCGCGTTAGGGACGCAAAATCTGGGAACATAATACCGATATGACGAAAACTAGGGCGGCAAGAGTGGAACAAAACACTGCATAAGGCCGAGCCTTCCACCCTTTACCAAGTATATAGATGCATTAATTAAATAAGATATATTGTGATATCCCAACAAGTAAACATGTTCCAACAAGGAACAACATCTCCATGTTCCAACAAGGAACAAACTTCATCTTCACCGCAACTAACAACGCTATAAGAGGGCTGAGCAAAGCGGTAACATAGCCAAACAACGGTTTGCTAGGAAAGGATGGTTAGGGCTTGACATGGCAACATGGGAGGCATGATAAGCAAGTGATAGGCATCATAGCATAGGCATAGCAAAAGAGCGAGCAACTAGCAAGCAAAGATAGAAGTGATTTCGAGGGTATGGTCATCTTGCCTGAACTCCCGCAAGGAAGAAGAACGAGTCCATGAAGAAGACAAACGGACGAAGTCGAATGAATCCTCACCACTCCGGAACGAAACCGAAGCTAACGAGGGAAGCAACCCGGAAAGAAGCAAACAACATAGTAAAAGAACCATCACATAAACATGGCATGATGCACAAAGTAGTATGATGCATGTCGGTTTAAATAGCATGGCATGGCAAAGTGCAACAAACAACACTACAAATTAGTGGAGCTCAATATGCAACGAGTTGCATATTGACGAAACACCACATCAATTATTTAGTTTCTCTCTCGGTTATGTACTCAACAATATTAAATGTTGGTTAACATGGCAAGAGGTGAAGCATAATTAAACCACCTATTTAGGCAAGTTTAAATGAGGCCGGAACAACAAAACAACATGTCCGGAAACTCCTCATATGCATATATTAGGTTTGGTACTGTTCTGACCTAAACACAATTTTAGAGTTATTAAACAGCAAAATAAAGTGCACCATGTTAAACTAGGCATTTTTCTACCCCATTTACATATATAATTTATTTAAAACCGAGCTACGGTTATTTAGTTATGAAATAAAACATTTTAGCATGGCATAGGAGCAAATTAATGTAAACAACATTTTAAACATGTTAAACTTGGATGAAAGTAGCATAATATGAAACTAGATAAAATTCTAAGCACTTTACATATATAATTTGTTTTAACCGATGCATGGTTAATTAATTATTGATGCATGAACATTAAGGGTTTTCAAAAACGGCAATCTCTCGGATAATTAGTAAATTCGTCAAAAAAAAAAGGACTCGGGCCGAATCTGCAGGCTGGCCCAACAGGAGGAAAAACACAGAGGGCGCTGGGCGCCACCCATGGGCTGAGGCCAGTGGTGGAGCTGCTGGCAGGCAGTTGTCGGGCCCGGCTCGGCAATGAGCTGGGCCCCACCCACGCTGGTCAATGCGCGCTGGCGGCAGGCAGTGCTCGCCCTTCCGCCGAACGAGGACGCAGGCAGCGCATGTGGGGGCGGCGCAGGGAAGCAGAGGCGCGGAACTTGGGGACGAGCGCCCCGGCGAGGGACGGCGACCTCCGGCGACGGGCGTTGTTGGAGCTGGACTCCGCGCGAGGAAGAGGAGGGTTCAACGCGCGGCAGCGCGCCTCCTCGTTCGATGCCGGGAAGCAGTGGCGACAAGACGAGAGGAACCGGCGAGGCGACCCGATCCGCGGCGGGAGCTCTGGCAGTTGACGAAGAGGGGGATGGCGGAGACCGGCTGATCTAGACGAGGGGAGGTGGATCCCAGCGAAGTTCAACGGATCATGCTGGTTCCAGGCAGCGGCGGCGTGCTTGAGGAAGGATGTCCACGGCTGCTCCTGCTTGGTATTCCTGGTTAGAGAGAGAGATGGATTTGAGAGATGAGAGAAAGGCAGGAGAAGGAAGGGAAGGGACGGCACGGGCTCATCTCAGAAGCGGCCGGAGCTGCCGGCGGACGAGGTTGGAGCGGAGGCGGACGCGGGCGAGGCAGGGGATTGAGGGGATCCACCGAGGATGAGATCTCGGCGAGTCAAGGCGGGGTTGAGGGCGACGAGGAGAAGCAGGAGGTGCTCGGGCGAAGGCAGGAGGAGGAGCTCGGCCCGACGAGCTGGTTTTGGCGCGCGCCAAAGACGGGAGGCAAACGGGATGCGGGCGGCGAGGCTGCAGGAACGAGAGGAGAGGTGCTCGGGACGCGGGGTTGCTGATGTTGTCGCCGGTGGCGTGGACGGGCAAGGCGACGGGAGGCGCTGGTGCTCACGATCCATTCCGGATCGAAAGCAGAGGAGGAAGAGGAGGCACGGCCTCAGCGCTGGTTGGAGGGAGATGGATCGGGAGGATCCCGAGGGGATTCGTGGAGTGGCGGCGTGGGGATGGATGGGACATTGCTCCTAAAATTTAGGGTTTGGTCCAAAATGGACTAGGGTAGACTATATATATATGGAAAAGAGAGGAGTTAGATCATCCGATCAAAACCGACGGTCGGGAAAAGATAGGTTAGGAAAGTCTAAATAAGAAACGGAGATGTTTTATAGATGTTAGGGATGATCCGGATCCAACGGTGACGACAGCTCGGGTCGGGTTCGGGAAGATTTGGACGCACGTAAAGAGGGGGTCGGAGAGAGGTTAGGTGGTTTGACAAGAGGGAACGAAAACACGGTTGATCTCGAAGGGTCAACGAACGCAACATAGAGGGAAGCGAGGAGCGCAACTACGCGCGGATGCAAGTTTTAAAACAATGACGGCAACGAAAGTGCCGATGTAATGCGAATGATGCCATGAGATGAGATGCCCGACATGAGCACAATGCAAAACAAATGACAAAACCCAACCACAAAGGCAATATCATATCGCATCTCCTAAAAGGCAAGAGTTGGAGTTACGAATATGGAAAGTTGTATCCGGGGCGTTACAACACTCCACCACTACGAGAGGATCTCGTCCCGAGATCTAGGATGGCACCGGAGAGAAACGGAAGAGGAAGAGAAGAGGTAAAACAAAGTTGCTTCTTTGACAAAAGAGTGAAACCAACGAACCTTGAGAGGTTGACAAAACTGAAAGAAGAAAGAAAAAAAATACAATGAAGAAGACGAGATTGCTAACACTCCGTAAGATAAGAAGAACATGGGATACAATGAGAACCATGAGGTTAAGTGACAAGATAGATATTGACACCACTCCGGCTAAAACAAGATAGAGAAGGAATAAGAATGATATAATTTGGGCAGCACTACGACTGAAAATGGAAGGAATTAGAATCATGAACTTGGCAAAATGAAAGCATCATGAACTCTCTCTTTTTGGATCTCAATACAATGTTCTCCCCCTCTCTCGTGGAGATCTATTTGATGTAATCTTCTTTTTGCGGTGTGTTTGTTGAGACCGATGAATTGTGGGTTTATGATCAAGATTATCTATGAACAATATTTGAATCTTTTCTGAATTCTTTTATGTATGATTGGTTATCTTTGCAAGTCTCTTCAGATTATCGTTTGGTTTGGCCTACTAGATTGATCTTTCTTGCAATGGGAAAAGTGCTTAGCTTTGTGTTCAATCTTATGTGTCCTTTCCCAAAGGATAGTAGGGCAGCAAGGCACGATTGTATTGTTGCCATCGAGGATAACCAGATGGTTTTTTTTCATATTGCATGAATTTATCCGCTCACATCATGTCATCTTGCTTAAGGCGTTACTCTGTTTTCATGAACTTAATACTCTAGATGCATGCTGGATAGCGGTCGATGAGTGGAGTAATAGTAGTAGATGCAGGCATGAGTCGGTCTACTTGTCTCAGACGTGATGCCTATATACATGATCATACGTAGATATTCTCATAACTATGCTCAATTCTGTCAATTGCTCAACAGTAATTTGTTCACCCACCATAAAATACTTATGCTCTTGAGAGAAGCCACTAGTGAAACCTATGGCCCCCGGGTCTATCTTCATCATATTAATCTTCCAACACTTAGTTATTTCCTTTGCTTTTTTACTTTGCTTTTATTTTACTTTGCATCTTTATCACAAAATACCAAAAATATTATCCTATCATATCTATCAGATCTCACTCTCGTAAAGTGACCGTGATGGGATTGACAACCCCTTATCGCGTTGGTTGCGAGGATTTATTTGTATTGTGCAGGTGCGAGGGACTCGCGCGTAGCCTCCTACTGGATTGATACCTTGGTTTTCAATAATGAGGGAAATACTTACGCTACTGTGCTGCATCACCTTTTCCTCTTCAAGGGAAAACCAACGCAGTGCTCAAGAGGTAGCAAGAAGGATTTCTGGCGCCGTTGCCAGGGAGTCTACGCAAAAGTCAACATACCAAGTACCCATCACAATCCCTTATCTCCCGCATTACATTATTTGCCATTTGCCTCTCGTTTTCCTCTTCCCCACTTCACCCTTGCCGTTTTATTTGCCCTCTCTATTCTGTTTGCCTCCTTTTGTTCGTTTTTCCCTCGCTACGTCAGAACCAAAAAGAGTTGGGGTTTCACTGCCGAGTTCTAACGCCTTAGACAATCCTGCTGTCTTATCTAAACTCATAAATCAAAATACTAGGGAAAAATCTGCCGGAATTATCAATGAAAACCTTTGCAATTTTGATGAAGAAGATTCTGGAATTTTTCGTTATTTACTTGATGAATCGTTGAAAGATGCTTGGGATAGGCTCTTAAGGATCTGTGCTAGCTATGTACCTCAATACCAAATTGAGGTTTACTTAAAAAGCTTTTATGTTGGGTTGCCCGCTTTGTTCAAACAAGTCTTGGATTCTATTTTTGAAGAGGTTTTCCTTGAAGGGGACCCCATAGATACCTATGAAAAGTTGAAAACTATATTTGGGCATCCCATTAACGAGAAAGTTGAAATCACATCTCTTTTGCTTTATTACCAAAACGAATCTATCAAAGAGATAAAGGCTAGCCTAGATGCCAATTTCCGCAATATACTTAATCTTTTTTCCACCATTAATGGTCATGTACTTTGTCAAAATAGAAAGATTAATTCCATAGATAGTAAGTTTGCTCTCTTTTTCCCTAAAACCAAAGATGGCAATACCTTGATCTATCCTTGCTTTTATGCCTAGCTAGGGGCGTTAAACGATAGCGCTTGTTAGGAGGCAACCCAATTTTGTTTTAGTTTTTTGCTTTTTGCTTCTGTTTAGGAATAAATATTTGTTCTAGCCTCTGGTTAGATGTGTTTTTATGTTTTAATTAGTTTTTGTGCCAAGTTAAACCTATAGGATCTTCTTGAATGATAGTTATTTGATCTTGCAGAAATTTCCAGAAACTTTCTGTTCAAGAAAACAATTGTTAAAAATCACCAGAACGTGATAAAATACTGATTCCAATTGCTGCTGATCAATAAACAAATTCCCTAGAACGTCCTATTTTGGCTGATTTTTTGGAGTTCCATAAGTTTGCGTTAGTTACAGATTACTACAGATTGTTCTGTTTTTGACAGATTCTATTTTTCGTGTGTTGTTTGCTTATTTTGATGAATCTATGGCTAGTAAAATAGTTTATAAACCATAGAGAAGTTGGAATACAGTAGGTTTAACACCAATATAAATAAAGAATGAGTTCATAACAGTACCTTGAAGTGGTGCTTTGTTTTCTTTCGCTAACGGAGCTCACGAGATTTTCTGTTAAGTTTTGTATTGTGAAGTTTTCAAGTTTTGGGTAAAGATTCGATGGACTATGGAATAAGGAGTGGCAAGAGCCTAAGCTTGGGGATGCCCATGGCACCCCCAAGATAATCTAAGGACACCAAAAAGCCAAATCTTGGGGATGCCCCGGAAGGCATCCCCTCTTTGGTCTAATTCCATCGGTAACTTTACTTGGAGCTATATTTTTATTCACCACATGATATGTGTTTTGCTTGGAGCGTCTTGTATGATTTGAGTCTTTGCTTTTTAGTTTACCACAATCATCCTTTCTGTACACACCTTTTGAGAGAGCCATACATGATTTGGAAATTATTAGAATACTCTTTGTGCTTCACTTATATCTTTTGAGTTATATTGTTTTGCTCCAGTGCTTCACTTATATCTTTTAGAGCATGGTGGTGGATTTGTTTTATAGAAACTATTGATCTCTCATGCTTCACTTATATTATTTTGAGAGTCTTAAATAGCATGGTAATTTGCTTAAATAATTTTAATATGCTAGGTATTCAAGAATAGTAAAAACTTTCTTATGAGTGTGTTGAATACTAAGAGAAGTTTGATGCTTGATGATTGTTTTGACATATGGAGGTAATAATATCAAAGTCGTGCTAGTTGAGTAGTTGTGAATTTGAGAAATGCGTGTGTTGAAGTTTGCAAGTCCCGTAGCATGCACGTATGGTAAACGTTATGTAACAAAGTTGAAACATGAGGTGTTCTTTGATTGTCCTCCTTATGAGTGGCGGTCGGGGACGAGCGATGGTCTTTTCCTACCAATCTATCCCCCTAGGAGCATGCGCGTAGTGCTTGGTTTTTGATGACTTGTAGATTTTTGCAATAAGTATGTGAGTTCTTTATGACTAATGTTGAGTCCATGGATTATACGCACTCTCACCCTTCCATCATTGCTAGCCTCTTCGGTATCGTGCATTGCCCTTTCTCACATTGAGAGTTGGTGCAAACTTCGCCGGTGCATCCAAACCCCATGATATGATACGCTCTTTCACACTTAAACATCCTTATATCTTCCTCAAAAAATCCACCATACCTACCTATTATGGCATTTCCATAGCCATCCTGAGATATATTGCCATGCAACTTCCCACCATTCCGTTCATCATGACACATTCATCATTGTCATATTGCTAGCATGATCATGTAGTTGACATAGTATTTGTGGCAAATCCACCATTCATAATTTTTTAGTACATGTCACTCTTGGTTCATTGCATATCCCGGTACACCGCCGAAGGTATTCATATAGAGTCATACTTTGTTCTAGTATCGAGTTGTAATCATTGAGTTGTAAATAAATAGAAGTGTGATGATCATCATTTTCTAGAGCATTGTCCCAAGTGAGGAATAAAAAAGAAAAGAAAAGAGAAAGGCCATAAAAAAGGAGAAGGCCCAAAAAAATGAGAGAAAAGAGAGAAGGGACAATGCTACTATCCTTTGCCACACTTGTGCTTCAAAGTAGCACCATAATCTTCATGGTAGAGAGTCTCTTGTTTTGTCACTTTCATATACTAGTGGTAATTTTTCATTATAGAACTTGGCTTGTACATTCCAACAATGGGCCTCCTCAAGTGCCCTAGGTCTCCGTGAGAAAGCAAGTTGGATGCACACCCACTTAGTTTCTTTTGTTGAGCTTTCATACACATATAGCTCTAGTGCATCAGTTGCCAGGCAATCCCTACTCCTTGCATTATCATCAATCGATGGGCATCTCCATAGCTCATTGATTAACCTCGTTGATGTGAGACTTTCTCCTTTTTTGTCTTCTCCACACAACCCCCACCATCATATCCTATTCCACCCATAGTGCTATGTCCATGGCTCGCGCTCATATATTGCATGAAAGTTTATAGGTTTGAGATTACTAAAGTATGAAACAATTGCTTGGCTTGTCATCGGAGTTGTGCATGATGAGAGCATTCTTGTGTGACGAAAATGGAGCATGACTAAACTATATGATTTTGTAGGGATGAACTTTCTTTGGCCATGTTATTTTGAGAAGACATAATTGCTTAGTTAGTATGCTTGAAGTATTATCATTTTTATGTCAATATGAACTTTTGTCTTGAATCTTCCGGATCTGAATATTCATTCCACAATTAAGAAGAACTAGATTTGTCGGTGTTCTGGGAATGGGGGTCCCCAGACTTGCCTGCCTGCGGCCTGCGGCGTGGCTCAAGTGGGGGCCCACGTGGCCTAGCTTCATCAGCTCAAGCTCAAGACCCTCGCGACGGGCCAAGCCTCGCGGGGCGGACGACAAGAACCTTCCTCAGGAGCAGCCTCGTCAGGCAGGCTCACGAGGAGGCGGAGAGATCAAGGCAGGGTACCTCACTAGGGTGCCCCGTGACGCAAGCCATGACAACCGAGGCCAGGCGGGCGCCAGCCTGCACAGTGTCCTCGTTTCTCCTTTGGTGCAAAGGAGGTAAGCACATGCCAAGGCATCAGGCAAAGGTTACCACTTCGATGCAACAAGACCAAGACCAGCAGAGTGGCAGGAAGGAGGTCATCATGGAGCCCAGGACGGCGTCACCGTCAGAGCCTTTGGCAACCGAAGACCAACTTTAGTCAGGATAAGTGTACTAGATGTTCCCCTTCAAAATGGCCAATTGTTGGCTCCCTTCCCGCTCATTATTTGGGAAGAGGCCCAGGGCCTCCCTCTATAAATAGGACTAGCCACCACATAGACAAGAGAGGGATATTCACAAGAGAGAGAGAGAGAAGCGACTGGACTCACCCAAGCAGTCCATCGCACCAGCTCAAGAACAGCCCCTCGCAAGGCTGTTCTTCCTTTGTACTATTCATCATCAGCCCCTGAGGCAATCCACCACACCACACACTGGAGTAGGGTATTACACCACATTGGTGGCCCGAACCAGTATAAACCTTGCGTACCTTGTGTTGTTCATCGTTCGTAGTTTAGATCCCTCGCTAACCATTCACGCATGAGCTGGTAGGGGAAAGATCTCCACGCGCACCCTAGTGTTCGAACCTCAAGGGTCTCCCGGAACCCGAAATCTGACATTTGGCGCGCCAGGTATGGGTGCGCCGGAATCTTTCTTCCGCTGGTCGCGTGTGATCTTCCGTCATGTCCATGGTCGACGCCGCCGAGCTCGCGCTGAAGTCGGGTTGCTCAAGGCCGCCGAGTCGCCTAAACGGCTCCCATCGGCGGACGCGCCCGTCGTTTTCGTCGCCGCCGCCAACGCCCCCACCGTCAGCGGGAACGAGCAGCAGTTCGCTGGGGGAGCTACGCGACTTACTCGCCCATCGCGCCGAGCCAGCGCCCCCGATCGTCGCAGCTCTCCTAGGCGGCTCACTGGCGCCACCTTCAAGCCGTCACGTCAAGCCGTTCACCCGCCAGATCGCCGCCGCCGCCTGCAGGCGCTAGGGAGCCCCGCCGGGCTGGGTGGCGCCCGAGGCCGATCTGCTCTTCAACTCGGACGATCACCCCTCCAACCCCGCCGGATTGGGTGCGCTCCCGATGCTGTGCACCCCCACCATCTGCGAAGTGGCAGTCACCAGGACCCTCGTCGACAGCGGAGCCGGCCTCAACATGCTCTCTGTGGAGGCCTTCAGCCTCCTCCATGTGCCACCAGAGCGGCTCCAGCCCAGCAGGCCTTTTTCGGGAGTCGGAGCCGGTTCCACCGCCTCCCTGGGACAAATTCGCCTCCCGGTGACCTTCGGCACCCACCACAACTACCGCACGGAGCTGATCGACTTCGACATCACCCCCATTGGCCTCCCCTACAACGCCATCCTTGGCTACCCGGCCTTGGCCCGGTTCATGGCAGCAACTCACCCGGCGTACAACCTTATGAAGATGCCCGGGAGCAGCGGCGTCCTTACCGTGTCAGGAAACACCGGAGATGCACTACAGGCGCTCAAGCTTGTTTTCAAGGCGGCTGCGACGGCACGGCCCGCCAGCGCTGATGCCCCCGAGCCCAAGGGGGCTGCGCCGTCCAAGAAGAAGCAGCTATTCACTCAAAACAAGGCGGAAACCAAGCAGGTACTAGTCGACGAGGACGGGTCCACTGACGCCACCTTCACCATAGGTGCAAAACTCGAACCCAAGCAGGAGGAGGCCTTGGTGAAGTTCCTGCGTGCAAACAAGAAGGTGTTCGTGGGGACTGATCAGTTGGCGGGGTCCCGAGGGGCGGATTGAGCATCACCTCAACGTGTGCCCCAACGCAGCCCCGTGAAGCGTATAGGCAGGCGACAGTCCACGAGAAACAAGCTTTTGTCGTCCAAGAGACCCGCAAGCTAGAGGCAGCAGGGTTATTCGCGAGGTCCGCTATCGGATTGGCTGGCCAACCCAGCTTGTCGTGCCAAAAAGGGGGAAAGGAACGATGTGTGTCGATCGCACTAACCTCAACAAGGTCTGCCCACAGGATCCATTTCCGCTTCCTCGATTGACCAGATCGCCGACTCCACCACTGAGTGTGACCTGCTGTGCTTCTTGGATGCCTTCTCAGGCTATCACCAGATCAAGATGGTGGTAGAAGATGTGAAAAAAACGGCTTTCCTGACCCCGTGCGGAGTATACTGCTATGCCGACATGCCGTTTGGGTTGCGCAACGCAGGCGCAACCTTTCAGCGGCTGATGCACATCGCCCTGGGCCAACAGGTCGGGAGGAATGCTGAGGCGTACATCGATGACATTGTGGTGAAGTCTCGGGAGGCGAAAACCCTGATACAGGACTTGGAAGAAACCTTCGCGAGCCTTGATAAAGTGGATCTGCGGCTCAACCCGGATAAGTGCGTATTTGGAGTCCCCTCGGGCAAGCTCCTGGGTTTCCTCGTGTCCCATAGGGGCATCGAGGCCAACCCGGAGAAGGTCAAAGCAGTCGAAGACATGAGCCCGTCAAAGACCCTCAGAGAAATGCAGAAACTCACCGGGCGCGTGACCGCGCTAGGACGTTTCATCTCCAAGCTGGGGGAACAAGCATTGCCATTCTTCAAGCTGATGAAGAAGAAGGGCCCCTTTGAATGGACTGAAGAGGCCGGCAAGGCATTCCAAGAACTCAAGAGGTACCTTACCAGCCCTCCTGTGATGGTCGCGCCACACCCACTCGAGCCCCTGGTGCTCTACCTCGCCGCCACACCCTACTTCGCCAGCGCAGTTCTAGTGGCGGTTCGAGAAGAGCGCCGGATCAAGGCTGCATCACGCCCAGCCACGACCCCGGCCGTGGAGGCACAAGACCAAGAAGGCCTCGCGAAGGTCACGGCATCGACAGTCGGAAACCAGCCTCAGCAGGAAGATGCCCCTAGGGCCGAAGAGGCCGCGCCAGGCAGCCAAGCTACTGGGGCTCCACGACCAGAGGCGCGAGATCCGGAGGGCACGGGCCTCATCAGCACTCCTACTCTCGTCGAGCACCTAGTGTACTTCGTCAGCACGGTGCTACGGGATGCGAGGGCGCGGTACCCCATGCCCCAAAAACTCCTCCTCTCGCTGTTGTAGCCTCACGCAAGCTGCGACACTACTTCCAAGGTCATCCTATAAAGGTCGTCTCAGCATACCCTCTAGAGAGGGTGCTCAGGAGCCCCAACTCAGCTGGAAGAGTCGCCAAGTGGAACATCGAACTACAAGCGTTTCAGCTAGAATTCAGCACAACCAGAGTCATCAAGGGGCCGCATTGGCAGATTTCGTGGCAGAATGGACGGAGGCACTCGGCCTCGAAGCAGGCGAAGACCGATCGCTTTCTCCGGGGAGCGAGGCACTGGACGGCTGGTCATGTACTTCGATGGGGCATTCTCCTGACATGGCGCGGGGGCCGGCGCAGTGCTTGTATCCCCTACTCAGGACAAGCTCTATTACACCGTGCAGCTTTGTTTCCAGCACGGGGAAAAGGTCTCCAATAACATAGTAGAATATGAAGGCCTGATAGCCGGCCTGAGAGCCGCAGTCGTTTGGGGGTGAAGCGCCTCATCATCAAGGGCGATTCACAACTCCTCGTCAACTTCTCTAACAAGATGTACTAGCTGAAGGACGAGCACATGGAAGCCTAGCTCGCGGAGGTTCGCAGGATGGAGAAACAGTTCTGGGGGCTGGAGCTACAGCATGTGCCTCGCGGCACCAATCAAGAGACGGATGACATCGCCAAGAGGGCATCTAGGCGGCTGCCTCAGGAGCCTGGCTTCTTCGAAGAGGGACTCTTCAGGCCCTCAGCGGCACCTCCACTATCAAGCGCGGCGCAACCTCGGGAGGAGCTCCCCACCACCGCCTCAGAGCCCCGGCTCATGCCCGGCCTCAGGGGCACGCCTGCTCCTGGCGCTGGAGCCTCAGGAAAGGTGCTGGATCACAGAGCTCAAGAGCTACTTGACGCGGGGGACCCTGCCAGAGAAGGAGGAGGAGGCGGAGCGTGTGGCGCGGCAAGCCACGGCCATCGTGCATCGTGGATGAGAGCTTTACCGAGGCGCATCAATGACGGTCCCACGCTGCATTTCCAGAGAGCAAGGGAAGGAATTGCTGGAAGACATACACGGTGGAGACTGGGCATCACTCATCGTCACGGACCCGCAAGGGCATGCTCCGCAGCGGGTTCTATCGCCAACAACACTCAACGACGCTGTTGAGCTTGTAAAGGCTTGCAGGCCTGCCAATTTCATGCCAAGCAGATCCATCACCGGCGGAGGTCTGCAAACTATACCCTCTCATGGCCATTCGCAGTTTGGGGCTGGACATTCTAGGCCCGCTCCTCGGCGCCAGGGGCTATCGCCACTCTACATCGCCATGGACAAGTTCACGGCGGATCGAGGTGGAAGCTGTCCGCACCATCCCAACGGGCTCGCGTCAAGTTTATCAGGCCTCGTGAGCCGGTTTGGGTGCCTAACCGCATCATCACCGACAACGGTTCGCAGCTCACCAAAGAATCTCTTCAAAACGCATCAGGCTGACCTTGAACGCAGATATGCTACGCCGTGGCGCACTTCGAGTAACGGCCAGCAGAGCGAGCTAACGCGAGGTCTTGAAGGGCCTCAAAACCAGGACCTTCAAGAAGAAGCTGGAGGCCTGCGGCAGGGGCTGGCACGACGAGCTCCAATCCGTGTTGTGGTCCATCTGCACGACCACGGCCAAGCCGACTGGCGAGACCCCATTCTTCCTTGTCTATGGAGCAGAAGCTGTCCTCCCTCATGAGGTCAGGCATCACTCCGCACGGGTCCTGGCGTTCGACGAGGCGCAGCAGGACGCTATGCGGGGGACGGATCTCGTGCTGGGGGAGGAACATTGTCGAGAGGCCGCGCTGCGACTGGCAAGGTATCAACGGGCGCTGCGGCGATACCACTGCCGCAACATCCGCCCCAGGACTCTTGATGTAGGGGACCTCGTGCTCAGACGGGTCCTATCCAGGGAAGGGTTGCACAAGCTCTCTCCCATGTGGGAGGGCCCATTCAAGGTTGTTCATGTTTCCAGGCCTGGCTCCGCACGCTTGGAGACTCGTGGAGGGGTGCCCATCCCGAACGCTGCGGAACATCCAGATCTCCGGAAGTTCTACCTTGAAGAAAGGCCCAGAGCTCGTGAAGAAGGCAAATGCCTGTGAAGCTCGTTTATCCGAGAAAGGCCCAGAGCCTGTGAAGAAGGCAAACGCCCGTGAAGCTCATTTCTTCGTGAAAGGCCCAGAGCCTGTGAAGAAGGCAAACGCCTGTGAAGCTCGTTTCTCCGAGAAAGGCCCAGAGCCTGCGAAGAAGGCAAACACATGTGAAGTCCATTTTCCCGAGAAAGGCCCGGAGCCTGTGAAGAAGGCAAACGCCTGTGAAGTCCATTTTCCCGAGAAAGGCCCGGAGCCTGTGAAGAAGGCCAATGCCTGTGAAGCTCGCCGCCCGTGACACTCTCACGTAATATTGAGTTGGGGCTGTACACGCCCCGGAGTCTCCGGAGAGCCGCCCTCGGGCCTCGGGGGCTCCCGCCCATGCCCAGTGGCAGCACTTAGCTCCGCGCTGGTGAGAAGACGTCGAAGACTAGATTAGGTGCCAGATGCGTCTTTTCATTTGCTTTCTGCAGTTGGCTTGTTCGTTCCTATTTGAAGTTTTATTGAAGTTGTTGCCATCCTTGGCTTGTGACACTTTGTCTTTTTCGCTCTCTTGCCTCGATTTCTCTCGCGCAAGTCTCGTGAGGGAGCAGCGCGGGCACCCTCGCGAGTGTTTTATGCCCCTATCATTTGAAGCTTTCCTATCCAGGTCCACTATGGGAGCACCCCTCCCAGTCCATGCCCCACGGGCATCGCGACACGAACACCGGACCTGGGTCGTTCGCCTCCTCAACCGAGGCCGGAAGCTACCCCTCCTGACTAATCCTTGCAAGACATGAAGGCTCGACGAGGCCTCGCCTGGAAGCAAAGACCGCGACAGTCCCCCTGTTAGTAATTCCTGCACGCTGGCATGCAGCACAAAAGCACAACACGGAAATAGCGGAAACAACATGGTAATTAACAGAATAGTCCAGATGCCTCACGGGCCCTACACTACTCTCTTTGCGCAGGAAGGAGAAAAGCAAAATAGGCACGGCTTGCTCGGCACCTACCGCGGGCGAAGGCTCGCATTCCTCCGAGCTCGCTTGACTCCTCCTCGCTTCACCGGGCGCGACGGCGGCTGACTCTACCTCCTCCGTGCAAGGCGCGACGGCTCGGGGCTGGTCGCACCACCGCCGGAGGAGCTATCGTCCAAGGAGAACCACCGGCTTGACGAGCCCCGAGCGCCGCCGACCACGCTACCAGTAGTCGCCCTCATCCCGATCATCACCGGGCTGGGTACACGCCACGGTCATCGCCTTCGGGCAACACCGACACGGCGATCGTTTTCTCCGAACACCTCACGAGAGGGTGGCGCCACCGTCGAACTTGAAGTGCAGGTGCACCGCCGGCAAAGCCACGCTGCTGGCAAACGCTTGCCACCGCTGGTCAGGCCACATTCCCGCAACGGAGACCTCCAAATAAGCTCAGAGGCCCTCGCTGCAACAACCGTCCGCCTGAAGCAGAGGACGCCCGGAGCGCCGGTAGGAAGTTCACCCAGAAAGAAGGGGGGAAGCTGGAGCCAGGTGCTGGTCGGCTCCACCTACCACACCACGAACTTCGGTAGCACCTCCGCCGAGTGGAAGCACGGCCTGGGGGGCCGCGCAGTCGCGGCACGCCCCCCACCGACAACTTGGCGCCCATCGCTGCTCAGGGGATCGCCTCCACGACCACGAGAAGCTGCTACGGGAGCCACCGGATGCTTGCAAGGACGACCTCAACCGCTCTTGGCCGGGGGAGAGTCTGTCGGCGTTCTGGGAACGGGGGTACCAAGACTTTCCTGCCCGCGCCCGCGCTGGTGGCTCAAGGTGGCCCAAGACGCCCATCTTCATCAACACAAGCTCAAGATCCTCGCGAGGGGCTGAGATTGCTGGGCGGATGACAGGAAGCTTCTCGTGCACGGCCTCGCCAGCTGGCTCGCGAGGAGGTGGAGAGATCAAGGCGGGTACTCACGAGGTGCCCATGACACAAGCCATGACGACCGAGGGCGCCAGCGAGCGCCAGCCTGCAAGGTCCTCATTTCCCTTTGGTGCAAAGGGGCAAGCGCAGCCGAGAGCATCAGCAAAGGCAACCATTTCGTGCAACAAGACCAAGACCAGCAGGACGGCAGGAAGGAGGTCATCGGGAGCCCAAGCCAAGGCCATCGCCGAGTCTTTGGCAAAGCGAGGACCGACTTTAGTCAGATAAGTGCACTAGATGTTCCCTTCAAATGGCCAATCGCATGCGCCTTCCCGCCTAATATTTGGGAAGAGGCCCAGGGCCTCCCACTATAAATAGAGCTAGCCACCCACAGGGTAGAGAGAGGAGAGACCGAGACCTGATCGACCGGAAAGATAGGCAAGAGAGAGAGAGAGAGAGAGAGAGAGAGAGAGAGAGAGAGAGAGAGAGAGAAAGAAGCGACTGAACTCCCCCTAGCAGTTCATGCACCGGCCAAGAACAGACTCTCGCGAGGCTGTTCTTCCTTGTATTGTTCACCATCAGCCCCTGAGGCAATCCACCACACCACACACTGGAGTAGGGTGTTACACCACAATGGTGGCCCGAACCAGTATAAACCTTTTGTCCCTTGTGTTGCTCTTTGTGTAGTTTAGATCCTTGCGAGGCGACGAGGTGTAGGTAGGTTGGAGGTGTGATCTCCGCGCACCCCTGTAGTTCGAACCTAGAGGGTCTGCCGAACCCGAACCGACATTTGGCGCGCCAGTAGGTGCGCTGAATCCGCCTTCCGCCGCTGCTTCTTCGCCGCCCTCGATTCATGTCGACGCTGCCGAGCTCGCTGCTGAAGCGCCGGGCCGCTCGCTACTCACGCCGCCAGATGGTTTCTGCCGGCGGCCGCTTCGCCGTTTCTCATCGCTCGCCGCCAACGCCGCCACTGCCCGACGGGAACGAGCAGAGGCGCTGCCCCAAGATTCATCCGTGAGGCGAGACGGCCGCACCGCTACTCCTTTGCTCGCCACACTGGTTTCGTCTCAAGCGCCCAGGCTACCATGGAGGCTCGAGCCGCGCCATCGCAGCAAACGAAGCTCCTGCGCTATCGCCCGCCGACGATGTTCACGAGGAGTGGCCCGCCGCCACCGAAGCTTCGTCCGCACTGCTGGGGCTCTCTCGCCGCCCTTCTAGTTGCACTGCCCGCCTTTGCGCTGGCGATGAAGTTCGGGCGCCAGCCGCCCCTCAAGAAGGCGCTTTGGCCCTAAGCGCTGCGGGCCTCTGGCGGAACCCACTCCGTCCCGCACCAGCGCAGCAAGAGCAGAGCTGCCAAGAGGTCCTCGCCTCAAGAAGCTGCCCGAGTGCTCCTCGCACCGCCCGGCCACGACCACGCCTCGCTCCAAAGACGCTAAGACCCCGCGACTGCTCCCAGCGGCAGCGCTGGGACCCGCAAGATCAAGCCTCCGTCACCAAAGGCCTCCTGTACACGCAGGCTGCCGCTTTCACCGCCGAAGCCACGCAGGCCGCATGGTCCGCAAGTTCGCCGACCTGCCTCCACGCCACGATGGCACGGCCGATCCTGCAGAGTTCCTCCAGCTCTACGAGCTGGGCATCGGCCGCCAACGGGACGAAGGTCATGGCGAACTGGTTTCCCATGGCGCCAAGGACGGTGCCCGCACTGCTCCTCGAACCTGGCTCGCACGATCTCCTCCCCGGGACGAGATGCGCACCTGCTTCATCGCCAACTTCCAAGGCACTCGCGACCGCCTCCTCCCGTGAGCGACATGCGCCGATCAAGCAGCAGCCAGAGAGACCTCGCGAAGTACATCCAACGCTCAACAACGAACGCCTCAAGATTCCTAAGGTGATCGAGGAGGCCATCATCTCAGCCTTCTCTCGATGGTGTGCGTGACGCCAAGATGAAGGAGGAGCTGGCGATGCATGAAGACTCGTGCACATCCCTCGAGCTGTTCAACTTGGCTACCAAGTGCACCTGTGGCTGAGGAAGGACGCCTTTCCTCCTCGAGTTGCCGGCCGCCACCCGTAAGAGAAGAAGCCCAAGGTCAAGGACGGAAGTGCAAGGGGATGCCGTGCTCGCAGCAGAATGGACACCAAGCGAGGAAGGGATCAGCCTGGGTCATCCAAGGGCAGTCGGTACTGTGTGTACCACGACCTCCACACCCACAACACCAACGAATGCTAAGAGTTCAGGGCCGTGCGAGAAGGGCGAATCGGTCGATGCCCCGACCGCAGCGATCGAGCTACGGCCGAGGAGGAGGAAGAAGCACAGGACGCTGGGAAGACCGTGGCTCTCGTCAAGGGTGGCGGACTGACCTCGTGAGGACCGCTGGCAGGATCAGCCTCATGAGGGAGGTTGAGGGACCCGCCGCGAGGGAGGCCGGAGGATCAGCCTCACGAGGATCGCCCACAAGGCAACGCAGGCCTCCCTCCTCCGCCATCGCAGCCAAGGAGAAATGAAGACCATCATCGACGAGGGGCTGGGGCTTCTGTGAGCCGCAAGAATCGCTGCATCCTAGGCGGAGCTCAAGCCCCACCTCTCAACAAGATCTTCAAGCAGTTCGCCTGCGGAAGTGAATGTAGTCCTCCCTAAGCTCGGTTACGCGCCTCTCGTGGTCAGCGGCGCCATCACGCTCAACTCAGCGGATCAGCCAAGTGCGCAGCCACACCGAGTCCTCCCGATGCTTTGTTCCCCAATAATCAGCAACGCAAGTCACCAGACCTCATCGATGGCGGAGCAGGGCTCAATGTCCTGTCCGCCGAGACATTCAACAATCTCCAAGTGCCATACAATCAGTTTCAGCCAACCAAGCCTTTCTCCGAGTCATTGATGGTTCCACAGCCCGATTGGCAGGTCCGCTTCGTCACCTTCGGACGCACGACAACCACCGCACCAAGCTCATTGACTTCGACGTCGCCACATTTCGCCGCCGACAATGCCATCCTTGGGTACCCAGCCCCGGCCAGTTCATGGCCGTGACTCATCACGGCTACAATGTCCTCAAGATGCCAGAAGCGTGGAGTCATCACGGTGCCTTGTGAAGAAAGGGACGCAGCAGGTTCCCCGGAGCATGCTTTTCAAGCCGTGGTCAATTGAAGACCCAGATCACAGGAGCGGAGGCCTCCCGAGGCTGCTCCTAAGAAGAAGAAGACATCGCCTGCCCGACCTCGGGAGGCAGGCCCCTCCGGTCCGCTACTGCTCAGGGGCACCTCCTTCGTCAGATAGGAAGGCGCACCCGACGCCTCCTTGAGCAAGGCTCGAGGGCTCTCTCCCGAGGACCACCGACTTTGCTAAGATCACGAGGGAGGCGCCGGCACCACCGAGGCGTGTTTCAGCACGCTTCCCTGTGAAGGAGCAAGGCAAGGAGGACCAAACCCTCGTGGAGTTCGCGCCAAGATCATTCAGAGCTGCAGGAGTCAAGAGTCATGAGTGGCAGCCGCCGCCTACCGCCGTGAGCTCCCCATCCAGCGAGGATGGTGGGCTGCGCGTCTGATCGACATACCAGGCTCAACCGAGCCGCCTCAGAGCGCCTGACCTCACGCTGGGGCGCCGTGAAGGTCCACCCCATAGCTATGTTCGCATGCCTTACGGCTTGCCGAACGCGGCTGCCACACGCCAGCGCCTCATGAGGAGCATCCTGGAGGCTCAAGTGGCCAGGCGTTCCGCAGTCCTGGCGGAGATGGAGATGGTCCGTGAGGAGCCACCAGTGCCTCCGGAGCCTCCCGAGGCTCCTGGGCCTGGGGCCTCGTGAAGATCGGCTTCCGCAGCGCACGCCATCCGCTACTTCAGGCGTCCCTTCATCTTCAACGTTATCGGGTGACATCCTTCGAGTTTCATTTTCAGCTGGAGCGCCTGTGGCTGCATCATTCCCTGTGCCGCGTGGGTCCGCCCTCGCGCATGTATCCCTTTGATTCATGTTTCTAGTTACTTTATTGGGGCGCCTGGCTGCATCATCCCCAAGCCACCCGGGCGCACTCCAGTGGCATGTATCCTCTTATGCTTATTCGGTCGCGCTTGACCCATGATGATCATTATTTGATGCCTGTCCACGGCACCCTCTTTCGTCTCCGCCGACCGCTTGCACGCTAAAAGGGGGTACCGAGCATCGCGACCATGGGCTCCTCATCGCTCTCCAGCCTCACCTTCGGTCTTGTCCACGGCATCGCGACCTGGCATACCAGCGACGGCTGAGCCCGCTCGAGGGCCGGGACCCGAGGACGTAGAGCGCCAACATCTAACCAAATTTGTAGGAACACATTACAAGAAAAAGGCCCAGAGCCAGGCGCAACCCGCTTTGAGGTAGGGCCCCGTGAGTCCCGCGCTGGCTCACGGGTGCCCAGAGACACCTCGCCAGACTCTACCGTGCAGCCACGCGGTCGTATGGGCTGACACGCCCGAGGGCTCCCCGAGGGGAGCCCCTCGACGCACTGCTGGAAGCACCATGCTCCGCTACCGGCCGACGACATCGCCGAGGAGCGGCTATGCCCAGACACAAACGGAAGCGCTTATGCTCCGCTGGTGATAAATAATCGAGGGTGGCCCCGCCGATCAACCTCGTGGAGCCTAGAGCTCAATGTTTGGCCTCATCGTAACGCCCCTCGGAGTGCCGCACGAGGGGCTGGGCACGGGCTACGCCTGGTCACGCCAGACGCGACGCCATCGAGCCAGCCCTCGGCCTGGTTCGTCGCGACGCCTCTCCCCGAGCGGAGCTAAGGTACGAAGGCCGCTTGAACGCCAAGGGGAATCTCGAGCATCGCGACTCAGAGCCTAATCTGGTCACGTAGCCCTCACCCCTTAGTTCCGAAGGCTAACGGCAGCTTGAGGTATGCGCGGGCCGGGCCAGCCGACGAGAACAAGAATTCACCCATACATCTCACCTCCCTACTTGCTGTTCAGGCGCTAAGGGGGACTCCCGAGCATCGTGACTCAGAGCCTAACTTGTCACGTAGCCCCTCACTCCTTGGTCCCGGCCCTGGTTTCTGGTCGGGGCTAACGGCGGCTGAGGTATGCGCGAGGCCGGGTTCTACCGACGTAGAACATAAGCAAGTAGGAAGGAAAAGCGCAAATCTCAAGGAATTCAAAAGCAAATATTACAGTCCATAACTGTTTTCACAACGCCAAATGCAAGTTTAAACGCCTCCACGAGGCATGATGCATGTTGCAGGAGCTGAAAGCAGTGACATGAGCCACAAAGGTCACTTTTTCGCAAAGACCGCCTCGGGCGGCGGAGCTGCGCCGGGCGGGTTCGCCCGTGGAGCCCCAGATCGGCAGCGCCGCTTTGGCTTGGCATGGGTCTGAACTCGCCACAGAGCCTCCGCCGACCCTTCACGCCTCAAGAATGGGCAAGTGGCAAGCTCGCCGCCACAGTGCTCCAAAGAGTCTGTCAAGGTCAATGTTGGGGTCACGAAGGTAGACGTGGTGAAGACGCCGCCGCCGCAGAAGAAAGGACACGCTACCAGCCTCACCGTGGGGCCAAGGCCAAGAGCGACATCTTCAAAGGCGACCAGAAGGGAAGCATCTTGGCGGGCTGCCTCGGCGCCGCCAGCTGGCTTTCTGTGCCTCGCTATAAAGCGATTTCAGCAAGGTGCGAGCCTTCACCCTCCTTCAAGAAGGCCACGCGGTCCTCGGCCAGACCCGCGCTTTGCCGTCAGCTCGATCCTCTTCGCCCAACGCCTGCTCCAACAAGACCTAAGCAGCCATGGCGCCATCAAGTTTGGCATCCCGGTCCTTGGCGGCCGCCCATGAGCCTTCATGTCTTCCTCCTTCTCTTGGCGGACACGGGCCTCCTTGGCAAGCTGGTCGCAAGCAGGCCTTGCAGCTCGCTTCTCCAAATACTTTGCAGCGACCCAACATTCGCAGAACTCACCCAAGGCGGCGGCGCGAGCGGCTCGCCTCAAGGACGACCTGCTTCTCCTCGTCAGAAGTCAGCCATGGCTCGAGCCAGCGCCGCCGGATCTGCAGATCGAGCGAACCCAATGGAGGCCAGCTCTAGGCGCCTGCCACCATTCGACGGTCGGCGCCTGTAAGATCTTTCCGCAATGGTCCAGCTTTAGCAAGAAAGACGATCCAGACAGAGAAGGAGTCGGAGAAACGGCAGTTGGCGGAGTAGGAGGAGAGGACGGCAGCGTAATCACAACACCATGAGTCGGGACCTTCGCGCCGGACGACCGTGGCAAATGGCGCTGTGCAAGGACACCTGGAGTCACTTGGGCCATGGGGCTGAGCTCGCCCCAGCCTAGCCCCGCCAGCCTCGCGAGGATGACCGGCAGAGAGGCCCTGCCTTGCCGCCCCTTCTTCCGTGGATGGAGGTTGCCCTGACGAAGCCTCAGAGCCCCTTCAGCTTTTTTCGCCAGAGGCGCCGCCCAGCCAAGCAATACGGATATCAAGCCTCAACAACGAAGCAGAAGCAAACGAGAATCAAGCACTTATCGGTCATCGCCGCTGGCTCAAGCAACCTCCGCCGAACTTGAAGCCCGAGAGCCGGCTGCTTGGATCAACCTCAAGAGGCTCGGGAGCAGGAGGCGCGCTCGCAGACGCCTCGAGCCGGAGCAAACCTGCTGGGAACCAGCCCGCCCTGTCCTTCTCGGGATCAAGGGCGAAGCTCGCCACTCGCTTGCCGCCATCCTCGCTGCCGTCCCGCAAGGGCGGAGCAAACTTGAGCACCGCCGCCTGCTGTTGCCTTTGCGCCACAATCATCTCGGCGCGCCCGGGCAAGGCTCTTCTCCGACACGTTCGGGGAGTCCAAAGTGGGCGAGTACCAAGCTCCGGCCAGGGTCTGGCGAGGCGCCATACCTTGCTAGGGCGCGGGGTCGGAATAGATCTGGGGATTTCGAAAGCAGGAAGGATAGGAGCGAGAAAGGGGATCTGGGCAATGACTGGAGAAGGCAAAGGAGGTAAAGCCTAGACGAGTACCGCTCTCTTGTCAATTCATGCAATTGCCAAGGCGTTGTGGAGAAGAAGGGACGCCTATGTTCAATCAACCGCCATGCGGCGCCCAAGGCCGCAGGCTATTGGGGCCCGCAGCGCTTCGCACTTGCCCCTTCGCTTCTCTGCTACTGTTGGTCTTCTGGGAACGGGGGTACCCAGACTTGCCTGCCTGCGGCCTGCGGCGTGGCTCAAGGGGTGGCCCAGTACGGCCCATCTTCATCAACACAAGCTCAAGACCCCGCGAGGGCCAAGCCTCGACGGAGGACGACAGAAGCTTCCTCAGAACGACCTCGCCAGCTGGCTCATGAGGAGGCGAGAGATCAAGGCGGGTACCTCACGAGGTGCCCATGACGCAAGCCATGACGCACCGAGGGCGCAGGCGGGCGCCAGCCCGCCAAGAAGGTCCCTCATTTACCCTTTGGTCAAAGGGGCAAGCGCAGCTGAGAGCATCGTGCAAAGGCAACCATTTCGTGCAACAAGACCAAGACCAGCAGGACGGCAAGAAGGAGGTCATCAGGAGCCCAAGCCAAGGCCACTGCCGTAGTCTTTGGCAAGCGAGGACCGACTTTAGTCAGATAAGTGTATTAGATGTTCCCTTCAAATGGCCAATCGTTACGCCTTTCCCGCCAATATTTGGGAAGAGGCCTGTGGCCTCCCACTATAAATAGAGCAAGCCACCCACAGGGTAGAGAGAGGAGAGACCGAGACCTGATCGACCGGAAAGATAGGCAAGAGAGAGAGAGAGAGAGAGAGAGAGAGAGAGAGAGAGAGAGAGAGAGAGAAGCGACTGAACTCCCCCTAGCAGTTCATCACACCGGCCAAGAACAGACCCTCGCGAGGCTGTTCTTCCTTGTATTGTTCACCATCAGCCCTCGAGGCAATCCACCACACCACGCACTGGAGTAGGGTGTTACACCACAATGGTGGCCCAAACCTGTATAAACCTTATGTCCCTTGTGTTGCTCTTTGTGTAGTTTAGATCCTTGCGAGGCGACGAGGCGTAGGTAGGTTGGAGGTGTGATCTCCGCGTGCACCCCAGAGTTCGAACCTAGAGGGTCTGCCGAAACCCGAAATCCGATAGAGTCAGGCCCAACCTGGTGAGCCTTCCCCTTCTTCACGGCCGAGAACCTCTTCGACGGAGCCATGGAGAGAAAGGAGTAGCAAGAGGGGATGGACTGGAAGGGCTTGCGCCGTCTGCATTTTATAGCCGGAGGAGGCCAACCATCGGCCTCCACGATCATAGGTAATCATGACCCATTTCCGCATGCAGGGACTTGTCAAGTCATGCGGTTGCCAAGGCATCATGGGGAAGCGGAGACGCGCACGACTAATCAATCGCCACGCGGCGCCCAAGGCCGCAGGCTGTTGGGGCCCGCGGTGCTTCGCACTTGCCCCTTCGCTTCTATGCTAAACAAAGTCCGGCATGCCTTGGGCCGGGGGGGGCCACGGTCATGCTCGGGAATGGGGGTCCCTGACTTGCTCAAGGCAAGGCGGCCTGCGGTATGGCTCAAGTGGGGCCCAGCGTGGCCCAGCCTTCATCACTCAAGCTCAAGACCTCGCGAGGGGCCAAGCCTCACGGGCGGATGACAAGAACCTTCCTAGGAGCAGCCTCACAGCTGGCTCACGAGGAGGCGGAGAGATCAAGGCAGGGTACCTCACGAGGGTGCCCCGTGACGCAAGCCATGACGACCGAGGCCAAAGGGCGCCAACCCGCCAAGAATGTCCTCGTTTCTCCTTTGGTGCAAAGGAGACAAGCACAGGCCAAGGCATCAGGCAAAGGTTACCACTTCGGTGCAACAAGACCAAGACCAGCAGAGCGGCAGGAAGGAGGTCATCGTGGAGCCCAGGACGGTGTCACCGTTAGAGCCTTTGGCAGCCGAAGACCAACTTTAGTCAGGATAAGTGTACTAGTTGTTCCCCTTCAAAATGGCCAATCGTTGGCGCCCTTCCCGCTCATTATTTGGGAAGAGGCCCAGGGCCTCCCTCTATAAATAGGACTAGCCACCACAGAGAAAAGAGTGGGATATTCACAAGAGAGAGAGAGAAGCTACTGGACTCACCCAAGCAGTCCATCACACCAGCTCAAGAACAGCACCTCACGAGGCTGTTCTTCCTTTGTACTGTTCAACATCAGCCCCTGAGGCAATCCACCACACCACACACTGGAGTAGGGTATTACACCACATCGGTGGCCCGAACCAGTATAAACCTTGTGGACCTTCTGTTGTTCATCGTTCGTAGTTTAGATCCCTCGCTAACCATTCACGCATGAGCTGGTAGGGGAAAGATCTCCGCGCGCACCCCAGTGTTCGAACCTCAAGGGTCTGCCGGAACCTGAAATCCGACAACATTGAAATTATGCCAAGTAGCACTCCGCATCAAAAATCATCTTTTTTATCATTTACCTACTCGAGGACGAGCAGGAATTAAGCTTGGGGATGCTTGATACATCTCCAACGTATCAATAATTTTTGATTGCTCCATGCTATATTATCTACTGTTTTGGACATTATTGGGCTTTATTATCCACTTTTATATTATTTTTGGGACTAACCTATTAACCAGAGGCCCAGCCCAGAATTGCTGTTTTTTTGCCTGTTTCAAAGTTTCGAGGAAAAGGAATATCAAACGGAGTCCAAACGGAATGAAACCTTCGGGAACGTGATTTTCTCACCGAACATGATCCAAGAGACTTGGACCCACGTCAAGGAAGCTCTCAGAGGCCACGAGGTAGGGGGCGCCCCCCCCAAAGCGCGCCTCCACCCTCGTGGGCCCCTGTTGCTCCACCGACGCATTCTTCCTCCTATATATACCTACGCACTTCAAACGATCGACACAGAGCCAAAACCTAATTCCACCGCCGCAACCTTCTCGCATCCACGAGATCCCATCTTGGGGCCTGTTCGAGCTCACGAGGGGGCACCCATCACGGAGGGCTTCTACATCAACACCATAGCCTCCGATGAAGTGTGAGTAGTTTACCTCTGCACCTTCGGGTCCATAGTTAGTAGATAGATGGCTTCTTTCTCTTTGTGGATCTCAATACAATGTTCTCCCTCTCTCGTGGAGATCTATTCGATGTAATCTTCTTTTTATGTGTGTTTGTTGAGACCGATGAATTGTGGGTTTATGATCAAGATTATCTATGGACAATATTTGATTCTTTTCTGAATTCTTTTATGTATGATTGGTTATCTCTGCAAGTCTCTTCCAATTATCGTTTGGTTTGGCCTACTAGATTGTTCTTTCTTGCAATGGGAGAAGTGCTTAGCTTTGGGTTCAATCTTATGTGTCCTTTCCAAAGGATGAGGGGCAGCAAGGCACGATTGTATTGTTGCCATCGAGGATAACAAGATGGTGTTTTTATCATATTGCATGAATTTATCCTCTACATCATGTCATCTTGCTTAAGGCATTACTCTGCTTTCATGAACTTAATACTCTAGATGCATGCCGGATAGCGGTTGATGAGTGGAGTAATAGTAGTAGATGCAGCAGGAGTCGGTCTACTTGTCTCTTGACGTGATGCCTATATACATGATCATACGTAGATATTCTCATAACTATGCTCAATTATGTCAATTGCTCAACAGTAATTTGTTCACCCACCGTAAAATACTTATGCTCTTGAGAGAAGCCACTAGTGAAACCTATGGCCCCCGGGTCTATCTTCATCATATTAATCTTCCAACACTTAGTTATTTCCTTTGCTTTTATTTTACTTTGCATCTTTATCACAAAATACCAAAAATATTATCCTATCATATCTATCAGATCTTACTCTCGTAAGTGATCGTGAAGGGATTGACAACCCCTTATCTCATTGGTTGCGAGGATTTATTTGTATTGTGCGGGTGCGAGGGACTCGCGCGTAGCCTCCTACTGGATTGATACCTTGGTTCTCAAAAAATGAGGGAAATACTTACGCTACTGTGGTGCATCACCCTTTCCTTTTCAAGGGAAAACCAACGCAGTGCTCAAGAGGTAGCACAGGCGGGTCTGGTGCCTCCTACGAAGAATCGCATTAGAGGCATTTTGATCCAGACTTAAACACCAAGCTTCTGTCCTCACGCACTCCGACTCAGCTGCGATCTGAGCCTGTTCCTCTGCCATCCTAGTATTCTCTGCGTTGATATCTTCGTGGGCGTTAGTGATCTCCGCTTGAATCTTGAAAATCTGTGCGTTGCGTTCTGCTTGATTCGCCGCAGTAATCTCTGTCGCTAGCAACATTGTCAGAGTGACCAAGAGATCTGATAAGACCTGAGCCGGCGGCCTAGCAGAGCCGCTAGCCCAAGCTGTCGCAGAAGCAGTCGATCCAGACGTCATAGTTGTAGTTGTTGACGAATTGAGAGCCGGCCCTATGCTAGCCATGAAGATAGCAGCCCGGTACGGCGGCTCATAGGGGTTCGGAATATTGTCACCATCAGAATAGCCCCCTAGCCTGCCGTTCAGAAGCTGATAGATCGACTCCGTCTCTCCGGTCAAGGTCTCATCACCTGAGTAGATGAGAGTCTCTCCTCCAAATACAGAGTCTTCCACAAGATCCGTCCCATGCGCGGAACTGACGAAAACATGCTTTCGACCGGGATGAACCCGGGAGGGTCGCGCATGACGAGCCGGCTCGATGATGTTGGTGTAGATGTCCGGCTCAGGCTTAGATCCGCCGATTTTTCCGATGAAGACATGAATCTCGCCAAAGGGGACCCGGTACCCATACTCGACTGAGTCGGCCTCGGGGCCCCTGCCACCATCGTCGATGTAGAGCTTGCCGCGACGACTCTTGGTCAACCTGCCAACGGCATATCCCTTGATCCCTGGGAAAGAGCCCTTCAAGAACTCGGAACCACCGTGCACTGGCCCCACAGTGGGTGCCAACTGTCGTGGTTTTGTCACGGCAGATGCCCTTGTGAAAGGACTTAGGTGCGAGGCCATGGCCACAGTGATTAGCTTAAGGGGGTTGAGCGGGATGAGAGACATGAGTTTACCCAGGTACGACCCCTCACCGACGAGGTAAAAGCCTTACTTCATACTTTGTGTTGTATTGATTGAGTATCTATTACGAGGGAGCGGAATCACTTAACCTAGCTCTCGATCAATTGTAACTTGAGTTAACCCGCCGCAGGGTCTCGCCTTTATATACATAGGTCGAGGCCTTGGGCTTACAAGAGTCTAGGCCGGATCATACAATGACCCTAGTTCTAAATCGCCTTGCCTTGCTAGGCAAGGCGCCATTGGGCGGCTCACACTTTCGGGTTACACGTCATCTCCGGGTCTTGGGCCTTCGACTGGCCCGCCTTGTAAGCCGCCTCCATCTCTCTGGTCTTGGCTTCTTGGGCCTATCTAGGCTTTTACTTATGAGTCGCCAATAGTGTAACCCGGCCCCTCCTGGGCGGGCCATACCGTGGGGTTATATCCCCAACACTGATTGATCACCATTTATTCCTTTCCTAAGGAACAATCGACGATCCGACCGATCGTCTCCGAGGGTCATTGTGCACTCGGACACGTAATCAAGCCGACTGAAGTCACCTTCAGGATTGTGATGGGATGAGCTCGATGCCCCTCTGCGGGTTAACTTTGCCCTTCTTCTAGGCTCCAAGGCGCGAGTTTCATAAACTTGGACTCGGAGATGGTGTCGTGGTTTTGTCACGGCAGATGTCCTAGTGTGAGGACTTAGTCGTGAGACCATCACAACCGTGCGGTTAGCTTGTCGGAGTTGATCGGAATCGAGAGACACGAATTTACCCTGGTTTGGCCTCTCACGATCGAGGTAAAAGCCTACTCCTACGTGTGTGCTTATTGCTTGAGGATCAATTACAAGGGAGCGGATTCGCTGGACCTAGCTATTGATCGATTGTAACTTAGCCTCATCTGATACAGGGACTCGCCTTTATATACAGGTCGAGACCGAGGGCTTACAAGAGTCCGGCTCGTACAATGATCTGTGACCTATTATATTTCTGACTTGTCTTGTTTCCTAAGTAAGGAAACTCTAGGCGGCTTACACTTCTCAGCCTTGAGTCGCCATCTTCAGATACTGGGCCGCAAGACGGCCTGCTTGGTGAGCCACCCTGCCAGTCTTGCGCCTGGGCACCATGGCCCATCTTAAGTCTTGCTCATCAGCCACCACCTGTATGACCCGACCCATTGTGGTGGGTCATATTGCGGGGGTTATATCCCCAACATTAGCCCCAGATTGATTAGAATTTATTCATGTCAATCTCTCACAATCTGCCGGCTTGTCTTCTGGTCTTAATTGCATCCTCCTCGGGTCATGAAATGCCGGCTTATGATACTTCCAGACTTGTTATTTTTCACATCTTCTTATAGCTGACGTCATCCTCCGAAAACCCAGGGAGCCCAAGATGACATCATAACAAATCTTTGAGTATATTTGTTGAGGCCTAAAATCGAAGTGTCCCTGGCTTCGAAAGTTACTGTGCCCCCTCAATTATTATGCCTTCCATTTACTCTCACCTCTTTGCCTTATAAATACACATGGGGGGAGTCCTCCGTTTCAATTTTACCTCGCCCCCCTCGCTTCTTCTTCCTCACGCTATTTCGCAAACCAAGATCCGCCATCGTACGCCTTTGAGCACCCCAGCGTCGTCCACAGCCTTACTGACCTTGCGCGCGCCACCGCGACACCATCCAAGGCTGCTTCAACGCTCCGCCGCATCCAGGTACGTCAAAACTTATCTCCAGATCTACATTCACCTTGCCGTAGTTCATCAGTGTTCTTCGTAGTTCATCAATCTTCATTTTTGCCATTGTTTAGATCAAGTTCCCGAGGGTTTCATTATAAAAAACAGAGCGGTGTTAATCTCAACTTCATTTTTGTTTCTAGTAGCTTCATATCCCCTTTAGAATCCATAAGTAAGACAACCACTGCTTCCACTACTCCTCTTAGGTTTAGCAAATTTTTTTCTTTTTATAATATTTTGTAGATCCTTAATTGTAAACACCTCCACAGAAAACTGTTTGTCCAACACTTAGCAGAAAATTAGAAATCCCCATGGTAGCATAAGTCGCCTTTATGTTTTGCCGGCTCATTATTGTGATTGTAACCCGCCAGATTTAGAGTTTATTCCATTGTTAAGCTGGTTCACTTGTTGGGCGATTCATCCCTCACTAATAATTATGCCGTCTTATTTTAACCATCCTGCTAGTGTACTGCCTTATCACATAATTGCCCTGGTGAGTCATTGCTTTGTAAGTGACACATCATTCATATTTGTGCAGTCCTTATCCTTACTCAGGCAGCTCATCATGGCAAAAATCACAATTTGCAACTGGGTGAGTTCCCAGGTTTTTCAACTCGTGCTCAACGATTATAAAGAACAAGGTTTACTGCCTGCCCAAGAGGAGGTTGGCTGGCGAGCTCCTCAAGGAGAAGATGTTCCCCAACCCGGCGAAGGAGAAGTTGTGGTATTTACAGACCATCTTCTCAGAGGTTTCTCTTTGCCCGGGTCAACAAATTTCCGGGACATCTTAAATTTCTTCAATCTTCATCCTCAAGATCTTGCCCCAAATTCGATTTCCAACCTGTGCCAATTCCAAGTTCTTTGCAAAGTATCTGCAAATGGAGGCCACTGTTCCTCTTTTAAGTGAATTCTTTTACCCTAACCGCCAAACTGAGTGTGCTGATGTCCCTAGCCTAGAACTTGGCGGGGTCTCGATTCAGAGGCAAAGAGATGTTTCCTTACCTCCTGTTACTCTGCCAAGTCACCCTAAAGGATGGGTCAAGATCTGGTTCTACTGTAAAAACACAGCTCCTGCTGACGAGAACCCATTGCCGGGTTATAGACCGCACCGACTTGCCACCACCTTTGAACTCCCTGGCTAGTCTCCTCCAGAAGAGCGCGCTCAAGTCGCCTTCATATATCCAAAGCTGAGGGCTTTGCTGATGAATGGCTAAACTGGAGTTGATCTAATTCCTGGAGGATCTTCCCATTAAGCATCGAGCTGGTTTAATGTGCAATTACTCGGGTGACTCAAATGACGCACAATGGTACAATCCTACTGACTTGGAAGCTGATGACATAAACAAGATCGTGAAGAAACTACTTGGGGAGACTCAAGAGAGCTGGAACAAGATGGGGCTGAAACTGTTCTATGCCCTTAACCCAACTCCTCCAGTAAGTACTCTTGTAATTAACTGTCCAACTCATTACTCTTTAACTTAAAATCACTTGTTGGACTTGTTGAAAACTGTGCAGGCCAACTCTCTGTTCTGGAACTGGAAAAGGAAAACACGGGCGACCAAATCTAAAGTTGTGCTGACTCAAAAGAGGAATAAACCCGCTTCTATGAATGAGCCGGCAGCTAGAGGCAAATCACCTGTAGCTGATAATCAGTCGGAGATAGAACTTGACTCCCTTGGGCGTATTTTTATTGAGCTTGCCGACGCCTCTTATTCTCAGGGTGATGCTAAAATGAGTCGGGCTGATGATGTTGAGGTAATTTCAATTTCTTCTGCCTCAGAGCCCTTGTCTCCAAAGAAAACAAGGCGGGTCATTCGGAAAGTAAGATTTTATCATCCAGATGCTCATTTGGATCCAAACTTTATTTTGAAGAAATCTCAGCATGAATCAAGGCAGCAGACTCAGAGCGGCTCTGGAGAACTGGTGGCTGGCTTATCTGACAAAACACCACCCGCAAGCGGTGTAATGAGGTGCCTCACAGTCCAAACTCTTCTCTTCCACGAGACGGCCTTATCACACAACATCTTAACCCTTCTGATTCAAATTATTAGGAGTCGCCACCATTCTCTGGAGACTCGACTGCGTCAAAGCTACCACCCCTCGTCATTAGCCAAGGGTAAGTGTTCTTTAGCTGAACCATACTTTACCCCGATCATTACCGCATATATTTTAACATGATTATCTTGTTTGCAAGGCCAAAGCCAAAGCTAAGAAGAGAAAGGTTGGCGAGTCATCAACAACTCCTGAAATTCCAGAGTCAGAGGACCCAATGTTGGTGACCCTTGAGACTCATACTGAGACACCAGAAGGCCGTGTTCATGATCAGACTAAGCCGCCCCTAGAAAATGAACCAGTGACTACTGAAGCAATGGACGCCCATGCGAATCTTCATGACTCGGTAGACAATCTTAACCCGCCAAGTCCAGCTCAAGCTTTAAGCCCCGCTAAGGTGGCTGAAGACATTCCTCCTCCTGAGAAGAATAATGATGAAATTACCATTACTGGGGAGCCTTATAAAACTCCAAAAGTCTCCAATGTGCTGACCAAGCTCACAACAAAAGATGAGACGCCCTTGTCTGAGAAGGGAAAAACAAAGCTTGAACTGCCCAATTATGAAGACTTCGGCGCAAAAGAACTACACGTGGGCTACCTGGCTGCCTTTCTACCAGCGACGACTTGGAAGCCAGAATGGTAAATATGATGAGGAGGAAATATGAGGTATGAAGGCACTTAACCCTCTTCCATACTATATACCCTCCTGTAGCCCCCAAGTCTTAAACATAGGAAACCTTGAGTACGTAGAAGACTTAGACGTAGAATCTTGATATCTTGTAATTTAGTCCCCAAGGGTCGGGTTATCATGTCAATGATAAGCTGGTTCTTCAAATATATGTGTTAAAAGAAATGCCATGTAGTCCCCAAGGGCCGGCTCATCTTCCTGGGATGAGCCGGGTCTTTCAAATAAAGAAACTTTGAAGAAATAGCATGTAGCCCCCAAGGGCCGACCCAATTTTATGAACTGAGTCGGGTCTTCTTGAGTAATTAAGGAAGAAAAAATGACATGCATTAGCCCCCAAGTGCTAAGCATATTGCTTGCAATCTGCTTGGGACTTCCTGATATGTATCCAACGTATCTATAATTTTTTATTGTTCCATGCTATTATATTATCCATCTTGGATGTTTTATATGCATTTATATGCTATTTTATATGATTTTTGGGACTAACCTATAAACCTAGAGCCCAGTGCCAGTTTTTGTTTTTTCCTTGTTTTTGAGTTTTGCAGAAAAGGAATATCAAACGGAGTCCAATTGACCTGAAATTTTACGGTGATTGTTTATGGACCAGAAGAAGCCCCCGAAGCAAAAGAGTTGGGCCAGAAGAGCCACGAGGCCTCCACAAGGGTGGAGGGTGCGCCCTACCCTCGGGCACGCCCTCCAACCTTCACTACAAAAAAAGACACATCCGTGACATTTTGGGCTGAACGAATTATTTTTCTGTCATACTTATGACACTTCTATGACGATAGTTGTGACAAAACCCGGTATCACCATAGATGTGGTGCGGTCCTACCTCTATGACAAAAAATCATGACTGAAAATGGGCTTTTCGTCCTGGGCGGGCCGGAGATGCAGCTGCATGACATTCTTTGGGCAGTCCATGACGTAAAAAACCGTCGTAGAAGCGAGGGCGAGGAAAATATCGGGGAGTTCTCGGTTACGGTGGGTGGTTGGGGGCCAAGCGATGCGCATTTCTTTTCGTACGTACGCGCGTGTGTGCGAGGCGTTGCGCTCTAACTGAACCCGAGCGAGGCATTGGGCTCTAACTGAATGCTACGTCTTGAGCTTGCGTTGGTTTTCCATGAAGAGGAGAGGTATCAATCCAATAGGAGGCCACACGCAAGTCCCTCGTACCTACACAAAACAAATAGCTCAACGCAATCGACGCGACTAGGGGTTGTCAATCCCTTCACGGTCACTTACGAGAGTGAGATCTGATAGAGATGATAGATAATATTTTTGGTATTCTTGGTATAAAGATGCAAAGTAAAATAAAAGGCAAAGTAAAGCAAAGAAATAATAAAGCGTAGGAAGATTAATATGATGAGAATTGACCCGGGGGCCATAGATTTCACTAGTGGCTTATCTCTAGAGCATAAGTATTTTACGGTGGGTGAACGAATTACTGTTGAGCAATTGACTGAATTGAGCATAGTTATGAGAGTATCTAGGTATGGTCATGTATATAGGCATCACGTCCGAGACAAGTAGACCGACTCCTGCCTGCATCTACTACTATTACTCCACTCATCGACCGCTATCCAGCATGCATCTAGAATATTAAGTTAATGAAAACAGAGTAACTCTTTAAGCAAGATGACATGATGTAGAGGGATAAATTCATGCAATATGATAAAAACCCCATCTTGTTATCCTCGATGACAACAATACAATACGTGCCTTGCTGCCCATACTGTCACTGGGAAAGGACACCGCAAGATTGAACCCAAAGCTAAGCACTTCTCCCATTGCAAGAACTACCAATCTAGTTGGCCAAACCAAAATGGATAATTCGAAGAGACTTGCAAAGATAACCAATCATACATAAAAGAATTCAGAAAAGATTCAAATATTGCTCATAGATAATCTTGATCAGAAACCCACAATTCATCGGTCTCAACAAACACACCGCAAAAAGAAGATTACATCGAATAGATCTCCACGAGAGAGGGCGAGAACATTGTATTGAGATCCAAAAAGAGAGAAGAAGCCATCTAGCTACTAACTATGGACCCGAAGGTCTGAAGTAAACTACTCACACTTCATCGGATTCCCCTCCGTGGTGGATTCCCCTTCCGGCGGAGTTCCGGAACGGGCCCCAAGATGGGACCTCGTGGATACAGAAAGTTGCGGCGGTGGAATTAGGTTTTGGCCCAGATTCGATAGTTTGGGGGTACGTAGGTATATATAGGAGGAAGAAGTACGTCGGTGGAGCTTCGTGGGCCCCACGAGGGTGGAGGGCGCCCCTAGGGGGGGGGAGGGCGCGCCCCTTACCTCGTGCCCACCTCGTAGCTTCCTTGGCGTAGGGTCCAAGTCTCCTGGATCATATCCGGTGAGAAAATCACGTTCCCGAAGGTTTCATTCCGTTTGGACTCCGTTTGATATTTCGCTTCTTGAACACCAAATAGGCAAAAACAACAAATCTGGGTTGGGCCTCCGGTTAATAGGTTAGTCCCAAAAGTAATATAAAAGTGGAAAATAAAGCCCAATATGGTCCAATATAGTAGATAATATAGCATGGAGCAATCAAAAATTATAGATACGTTGGAGACGTATCACTTAACCCGAGCGATTGCACCGCAGGCTATGCGTTACTGAACCCGAGCGATTGATCGATCCCTTGCTGTTAACTAAAGCCGAGTGATTCCTTCGCTGCTGCTGCTGCTACTAACTGAAGCCGATCGATGCTGCCTCTGGATGAACAATGATCGTTGTTGGGGGTTTTGGATGAACAATTCCCGGTGGGGGGTTGGATGAACAGGACCCCATGGTAGTAGAGGCCGTTGCTGCTGGATGAACAGTACCCTGATCGATCGAGCCGGTGGATGAACAGGACCTCGTGGAGGGCTGGATGAACAGGACCTCGTGGAGGGCTGGATGAACAGGACCCCGTGGAGGGCTGGTTGAACAGTAGCCGGTGGAGGGCTGGATGAACAGTAGCCCCTTGGAGGGGTGGTTGAACAGGACCCCGTGGAGAGGGCTAGGTGTAATAGTAGCCGGTGGAGGAGCGCGCGGTGGAGGCTGGATGAACAAGAGCCAGTGGATGAACTGTCACAGGTGGAGGCTGGAGGAGGTCGACAGTGGATGAACAGTAGCCCGTGGAGGCTGGAGGAGGTCGATGGTGGAGATGAACAGTATCCCGTGGAGTCCCGTTTTGCGGTATGCCACACCCCTCCCGTGAACATGACCCCCGTTTCGACCTTAGCTCTCCACACAAGTCCGTTTCCTCCGTTTTGCGGTATGCCACACCCCTCCCGATCAACAGGACCCTGTTTCCACCGTAGGAGGTCTGTTTCCTATGTTTTGCGGTACGCCAGACCCCTCTCGATGAACAGGATCCCGTTTCGACCGTGGACGGTCGAACACAAGGCCGTTTCCTTCGTTCTGCGGTACGTCATGCCACGTTTCCATCGGCTGTTCCGTCCAAGCCGGTTGGCTCCTAATGAACACGATGACACATTCTGTTCCGACCCAGCCGGTTGGCTCCCCATGATCACGACGACGGCGCAACTTCTCCGTTCCGACCCAGCCATGTACACGAGCCCTGGCCGTACGTATGCGCGAGTAGGCGTTCGAGACCCCGCCCGTATGTATGTACGTGGCTGTATTTACTTTCTTGCACCCTGGCCGCTATACGTACGTGTACATGCTACGAGCGCGCCTCTACTACAACACGTGCGAGCCTCTACATCGACCAGTACGTACGTACACATTCGCGACCAGAATGACAACGCTACGTATGCTTCGACCAGGTGGGTCCCGACTGTTAGGCACTTCCTTGCGTGCGAAGATGTAGCTAGTGGGTCCCAGCAGTCAGGGGGAAACGTTTTTTTGCGAAATACGGTGGCCCGTCCAGTGGGTCCCCGCTGCCAGGTGGAGGAATCATTATTTTCCGCCTAATAAGGAGGCACTTCCTTGCTACGGCCGTGGACCCAGCTGTCAGCCTCTCCACGTACAGTACTCTTCCGATGGAAGTCGTTCCTTGACCACGTTGACCAGGCCGCACCGAGAGCATCAGGGCAGTGGACAACGGTGAGGCCTAGGAAGGGGACGACACGGAGCCGGGGAAGACATGGCAGTGGTTGCCCACGTGGAGAGGAGTACGAGGGTTCACTGGTTTGGCTGCGGTGTGAGGCTGCCGTCGCTGCAGAATAACAGGGGGTGTGGGTGAGTAGAGGGATGGCCAGGACAGCGGTGGGAGTAGTAGGGGGCGGTGAGGCCTCCACGGCATCACAGCCGGCCACGGGAGGCAGGAGCACGTGGCACGACCGGCGCTGGTTTGGGCGGCTGGAGCAAGAAGACCAGAGGTTGAAGAAGCACTAGGGCCATTGGATGGACATCGTACGGTCACTGGAGCTAGAATCGTTCATATTGACTAAGTTGACAAAGCCCTCCATCCCCGTCAACTTAGTAGGCCCACAAGTCAGCCTCCCACTATGGTGGGTCCTAGCTAGTAGGGGGGTATTCATTTTTTGTGCGTAATAAGGAGGCACTTCCTTGTGTGCGAAGATATAGCTGGTGGGTCCAACCTGTCAGCGGGGGGAAGTTTTTTTCGTGAAATACAGAGGCCCTTCCGGTGGGTCCCAGCTGTCAGGTGGAGGAATCATTATTTTGCACGTAATAAGGAGGCATTTCCTTGCGATAGGCCGTGGACCCAGCTGTCAGCCACTCCACACACAATCTACTTCCGATGGATGTTGTTCATTGAACACGGTGACCACTCTGCGTTGAGCACATCCAAGGTGGTGGACGAGGCGAGGCCCCGGACAGCAACGAGCCGGAGATGGGAAGACGCGGGAGTAGAGTCGCAGATGGAGAAGTGTACGAGGGTTAACTGGTTCTGGTGCGGTGTGGTTCGACAGTCGGTGGAGAAGAATAGGAGGTGTGGAGGGGTGGAGGGATGGCCTGACCAATGGTGGGGTAGCGCTTCACAGCGAAGCGTGCTAAGCAGAGTTGCTAGCAGCAGGAGGCGGGAGCAGGTGGTCTCGGTGGCGCTGGAGGAAGAAGAAAAGAGATTGAAGATGGATGCCGGTCGTTGGATGTAAATCCAATGGCTCACGGTGTCAGAATCATTTGTTGACTAAGTTGACAACGACTTGCGTTGGCTTCGACCTATTGGCCCACATTTCAGCCTCTAAAAATGTGGCACGTATTCAACCCATTTTTTTAGAATTTAAAGTAAATTTGATCTCTTTTTTAGAATTATAGTCCATTTGCTGGGCTGGGTGAACAAATAATGTAGCATCCATGCGGCCCATTTATTTTTTTCCTAAAAAATTACTGGCCATTTGCACTTTCTCGAAATACACGATTTTGCTGGGCTGGTTCTAATTATACTGTTGGGTTGGGCGCAATAATGTTATCAAAAATAAACAGGACCTGAGCATTTTGTTATAAATATATTTAAATAATAAGTGATTTATTATTACATTGGTCCTTAGATCTTACTAAGCTTTTGTACACAATCACCATGATTTTTGTTGCCAAATCCAGGATTTTATTGTTAAGAAATTATTTTTATAATTAATAAGATGTGGGATATTGTTTTCTTACATATGTAAGTATCTGTTAAATATATGATGACAATAACAATAATATATAATAACATATAAAATAATTTAAATATATATAATATAGTTAGCAGGGAAACATAAGTTGGACCAGGCGTTCCTATTCTTATATAGAAAAATAGAACATACCTCTGCGTTTTCTTCAAAAAAAAAACATAAATTGGGCTGCTGATGTTTCAGGAAAAACAAAACCTTGGACGGGAGGTTCATAGGCCGGTCGATACATGACGGCCCTCAAAAAAATACAAACCGGCATGTCGTGGGCTGCGCATGTTAAAAAAGAAAGCCTAGACGGGGCAGCCCAAAACCCAGCTGATACTTGCTGCCCAAGTGATAATAAATGATACCTGCCAGCTCCCCGACTTCGTTGTGAATTTATCTCCTATAGTAACTACGTTGAAGCACCTAAAAAACTGTAACTATGCTGACGAACCCGTGGGCCCCAACGTCAGTATAGCATTAGGAGGAAGTATTTTTTCCATGAGGCACTTGCTTGCGTACGACCATAGACCAGGTGGGTCCCGACTGTCCGCCTCTCCACATACACTCCTCTCCAGATTCCTTTCATTTGTTCAGCATGTTCACAACGGCAGACAGCGGCGCCGCGGCGAGCGCGCAAAGGCGCAGGAGGAGATCGGACCACCTGAGGCCTTATTTCTAACGAAAGTACTGAACTAGCCCAGTGGCCAAGTGACACTACCCGACAGCTGTTCCGCCCGGGTTTGATTCCACCTGATGCAGGGAAAATATCTCCAAATTTTTTGCCTCTGCCATTATTGACATGTGGGTCCCCATTGTCATCTACGCACACCACGTCCAACACTTGCCAAAACTTTGTCCCTCGTTTTCTCTGTTTTTCGCACAATCGACATTGTGTGGGAATTTTGAAAATAGCATACCTTTTTGACTGTGCATCATATGAAGATGTGCTATGCATGAATGTTGATTAGCATGATGTTAACTGGCTGGTAGTTCCATTTTCGACCATGAATAAAACTTGCAACATGATGTTAACGCTGTTTGAAAAGGTCGTGTTAATATAAATGCTCTGCTTCTGAAAGTTATAGTTTCTTATGTGAAACTGAACTTGCAGTTTCTTATCTAAAACTGAAACTTGTAGTTTCTTCTCTGAGAATCACATTGTCTGCACTTTTATACACCTATGAAACTACATTTTTTTAAGTGCTAAAAATAGAGCTCTAGAATTCATAAAGTACTTCATATGCTCAATACTGCAAATCTGAAATTCAAAAGACATTCATATCTGAAAGTACTCTCAAAATACACAACACAAAACACAATTCACAACCTGCAAATACTGACAACCCTAAGCTCCTCCTGACAATTCACAACCTGCTCGACTATTGGGATGGGCGGGGGCAATCCCTCCTATTCCTCGGCGGCAGACAGCCGCCCCATGAGACGATGTGAACGGCGAGGGGGAGGATGGCGGGGATGCGTCATCGGGCCAACTGCTTTTCTCCTCTTGCAGATGGGTTCGGTCGATGAAGACTCCACCGGCTCGCTCTGGCATGACACCCTCACAAACGGCACCCTATAGATGCTCGATCCTTCAATCTCTAGTGGATGCTCCATCTGGGATCGATACTCCCACCACCGCTCCCTCACGATCCGATTTGGTGAATCTGTTTGCTCCATGGCCCAAAGGAGTAGCTCTATGTACTCCCGTGCGACTCCCTTCGGGAGTATCGCCTCCTTTTCACTCTGTTGGAGATACTTGGCCATGGATGTCGCCATCACCGATAGTTGGTCCTTGCTGGCAAACCAAGACTGTATCTCCAACATCCTATCTAGCTTTACAGGGTCGCCGTATGCGATCCTCATCGGTTGTACTCCTCCATCGATCTACTTCTCCACAGCATCTTCACTCACCGGCGGTGGTTTTTGAATGGAAGAGGAGAGGAGCAGCGCTGGTTTTGGATTAGAACGAGAGAGGAGCGTCACTGGTTTTGGATTGGAACAGGAGAGGAGGGGCGGTGGTTTTGAAATGGAAGAGGAGAGGAGCGTCGCTGGATTTAGATTGGAACATGAGAGGAGCGGCGGTGGTTTAAGAGGAGAGGAGCGGCGCTGGTCTTAGAAGTATTTTTTTGTTTTGCGTATTTTGGGTCAAAGTTTGACCATGTACTGTATTTGACAAGCAAAATGTGAATGCATGTCACCAAAAATTGTATCGTTTGGTTCGTATCTGAATGTACTTTCAAATTATATTATTTTTGCAACGTATAACATATATTTTATTTGTGAAAATAATGGTCAATTATGACCCAGAATAAAAGGGAGACTAGTTAATGTGGGGTCGCTTTCTTAATTGAAGGGTAAATGATTTTGATTTTGATCCAATCACAGCGCACCCCGGCCCTCTCGTCCAATCCTAAATCGTTGTCGCCCGCTCCTCTCCCTCTTCTCCATTGCAAAACCACCTCCTCTCCTCTCCACCATCTCCATTCCAAAACCACCGCCTCGCCACTTCCTCTTCTCCATTGCAAAACCATTTCCTCTCTCCTCGGACGAGGATCCCCTGATATAGCCCATCCTGCCATTGAGACACTATCAGATGGGTCCCACCAAGCGCGGGGCCCACCTGCCAGCGACCGAAAGGCAGGGAAACCTCTCCTCTCCATCATATCCATTCCAAAACCACCGTCTCGCCTCTCCCTCTTCTCCATTGCAAAACCACCCCCTCTCCTCTCCATCATCTCCATTCCAAAACCACCATATTGCCTCTCCCTCTTCTGTATTGCAAGACCACCGTCTCTCCTCCCATCTTCCAAAGCTAGCACTGGAACACTCAGAAGGACATCTATGGAGAGGATGCAGCAGCGAATCAGGCAGATCACCGGCGGCGACCAGGCAAAGTTAGCCAGGTTGAAGGAGATCCTTACTTGGTTTGACAATGAGTGGGATATTTCGAGGAAGGTGAGGGCCATGTGGCAATGTATGCGAAAGAGCGAGACGACAGAGATGAGGGAGACAATGTACTCCTCGGCGGCAGTCATGCCGCAGTCCTTCGAGTTCGTCGAGTATCTCCTCTGGGCGATGGAGCAGATAGATTTGCCCGAGGCGAAAGTCAGGCGGAGGTGGTGGGCATATAGGTCGAAGGTCGAGCACCCAGAGGATAACGAATCGATCGAGTACGGGGTGCCGTTCATGAGGGTGTAGAGCTAGCCAGAGCCACATGAGTATTCGTTCTACCATCGCAAGAGGAGGCCAGATGGCGCGACATTGCTTCCCTGCCATTCTGCAAGGTTCCCTCGACGCTTGCCTCATTTCAACGGCGTCGGTAGGGTTTAAGGTAAGCTTCGCACTAACCTAATCTTCCATCTGCTCATGCTTACAATCAGTGTGACAGCTAATAAAAATCATGCTTACAATCAGTCTCCGAGTACTACGCCAATCACCCTAAAATTGCTCTAGACCTTTGGGTCAAAGTTGCGACATTGTGTACAAATAAAGAAAAATAGATTGGTGCTTCTTTCAGAAAAGAGTACTCCCTAGAAAACTGCCAATATAAGATACTAGTATTTTTTTAAGTCTAAGCTACTAGTATTTGGTTAGAGGATTTGCTGCCGAGAAAGATACATCCACACTGAGCGCCACACATGCCACTGGTGGTGGTGGATGCCAATGCTTAGATGGAGCAGGGTTGGTGTCGGTAATTTTTACTTGGCACGTCGCACTCTGCATATATGCCGGTTCCATCCGTACATTTGTGCAGTTCCACCAAAATGGAGCTGAATAACCCTGTTTGCACAGATAATGAAAAAGCGTGATTACGTTATAGTGGCACTAGTTGATGAAACATACACTAATAAATAGAAGAAAATATTGCGATAGTATCATAGTATGCCATGCTGCGAGGGCGAGATGGGCCCTGCGATGCCTCATACGGTACGCCTCATACTGGAAATCGACCCAAGTCTCCCCGATACACCTTGTGCCAGTGATGAACATCAGTGTACATTGGTAGTACAATGAGGGGCCTTGAGACATTCCAATCTCTATTTTTGTGTAGATCAACTAAAATTAGGCACCACAGTTTGCAAAAACGCTTAAACATTAACAATGGGACTAGTTGATGAAACATATACTAACAAAGAGAAGCACTTTATTTATCTACATTGGAAATGAAATGATAGGGAGGACACTTGATCTATTTTAACTGTATTATTACTTCATTTTACCAGTGGCACTAGGGTCGAGTAGGTGGCAAACGAGGTGTACTGTGCGTCGCAAGGATTGAGGCCGGGGGTGCTTAGACTGGGATGTTGAAGCTGGCTCTATCTTCCCCCCTGATGTTTCTGTGGTAGCATTTGGGTTGTCATCCAAACTTGGTCGAGCTGGTGCTACGTCCGCCTACCTACCTAGCTTATGTGGCGAACTTGTCTCCTGCTAGTACTCAGTCCGGTCTAGTAGTAATTGCATAACTGCCCGTTTACACTGACGTGTTGTCGGATAATTGTTCCCTATGGTAGGGTTTCTTTAATGAAATCGGTGGAAACCCCCTCTTTTGATATATAAAAAAAAATCTGAGGCACTAGCGGTGCCAAAACATTGCCTCAAATTAATAGTGCCACTAGATTAAGGTGCAAAATAATAACATTACTGCTTTATCATGGCAGTGCCAAAACAGTAGCACAAGAGCAGACTCAACTTGCAGGATCTTTGGCAAACGGTCAGACCAAAAATGCACATACCTCGTGATGGGAACCATATCTGCAGTCAACGCCATCATAGAAGGGATGAAACCAGTCACCAACATGGATGATTCAATTCGTGGGACCTTTTGGTGCAGTTCACCTAAAATCAAGCAATGTCCCATGAGCTAGCAGCTTCTTCTTCATTTTTTTAAGAAAAGGGCTTCAGCCCCAGTTCCATTTCCATCAGAAAACGAAACCCATAGAGCTTCTTCTTCATGAGATGCAATAAAATTGAGCAACATCAAGGTTGGTTGTGAAGCTCCTGGAATGGTCAACTATAATTTGGATATCATTTGTGCAGTTCAACTAAGATCAAGCGTGAAATGTATGTCTCTGTGAGGGAGTCCTGGACTTAGGAGTCCTCGGGCATCTGACCTGTTATTCATTGGGCCGGACTGATGGGCTGTGAAGATACGAAGGCCGAAGACTATACCCGTGTCCAGATTGGACTTTCCTTGGCGTGGAAGGCAAGCTAGGCGACCAGTTGTGAAGATTCCTTCTTATGTAACCGACCCCATGTAACCCTAGATCTCTCCGGTGTCTATATAAACCGGAGAGCATAGTCCGGATAGGCGACATTCATTACCATATTCATATAGGCTAGGCTCCAAGGGTTTAGCCATTACGATCTCGTGGTAGACCAACTCTTGTAACACTCATATTCATCAAGATCAATCAAGAAGGAAGTAGGGTATTACCTCCATAGAGAGGGCCCGAACCTGGGTAAACATCGTGTCCCCCGTCTCCTGTTACCATCGATCCTAGACGCATAGTTCAAGACCCCCTACCCGAGATCCGCCGGTTTTGACACCGACATTGGTGCTTTCATTGAGAGTTTCACTGTGCCGTCGACAAAAGGTTTGATGGCCCCTTCAATCATCGATGATGACGTTGTCCAGGGAGAAACCTTTCTCCCCGGACAGATCTTCGTGTTCGGCGGCTTCGTACTGCGGGCCAACTCGCTTGGCCATCTGGAGCAGATCGATAGCTACGCCCCTGGCCATCATGTCAGATTCGGAAGCTTGAACTACGTTGCGGACATCCATGGAGACTTGATCTTCGACGGATTCGAGACCGCGGAAATCGCACCCCGCCGCCCCAATGGACATGGCTTAAACCTGTTATTGGGCCACATCTAGGAGATAGCTCCTGCAACAACTCTGGCCTTAGATCCGGAGCAGATCAAGTCGTCCCAGGATGGGAAGCTCAACCCCATCATGGGGGCTACCGATTCCGCGGCGTTGGAGCCGCACACAGATTCTACAGCGTATGATATACGCGTCAGCGGAACCCCAGACTCATCCCCGATGACAGGTTTCAAACCCCGCGAGTCCGCAGATACCGAACTCGATCGGTTATCGATATTCAAGTTTAGCGCCGTAGACGTCTTCCAACACTCGCCCATGGGCGATGTACTAAACTCACTAAAAACCTATCTCTGGCAGGCGACTCGCCACCGAACTATGTTCGGTTTGAACTTACAGCTGATGATGGAGAATTTTGCTTCCCACCCACCACCCACTTCATATCCACTGTCAAAGACCCAACTAACACGATTGACCTTGGCCCCGAAGACATCGATGGTATGGACGACGATGAGGGGCAAGGCCAGAACTCACTACCCGGTAGACGCGGGATGGCCACTTCATGGTATGACGTGTGTATGATAGACACACCCAACGACGCCTTCGATGATGACAAGGAGGACCCAGTTGAAGATAAACCTCCTGGTACACAGTCCGAACACCAGCACACCCTGCACCGCTCCAAGTCATGACGCTCAAGAGAAAATAATACTAGCACTGGAGAAGAAAACAATCCGGACGATGAAGACCCTGTTGAGGCAGGATCCAAACAGGAGGAACAGGAAGGCGAGCAAGATAGCCGTAATGAACAGGCAACATACAGAGACTCAGAGGATATCAATTATCTCCCACTCTTCGAGGAAGAGGAGATCCTCGACAACGAGGATTTTATCGTGCCTAAGGAACCTCTCGAGCAGGAGCGCTTTAAACGCCAGCTCATAGCCACTGCAAGGAGCCTAAGAAAAAAGCAGCTGCAGCTTCAAGTGAGCCATGGTTTGCTCAATGATAGATGGACCGAGGTCTTGGCCGCCGAAGAATACGACCCTATCATCCCAGACAAGAGCCACCCCAAGAGTAGGTGGCCCCCTCAATACGATGGCAGGGCGTTGAAGCCCACATCACCATCGAATACGGCTGTAGTCCGACAACAGTTCGGTCCGAATAAAGCAGCAGCCCAAGCAGAGCACCATACCAACCCATCCGGCCGTCAAAACAAGAACAAAACAGCTCGGGTGAACACTTGCGACATCCAACAGGACCTGGAGGGTAGAACAGGACACACAAAGTCAATACACAGATCGCGGGGGTATGCCCTGACAGGTCATGATGGTCACCTATTCGGACACAACAAAGCCGACCACGTTCGGTCCGAACTCCGTAAACAAAGTCCACCGGAGGTGCTTGATAGTGTGGCTCAACATAGAGGAGCCGCACACCCTCTCTGCTTCACCGACGAGGTAATGGAGCATGAATTTCCAGACGGGTTTAAACCCATTAACATCAAATCATACGATGGAACAACAGATCCTGCGGTACGGATTGAGGATTACCTCCTCCATATCCACATGGCTCGCGGAGACGACCTTCATGCCATCAAATACATACCTCTCAAGCTTAAAGGGCCAGCTCAGTACTGGCTAAACAGTTTGCCAGAAAATTCTATTGGTAGCTGGGAAGACTTGGAAGATGCCTTTCGAGACAACTTCCAAGGAACATATGTGCGGCCATTAGATGCCAATGACTTAAGTCGTATTGTCATGAAGCCCGGCGAGTCAGCCAGGGAGCTCTGGACTAGGTTCTTAGTCAAAAAGAACCAAATTGTTGAATGTCCGGATGCAGAAGCCCTCGCAGCCTTCAAACATGGCGTCCGGGATGAATGGCTAGCGCGTCACCTTGGCCAGGAAGCACAATATGGACAACCCTGCAAGAATCCCCGTAACGTTTTTATCCGTTTTTCTTATTTTTTTGTATCATTTCTTAAGAATAGGTGACCAACACGACAACATCTACAACGAACTCTATCGGAGTTCGGATCCGTACACTCACCTAAGGGGCTACTTCCGTTAAGGATTCCCCTCCCGAGGATCAGGCGGCATAAGCGCATGACTGAAGGTCCAAAGCAACTTTTTGACCGCACGCTTTATTCTGAGCTTGTACTATGCCCTTTTTTCCTCTGTACCTGACCCCGAGCATGTCAAATAGTCGGGCTTGTGGTTTCTTTTATTATTATTATATATATATATATATATATATATATATATATATACACACACACACACACACACACACACACACACACACATAAATTCGTCATTAGCGTATTGATCCACTCCCAGTAAACCTCGTTCGAACTAATATTTCATACTCTTGCAACAATGAGTACAGCCTCAACGGCTTCGTTACAGATGCACCTCAGCATACCCTGCCAGGGGCTCGGCATGAGAACGAAAGAGTTGCCAGCAAAAGTCTGAACAGCTCTATAGCGTACTTCGGCGTCGCAAGTTTGGCCTTATATGCATCAGCTCTGAATCATTGTCTTGGGTCAATAGTTGGGTTGCCCGGATCCTGTGCTTGCTACCCTACGTTCTACTCTATTGGCTAGGGTAGTAAAGGGAGAACTACTGTGATTGTGCCCTGGTCTAAACCGGACGAGCACCTCAGTAGAGAAAGCCCAAAACTGACTGTCATGATGCGGCGAGAGCTAATCAACCACTTGACGACTTCTCGGAATCCTTAGTGATTCTCCGTGTCACACGAGGGATCTTTTTCAGATCAAATATGCAAGGCATTATACGCCGCATGCATACCAAGGGCTATATCGTAGCCCACCATAAAACTCCTATGGCTAAGTGAAAGTGTTAACGCCTTATAGTCCGATTGCCTGGTTCGCTGCATTATCACCTCCTTTACGGACCAAGACGTTGGATAACCAGGGATTAAATGATTTTCTGAACACCCCCATACTTCCTACGAGGGGGCTGAAGCCGACGACTGGAAAACTTTCAGATTATATTAAAACGGCCACACAGGAGGAATTCAAGCTTTGGAGCAAAAACATAAAATAGATCAATTGTCTTTTACAATTCTAATACACCTCACTCGAAAATTATGTTCTTCGAGCACTGACCCTCTATCAGGCGGGCGGCTTCCAGGACATCTTCAAAATAATGCTCCTGCTCATTACGGTCCTTGCCCTTGGGCGGACCCTTCGCCGCAACATCGACGACCTTCATCTTCCGCCAGAACGTCTTGACTCGGGCAAAGGCCATCCATGCACCCTCAGTGCATGCCGACCGCTTCGCAGCATCGATACGCGGCATCGCATCAACAAGACGCCGCACCAGGCCAAAATAGCTCTTGGGAACAGGCTCACTCGGCCACAACCGGATTATGACGTTCTTCATGGCGTCGCCGGATATCCCATGAAGCTCGGCCCATTGGGACATATATTCATTTAGCAACAGAGGGCGCTTTGATGCGCCAAATTGTGACCAGAAAAGCTTCTCCGTTGCATACCCCTCTTGCGCTTGGTAAAATTGTGCTGCATCGGAAGAACTCTTCGGCAAGTCCAAAAATTCAGTCGGAGAACTCCAGACCTGGTTTAACTGATCATAGTCCGGATCTCCAAACTTAGTCTAAAGCAAAAAGGGATTACAGGCCGCTATCTCCTTAGCCTGCCGAATCTCTTCACGAGCTACCCTAAATTCAGACCGAGCTTCACTCGCCTCTCGTACGTCCTTATCAAGTTCAGCCATTTTGGCTTTATTCTCCTTCTCAAGGAATTCACAGCGGCTGGCAGTATTCTTCAATTCAAGCGCCAGTGCGGATATTTTCTCCTCACTTCGGCGCCGAGCTGCCTGTTCAGCTCTTAGATCAGCCGATGCCTTCTCGGCAGCTGCATCACTACACCGGGCCTGCTCCTTGGCCCGGGCTAGCTCCGCCCGAAGAGCTTCAATGGCGGCAGCACCATCTGCAATTATGCACATTTCGTATAAAACCCTATTCAGCGTCAGGCCTACATTACAAGAACATTGGTGTAAGGAATGCTCGAACTATATACCTTGCGAGTCGTCAAGACGCCTGTTGATCAATACAATACCATCTTCTGCAATATCCAGCTTTCGCTGCTGTTCGGCCACTTCCGTATTTCGCTTAGCCGCAGGAGGGGAGGCAGCCTGTATTCCAAGTTAAATCAAGGTTAGTAACTGAGCATATCTTTTTGATCCTCCGGTCGCTTCCTTCGGAAGGCAATCCGAGTCTCAGGGGCTACTGCATATACAACAAGTAAATTATGTCAATATCATTCAACTTGCAAAACTACATCACAAACCTCAAAACCTCTTAGAAGGCTCGAGAAGGCCTCGTTCAATCCGCTTTTCACGGATAGAACCTTTTCAACCACCGTAACCATCAAGGCACAGTGCTTCTCTGAAATGGACACTCGCAGCAGCGTGTCTGTCAACATTTCCGGCACTCTGGGGTCTTCGGAAACCGCCGCCGGAGTACGACATTCCTTTGAAGGAATCTACTTATTCTCTCCCAGAATCGTCTCCGGCTGTAAACCGGACGGTTCGGGGCCGTCATTCTTGATTCCCGAACCCTGGGTGACAGAGACACCACCTTCGGGTAACGCCTTCTTCGTTTCCTGCACCGCTTGACGATGGGGAGGATCCCTTCGGGACGATACCTCGGTATCATCCCCCCTGTTGGGGAAAGAATCCGAAGATGGCGTGTCACTCTCCATCATCTCCGGAAGAAGGTCTCCTGAGGAGGAGGACGATCGAGAAACACCAGGCGTTAACCTGCGTGGATCTGCATACGTCGGATGATTACTTCACTAATAGGAAAATAAGGAGGTACATTTAAAGTGCCCCAGCCTCGCTTACGGTTTGGCCAGAGGTTCGTCCTCGCCAGAAAGCCTTATGGAAGCATCGCTCGCCCGGCCCAAATTGCCCGACGATGGCATTTTTCCCCTCTTGGAAGGCTTCCCCTCCTGATCTTCAGAAGCAGCCCTCTTTTTGCCATGGAGAGCTTCCTCCGCACCTTTGCCCTTGGGTAAAAGAGTTTCGGTTTCCCCGAACACAACATCTAATTCGTCCTCGGGGCGGGTATCACCTTCGGGCTCCCCGCTCTCGCCCCCCTCTGCAGACACCTGGTATGGTGTGGGAATCAGCATTATCGTCAGCAGGGCGGTTGCAGAGTCTTCGAGAAGGGGCGCCGGACACCAGATTAACAACGCTTTCTTTATCCAGTCCTGTATAGGGATGGATTGTTCAGTATCTTGTCAAGAGATGCTTTAATGGAAGGTGTTGAGTTTGAATACTTACGCGATGTCCGGATGATTGCGATCAAGGCCGGCGTCTTGATGGTGTCCGTCCATTGCTCTCGTTCCCCGAAATATAATTTCCACATTCCTTCATGCATGGTGCCGAAGAAGTGCTGAAGAGGCCACCGCCCATACCGGATTAAACTCCCACATACGGAGAGGCCGCCACGACATGGCGGGTCGGCGGACTAGCATTACTTGAGCAGCGTTCACAAGGCGATGCCCTTCTCGGTAAGGCTTTGGATGCGACCTTGGAGAGTCTGCAGTTGATTGACGGATCCCCAGTCCAGTCCCTTATTGATCCATGAAGCAAGCTGAATTGGAGGGCCGGGTCGGAACACAGGAGTAGCTGCCCACTTGGAGCCCCGTGGCTCGTTGATATAAAACCTCCCTTGCTACCATATGTCGGAAGACTTGGCGAAAGATCCTTCAAACCAAACCGCGCTGGCAAGCTTGCCTATTGTGGCGCTGCCGCACTCTACCTGCTCCTCCTCTGTCACCTGCGGCCTCACGTCAAAGGTATTGATCCACAAACCGAAGTGCGGAGGAGTCTGGAGGAAGGCCTCACACGTGACGATAAATGTCGAGATGAGGAGAATATAGTCCGGGGCCAGATCATGAAAGTCTAGCCCATAGTAGAACATGAGCCCCCGGATGAAGGGGTTAAGCGCGAACCGTAACCCATGGAGGAAGTGGGACACAAACACTACCCTCTCGCCAGATTTGGGGGTAGGAATGACCTGCCCCTGTGCAGGAAGCCGATGAAGGATTTCCGGGGTCAGATACCTCGCTGCGCGGAGCTTCGCAATATCCTCCTCTGTGACAGAAGAAGCCACCCACCGGCCTTGATGGCTGGATCCGGACATGATTAGGGCTGGTGGCGATGGGAACCCGAGGGTTGGAACTTGGGGTGGCTAGGGTTGAGGAAGAAGCAAGGGCAAAGGAAGAAGACGTGTCTGGGACCCTATATAAAGACCCCAAATACTAAGCGTATCCACCTGGGTCTCAAAACTTACCTATCCCCAGAGAGTTGTACCCAGGGGACGGTTGGGTTACCCACGCTTGCATTAATGAAAATCCCGTGAATAAGGGAACACGATCTCTGCCTTGGGAAGACGTGCCAGTAAACCCGTGTCCCGAGATGTGGGGCAACGTGCCAGCCAACAATTGGAAATAGTAACCGGGCAGGCGTGATGCAATGTCATAAACAATTATCAACAAATTAGACTCGTGGAATATTGTATTTTCTGCAATTATATACACATGTCTGAATATATCTACTACATCCGAAGACTATTCCGAAATTCAGAAGGAGGGAACCCGCCTTGCAATGTCGAAGACAATCTGCGCGTCGGACTCCTCGTCATTGAAGCCAGGTTCAGGGGCTACTGAGGGAGTTCTGGACTTAGGGGTCCTCGGGCGTCCGGCCAGTTATTCATTGGGCCGGACTGATGGGCTGTGAAGATACGAAGGCCGAAGACTATACCCGTGTCCGAATTGGACTTTCCTTGGCGTGGAAGGCAAGCTAGGAGACCAGCTGTTAAGATTCCTTCTTATGTAACCGACCCCATGTAACCCTAGATCTCTCGGGTGTCTATATAAACCGGAGAGCATAGTCCGGATAGGCGACATTCATTACCATATTCATATAGGCTAGGCTCCTAGGGTTTAGCCATTACGATCTCGTGGTAGATCAACTCTTGTAACACTCATATTCATCAAGATCAATCAAGCAGGAAGTAGGGTATTACCTCCATAGAGAGGGCCCGAACTTGGGTAAACATCGTGTCCCTCGTCTCCTGTTACCATCGATCCTAGACGCACAGTTTGGGACCCCCTACCCGAGATCCGCCGGTTTTGACACCGACACTCTGTTTGCACAAAAAAGGTGGAAAGGAGGGTGACAAACAAGTGATGAAACATACATCAAATGAAAAGCAGAATGTTCCTTACCTTAATGGCAATCCTACAAGGACATTAGCAATTTCTAAAGTAGCAGCATTGCTAGATATTAGTTTGGGCATTAGGATTAACTATGACAACCGTTAAACACGACATTACTTTAATGGTGCCATTGCTTTATTTTACCAGTAACATTACATTAACAGCTGCTACAGAGTCGGTATTTGGTCACGGGAGAGTAGGCGGACCAGGACAGTTGCATTTCTAACGAAAAGAAACAACTTATCTTAATGGGAAATTTAGCAGGACATGAAAAAAAGTGCCATTGATTCATATTAGTGGAGGCATTACATTGAAAACAACATTGGTTTAACGTGTCCTTACTTTTATCAGTGCGACTGCTACATTTTACCAGTGGCATTACATAAGAGTGGCTCGGGGCAACAAGCATCATACCAGGAAATCTGGGTTGGTCCCATTTTTGTTTGGTATAGCCACCTTATACTGTGTGAGGCTAGAAAATCTAGTGCTGGACTTACTTTGTTGACTTGTCCCCCAGTCCCCACATTCTTTCCTTTTTCAACCAATAGATCAGGTTTATATTGAGTTTGTACTACGTTTCCCTTTATTTCCCTATTAGACCAAGAGACCAGTTGGATAGCCAGTCTCTGGAACTTTTCGCCCCCATTATTTCCTCTTTCAACCAAGTCCTAGATTCAAGTAACAAATCTTCCCCCACTCCACCCCCTTTCTTCCTTCTTTGAACCAAGTAGTACTAGATTTGAGTGCATGAACTACTTTTACCTCTTAACAGTCAAAGTTTAGGTGGCTTTCTAACAGCCGATCGATCCTATCTACGAGGGGGCCTGGGAAATAGTAAAAGATACAAATGCAGTGACGTCAGGAGCCCGGGAAGTAGAGCAAGGCCGGTTTCAAAGGAAGTTATACCTGAGGGTCGCCGGGATGTCGCTAGGTGGGCGGCGGGAGGCCGTATCTACCCACACTACGGCAGCAAGGAAGAAGGGGTCGGAGGCCCTCCCTAGCCAGCGGTGCTCTGGAGAGAACGACAAGGCACGCTGACCGGGACACACCGGCAGCAGGTAAGTGTCGGTGTCAAAACCGGCGGATCTCGGGTAGGGGATCCCGAACTGTGTGTCTAGGGTCGATGGAAACAGGAAACGGGGGAAACAATGTTTACCCAGGTTCGGGCCCTCTTGATGGAGGTAATACCCTACTTCTTGGTTGATTGATCTTGATGAATATGAGGATTACAAGAGTCGATCTACCACGAGATCGTAATGGCTAAACCCTAGATGTCTAGCATGTATGATTGTGATTGCCTCTACGGACTAAACCCTCCGGTTTATATAGACACCGGAGGGGCTTAGGGTTGTACAAAGTTGGTTTACAAAGGAAGGAATCTATATATCAGAACGCCAAGCTTGCCATCCATGCAAAGGAGAGTCCCATCCGGACACGAGAAGAAGTCTTCTGTCTTGTATCTTCATAGCCCATTAGTCCGGACCATGTTACATAGTCCGGATGCCCGAGGACCCCTTAATCCAGGACTCCCTCAGTAGCCCCCGAACTAGGCTTCAATGACGATGTATCCGGCGCGCTGATTGTCTTCGGCATTGCAAGGCGGGTTCTTTCTCCAATTACTTCAAAGTACATGACCCGAAAAGCTGTACTCGGTTTGTGTTTTAATGTCACACCGTTTGGCTTCTGTGCCTCCATTGCTTCTGCTTCCACGTGTCGAGCGAATACGAGAGGTCAGGGTACTTTTTGCACATAACACCCCGGCCATGTAAAAAAGGCATCTATTTAAAGAGATTGGATCTCAGATCCCATTCCACACCAAGAGGAAATCCGTAGAGCTCGCTTAGAGAAACGATACCAACATGGCTAGCGTTCCCAGTTCTTCCTCCCGCCCCCACGGCTCCGAAAAAGGCGATTGGGAGAGATGTTCCATTTCCCATGATCAGCTGACTATGCTTCAAACGCAGGGATTTCTTCCCCCCGTGGATCTAGTCGCTTTTCGGGAAGGATTGACCTCCTTCGATGGCGAAGCCCAGGCGGAAAATTTCCCCAATCCAACCAGGGGGGAACGAGTGTACTTCGTTTCCTACTTGTTAAGAGGCGTCGGGTTTCCAATCCACCCATTCCTCCGAGGACTCCTGGAGTATTACGGGCTCCAACTGCACAACCTCACACCGACCTCAATTCTGCACATCGCGGGTTTTGTTGCTCTTTGCGAGCTATTCCTGGGCTGTGAGGCCCATTTTGAGTTATGGAGGAAGCTATTCTGCCTCGTCCCTCGTACCCAAAAGGGATTGGTATTCAAGGTGGTCGGTGCTGAGGTATGGCGCATAGCCGGGACCGGATACCTGTCCGGCACGCCGAAGAAGGCGTCCGAAGAGTGGCCCTCAGAATGGTTCTATATCGAGGATGTCGCTCTCCCCGACCCAGTTTGAATGGGTCTTCCCGAATTTTCAAGTGCTCCGTAGAAGAAACGCCACAGTTGGCGTCCTCGGAGCCTCGAGAAGGAGGATAGCGCAGAAGTCCATCAGCTAATGGGCAAGATAAGGACACTCGCTCAGTTCGGATTATCAATAATTGAGGTAATGGCAACTTCCATACTGCGGGGTGTTCAGCCACTCCAATTTAGAGGACTCCCTATGTGGCACTACAATGGGGAAGACGACGCCTCACGCTGCGGACGGAAAGGCCCGGACACCCCTGTCGCCCTGGCCACAATATTGGTCGATCTGTATAAAGGGGAGAAAGAGGAATTCACTCGCCTTAAGCGCTAAGAGGGATTCTCTATGTACAACCCCCCTAGCTGGGTGAGCCTTAATCCTACGTCATTACTCAATCCTTTCCCCGAGTCATGTTTAATTGAGATTTACTCATTCATTTCTAATTGGAATGGCGGAAGGCTATCGCGGGGATCTATAGCCCCGCTCCATAGCCGGAGGACCATAATCGAGACCTTGATCCCGTATTTGAAGAGGATCTGGACATATTTGTAGAACTCCAAGAGGGAGTCTTCTACCAGGCGAGCTATGATGGCATAGAAGTGACCATCGTGGCCGATTATCATGGCCTCCTTCTTGCCTCACATGTAAGTATCCAGGAGACATTTCCTCCGAAAGAGCTTCCTCATTATGCCTCACCCACCGCACTATCTCGTGCTCCGAAGGGGAGGCGCTCGGCGCGTCATGCCGCACAGGAGGCGTCTCATAAGAGAGCAGCGCCTACACCAGGCGGATCTTTGAAGAGAAAGGCAAATGACAACGCGGCCGAGCCTTCATCAAAGAGGTATGGCTTTTTAAATATGCCCCTTGGCAGTCACATCGAACTGTGACATTGTCCGCTGTGTCTTATTAGGAAGAGCGTGTGCCGGACTAGGTCCGGGGGTCCTATCGGTTACGCCTCCACCAGTCAGGTTCCAGACCCTGCCTCAAGGACAGAGGCTGACACGGTAGTGACACTGGATTGTCCCTCTGAAGAGGATTCAGATGATGTATCCGTCACGAACTCAGAACTGGAGAGCGCCATGACTCACCGGCGCTGGAGGGCCGCTCTCCGTGACCCCAGTTTAAAAAAAGAGGCATTCAAATGCCTTCTGCTCAGCTGATGCATACATCCAAGCTGCTCGGGATGGGCTTACCAGAGCCACAGACCAGCAATGGAAAGATATGCGGGTAAGTGTGCTTTGTACAGATCTGGTGATCATATACCAGTAGCCCCCGAGACTTGAAGTAGTTTATACAACTGATTTAAGGATCATTGTATAACCAGACACTCACTGAGAAGAACAACCTGCTGACTCAAGAGCTGGAAAAGTGCCGGACCCAGCTAGCTGCGGCAACTACCGAACTAGAGAATTCCAAGGAGGCATTGCCTGGTAATGTTCCTCTCCATCAAGAAAAATGTGATCATATACCAGCAATATTAATACTGTTGTATTTCCCATGGCAGGATCATCCGATCAACCGAAAGAGGCGAAAGTCGGCAGCAGCGTGAACAAGAGGCCGAAGGCAAGCGGCATGGCGAACGTGTCTTCGACACGGTCGGGATGAAAAAACAAGCTGTAGGATTCCAACACCCTGCTGGGCGAAGAACTAAAAGATGTGCGAGCCCAGCAAGCTGACGCCATAAAAGAAAATAGGAGGCTACGAGGCAGCATATTCAGTATGCTTTTGAACTTACCTTCATGTAATTCAGCGAAGAAATGATCTAACAGATTACGTCTGCAGGTATGCTGACTGGCCATCCCGAAGAGGAAATGTCCGGCTCTCAAGGCGACCTGCTGCAAGAGCTGTCCCAACTGCACGAGTGAGCTCGGCAAGCAATGCGTAGTGTTGCCAAGGCTTTGTGGCCATCTGCCTCTCCTCCAGGAATTATGGAGGAGCTTGTGAAGCTATTCCAAGGAGCTCGGCGGCGCTTCCGATTATGGAAGATATCGGCCTGCTGAGAAGGTGCACGAGAGGCCTGGGCCATGGTAAAAACACGGTACACGAAGCTTGATCCGAATCATATGGCCCGGGTTGAACCTCGGGGGTCAGATGGAAAAGAAATTCAGTTAGTCTGGTATATGACCAAGTAAAGATAGCTGCCAAATATTCCCAACAGGATTGTAAACTAGACAGCCTGTTAGACGGCATAGATGAAGAAGTTTTTGAGTCCAAGTAACTATGTACTTCAATTGAAAAATTCGTCCCTAGCCGGATTGTAAAACAATTGTCATGGCAGACCTTTTCGCTTCGACCTCTAGACCCGAAGGTGCGGAGTGTTTCCGAATACCAGAGCGGCAATACAAACCGGGGTATGCGTGGAAACCAGGCGTAGGGGTCATAGTTGCTTGAACAGACAAGTTGTATCCAGCTAGCTATGTTATATTACATGTTGATTGTAAGAAACATCTTCCAGGGAGAATAGTTCCATTAAGGGTTCCTTTCCCTGGGTGAACATGCGTTAGTATGCATGTCTGAGCTGTGATCGAAAAGTCGCACTATACGTAACATCCGGCGGTTCATAGCGTAATGATTGTAAAACATCTTTAGTCCGCCGACCGAATATTCCCTTAAGAATGCTATCTTTCGGCTTCACCCAGTCTGAGGTACATGTCTGGATGACCTGGCTTTAACAATTGAAAAGGTGCTCCCTTTATGCCCTAGCCGAACAAACGGGAACGTAGGGCATAAGCACAGGAGCCAGGCAACCCAGCTTGGCAAAAACTTAAGTCATAACGATGCATATAATGGCGAAGAAAAGGTACATATGAGGAAAGGACACATATGTGTTGAGCTTGATGCCCGGAAAATAATAATAATAAGCTTCTGTAAAAGAAGGCCCCAGGCATTATGGGCATATACATTTAAGGATGTGTACGTCATTGGTGCACGGTTTAGCTGCTCAAGAGGTTAAAGCTAGAAAAAAGTTAAAGAGAGGAAAAAATGGAGACAAAGGGAGAAGAAAATGAACAAAGAGTCCGGCTCTAGGCGTAGAATCTTCGGAGTCTGGCGGTGTTCCACGTGTTCGGCTCTAAGCGATTGTCCGATGCATCACGCAGGCGGTACGCTCCTCTAGTGAGAACTTCATCTATGATGAAGGGACCCTCCCACTTGGGCTTGAGTTTGTCCTTTTTATTTTCTAGCAAGCATATAACCACTTCACCAACATTATAAGTCTTGGCCCGCACTTCTCTGCTTTGATATCTGCGAGCCTGTTGTTGATAGAATGCAGAACGGGCTTTTGCGACGTTACGCTCCTCCTCAAAGGCATCTAGGCTATCCTGCTGATCCAACTCGGCTTCTCTCTCTTCATACATGCACACTCGAGGTGAGCCATGAATGATGTCGCAGGGCAAAACAACCTCTGCTCCGTACACCATGAAGAATGGTGTGTATCCGGTAGTGCGACTGGGCGTGGTCCGCAGCTCCCAGAGTATGGAGTCGAGCTCCTCAACCCAGTGCTTGTCTGATTCTTTCAACGAACGCACTATTCTTGGCTTAATGCCGCTCATAATAAGACCATTAGCTTGTTCAACTTGACCATTTGTTTGTGGGTGATAGACCAAGGCGTAATCGAGCTTTATGCCCAATTTAGCACACTAGGATTTCACTTCATCGGCTGTGAAATTGGAGCCGTTGTCGGTGATGATGTTGTGTGGGACACCATAACGGTGCACGACACCGGATATGAAGTCTATCACCGGTCCGGCTTCGGCCGTTTTCACTGGTTTGGCCTCGATCCATTTGGTGAATTTATCTACCATGCCTAGCAGATATTTTTTGTTATGGCTTCCTCCTTTAAGGGGTCCGACCATATCAAGCCCCCAGACCGCAAAAGGCCAAGTAATGGGGATTGTTTGTAGAGCCGTAGGCGGCATATGGCTTTGATTGGCGAAGAGCTGGCATCCAACACAACGTTGGACCAGGTCTTGTGCATCTGCTCGGGCCGTCGGCCAAAAGAATCCTGTACAGAAGGCCTTACTTACAAGGGCTCGAGCCGCGGCGTGGTGACCGCCAAGACCAGCATGTATTTCGGCTAGGAGCTGCCATCCCTCTTCTTTGGAGATACACCTTTGAAGGACTCCGGTAGCACTTTTCTAGTAGAGCTCTCTGTCATGGACCTTGTAGGCTTTCAAGCGCCGAACAATGTAGCGAGCTTCATTCTGGTCCTCAGGGAGCTCTCGCCTATTAAGGTAGGTTAAGAAGGGTTCGGTCCATGGGGCAATTACTGCCATTATTAGATGGGCCGATGATGTTATCTCGGTTGCTGAGCCACCGATGATATCGGTATTGTGTTCGGAATCTGGGGGTGTAATCGGGTCCGAACTGGTGTTGTTGCTCTCACCCTGCCACACCAAGGATGGCTTGAAGAGCCTTTCCAGAAAGATGTTAGGCAGGACGGGGTCACGCTTGGCGCCCATGCGAGCAAGGACATCCGCCGCTTGATTACTTTCCCGAGCCACATGATGAAACTCGAGTCCCTCGAACCTAGCTGATATTTTGAGTACGGTGTTACGATAGGCTGCCATCTTCGGATCTTTGGCGTCGAAGTCTCCATTTATTTGGGATATTGCGAGATTTGAGTCCCCGCGCACCTCCAGGCGTTGTATGCCCATGGAGGTAGCCATTTGAAGACCGTGCAATAAGGCCTCGTATTCGGCTGCATTGTTGGAGTCTGCATATAATATTTGGAGTACGTACTGGACTGTGTCTCCCGTGGGGGACGTTAAAATGATGCCTGCTCCTAAACCGGCCAGCATTTTAGTGCCATTGAAGTACACGACCCAGTTGGAATATGTGCCGTACTCTTTAGGGAGTTCGGCCTCTGTCCATTCGGCAACGAAGTCGGCCAATAGTTGGGATTTAATGGCCCAGCATGGTTTGTATGTTATGTCGAATGGCAGGAGCTCAATGGCCCACTTAGCAATCCGACCCGTAGCATCGCGGTTGTTTATTATGTCATTGAGTGGTACTTCGAAAGCCACCGTGATAGAGCACTCTTGGAAGTAGTGTCGTAGCTTCCTCGATGCCATGAAGACCGCATATGCTATCTTTTGGTAATGAGGGTATCGGGATTTGCATGGTGTGAGGACAGTGCATACGTAGTATACCGGTTTATTGAGTGGGAATTTGTGTCCGTCCGCCTCTCTCTCAACGACGAGCACCGTGCTCACCACCTGGTGTGTTGCAGAGATGTATAATAACTTTGGTTCACCGATGCTCGGCGCGGCCATGATTGGGTTTCTCACTAAAAGAGCCTTTATTTCTTCCAGTTCGGCCGTTGCCGCATCCGTCCACTCAAAGTGGTCGGTGCGTCGGAGAAGGCGATAAAGTGGCAATGCCTTTTCTCCTAATCTGGAGATAAAGCGACTTAAAGCTGCCACACATCCGGCTAGTTTTTGGACCATCTTAAGGTCTGTTGGTGTAGCCAATTGTGACAAAGCTCGGATTTTGGCTGGGTTTGCCTCAATTCCTCTATTGGAAACGGTGAAACCCAGCATTTTTCCAGCAGGAACATCGAAAACACACTTTTTCGGATTGAGCTTGATGTCATATGTGCAGAGGTTGTCGAATGTGAGATGCATGTCGTCTATTGATGACTCGACGTGTCTAGTCTTGATGATGGCGTCATCCACATATGCTTCAACTGTCTTGCTAATTTGTTTCTCCATGCATGTTTGAATCATACGTTGGTAGGTACCGCCAGCGTTTTTGAGCCCGAAAGGCATAGTGTTGAAGCAGAAAGACCCGTATGGGGCAATGAATGGTGTTGCGGCTTGATTGGACTCCTTCACTTTGATTTGATGGTATCCGGAGTATGCATCGAGGAAACACAGTGAGTCGTGTCCTCCGGTAGCATCAATAATCTGATCGATGCGGGGGAGGGGGAAGGGATCCTTAGGGAAGGCCTTGTTGAGGTCTTTGAAACGGACGCACAGGCGCCAGGATTTATCCTTCTTTGGCACCATCACCAGGTTTGCTTGCCTGTCCGGGTGTTTTATTTCTCTGATGAATCCGGCCTCGATTAACTTGGCTAGCTCCTCCCCCTTAGCTTGTCGTTTGGGTTTGGAAAAGTGCCACATTGTTTGCTTGACCGTCTTATATCCCTTCGATATATTGAGGCTGTGTTCGGCCAGCCTGCGTGGGATCCCTGGCATATCAGAAGGGTGCCAGGCGAATATGTCCCAGTTTTTGCGTAGGAACGCTCTTAGTGCGGCGTCAACTGTTGGGTCCAGCTGTGCTCCGATGGAAGCTGTCTTCTTGGGGTCCGTTGGGTGGACCTGAAATTTGACTATTTCGTCTGCTGGTTTGAAAGAGGTGGATTTGGGCCGCTTATCAAGAATTACGTCATCCCTATCCACCGTGGAGCGTAGTGCGGTTAACTCTTCGGCCGCGACAGCCTCGGTCAGTGCCTCGTGGGCCAGGGATGCAATTTTGTTTTCGGCGCGGAGGGCTATGTCCGGATCCCTAGCGAGAGTGATAATACCATTGGGCCCGGGCATCTTGAGCTTCATATACCTGTAGTGGGGTATGGTTTGAAAGCGTGCGAACGCATCTCGCCCCAACAGGGTGTGATATCTACTGTTGAAAGGGGCCACTTGGAAGGTTATTTCTTCGGACCGGTAGTTCTCCAGCGTGCCGAATGCCATGTCAAGTGTGATTTTCCCCGCGCACCGCGCCTCCCGGCTGGTAATGATTCCTCGGAAGGTCATATTACTTTGCTTGATGCGGCTCCTGTCTATTTCCATATTATTGAGTGTGTCCTCATAGATGAGGTTTAGCCCGCTGCCGGCGTCCATGAGTACTTTAGTGAGCCGAAAGCCATCCACAATTGGATTGAGGACCAAGGCGGCTGGTGCCCGGACTGACCGGAATCTTGGTTCGTCACTGGCGTTGAAAGTTATGGCCGTGTCTTTCCAGGGGTTTATTGCTGCGACTTGGCAGACATCGGCGAGGTTGCGGAGTACCCTCTTGCACCGATTGTTTGAAGCGAAAGTCTCGAAGACCATCAATACTATGAGGTCGTGATACGTCTCCAACGTATCTATAATTCTTTATTGCTCCATGCTATATTATATTCTGTTTTAGAAATTATTGGGCTTTATTATACACTTTTATATTATTTTTGGGACTAACCTATTAACCGGAGGCCCAACCCAGAATTGCTGTTTTTTGCCTATTTCAGAGTTTTGCAGAAAAAGAATATCAAACGGAGTCCAAACGGAATGAAACCTTCGGGAACGTGATTTTCGGAACGAACATGATCCAGAGGACTTGGACCCTACGTCAAGACAACAACCAGGAAGCTACGAGGTAGGGGGCGCGCCTACCCCACCTGGGCGCGCCCTCCACCCTCATGGGGCCCATGTTGCTCCACCGACGTACTTCTTCCTCCTATATATACCTCGTGCCCCGAACTACGGACACGGAGCCAAAACCTAATTCCACCGCCGCAACCTTACATGCCGTGAGATCCCATCTTGGGGCCTTTTAGGAGCTCATGGGAAGGTATCGATCACGGAGGGCTTCTACATCAACACCATAGCCTCTCCGATGATGTGTGAGTAGTTTACCTCGGGCCTTGGGTCCATAGTTATTAGCTAGATGGCTTCTTCTCTCTTTTTGGATCTCAATACAATGTTCTCCGCCTCTCTCGTGGAGATCTATTCGATGTAATCTTCTTTTGCGGTATGTTTGTTGAGATCGATGAATTGTGGGTTTATGATCAAGTTTATCTATGAACAATATTTGAATCTTCTCTGAATTCTTTTATGTATGATTGGTTATCTTTGCAAGTCTCTTCGAATTATCAGTTTGGTTTGGCCTACTAGATTGATCTTTCTTGCAATGGGAGAAGTGCTTAGCTTTGGGTTCAATCTTGCGGTGTCCTTTCGATGTGATGAGGGGCAGCAAGGCACGTATTGTATTGTTGCCATCGAGGATAAGATGGGGTTTATATCATATTGCATGAGTTTATCCCTCTACATCATGTCATCTTGCTTAAAGCATTACTCTGTTCTTATGAACTTAACACTCTAGATGCATGCTGGATAGCGGTCGATGTGTGGAGTAATAGTAGTAGATGCAGGCAGGAGTCGGTCTACTTGTCCCGGACGTGATGCCTATATACATGATCATACCTAGATATTCTCATAACTATGCTCAATTCTGTCAATTGCTCAACAGTAATTTGTTCACCCACCGTAATATTTATGCTCATGAGAGAATCCACTAGTGAAACCTATGGCTCCCGTGTCTATTTTCCATCATATTAATCTTCCAACAACAAGCTATTTCCATTGCCTTTTATTTCCCTTTTATTTTACTTTGCATCTTTATCATAAAAATACCAAAAATATTATATTATCATATCTATCAGATCTCACTCTCGTAAGTGACCATGAAGGATTGACAAGCCCTTTATTGCGTTGGTTGCGAGGATTTATTTGTTTGTGTAGGTGCGAGGGACTCGTGTGTGGCCTCCTACTGGATTGATACCTTGGTTCTCAAAAACTGAGGGAAATACTTACGCTACTTTGCTACATCACCCTTTCCTCTTCAAGGGAAAACCAACACAGTGCTCAAGAGGTAGCAGGTCATCTTCGTCCGGGGGACGTTGCTCTGAGGTGTTTTTGGTGAGGATATCCTCGCCGCTTTTGGTCACTTGCCGGAGTATCCAACATGCTCTAAGGCTATGGGTTGGTTCGGTGTCCGGTGTCGTGTGCATTTTGCATGGCTTATCAAGCCATTCCTCCAGAATGGTTTCGCGTCCCGTAATGGGCTTAGTTTTCTTCAATATGGGGCCGGGTGGTGCGCGAGGATGCACCCTTTTCGCTCGCCCGAGGGGTTGAGTGGAAACCGGGGTTCAATGAGCTGTCACGAGTTTTCGAGCGCTTTCCATTCTGTGCAGATTTGTACTATGGTTGCCAAGTCAGTGAAGTGTAATACGCAACGACGGTTGATGGTGTTGAGGATTCCTTCGTCCGTGCAATTATTGCAGAATACTAAAATCGCGTCCTCGTCGCAGCAATCTTTAATCTTGTTTTTGACGAGGAACCTGGCCCAAAAGTGATGGACTGTTTCTTGAGACTGTTGTCATATGCACATCAGGTCGCATATATCCGGAGGGTCGGAATTGCTTGGCGAATATTGCTTCTGGTGGGTGGGTGGCTTTAAATCCGAACCCTGACCCAATTTGGGGTCTGGAGGTTGAAAAACTTCCGAGCTTAATAGTTCGGGCTCCGGGATGTAAACTGATTTTTCAGGCCCAACGTCCGACTCTAGGTTCAGAGGACTGGGAGTGTCGTTTCGCAGACAATCCGGCTCTTCTAGCTCGGAAATCCGAACATATTTCATCTTCAACGTAGAGGAAGAGTTGTTGTTTTGCTCCTCTATGACCGCTATCTAATGGGTGATCGGCGGAGATTTGATTTCTCTCTAATCGGGTTTAAGCCCATTCCGATTGTAGTCTTTAGCGACCCCCATGGTGGCGATTCGATCCAGGAGTTCGTTTAAAGACGAAAGCTCCATCGGATCCATCCATTTGGAGAATTCGGAGTTGATACAGAGATGATTTTTGATGATCTGAGTAGTCATCGTTGGCTTGACGGCCGCACGGGCTGTCATGGTAAAGCCGCCCAGCCGGAGGGTTTGGCCTGGGGCCAGGGCTCCTCCGCAGGTGATACCTTCCTTGATAACAAGGCGAGCCATCAATCATGTCTCTGACATCACAACGGAACTCCCAATGAAAGCACCAATGTCGGTGTCAAAACCGGCGGATCTCGGGTAGGGGGTCCCGAACTGTGCGTCTAGGGTCGATGGTAACAGGAGATCGGGGGACACGATGTTTACCCAGGTTCGGGCCCTCTTGATGTAGGTAATACCCTACTTCCTGCTTGATTGATCTTGATGAATATGAGGATTACAAGAGTCGATCTACCACGATATCGTAATGGCTAAACCCTAGATGTCTAGCCTGTATGATTGTGATTGCCTCTACGGACTAAACCCTCTAGTTTATATAGACACCGGAGGGGCCTAGGGTTGTACAGAGTCGGTTTACAAAGGAAGGAATCTACATATCCGAATGCCAAGCTTGCCATCCACGCAAAGGAGAGTCCCATCCAGACAGGGGAAGAAGTCTTCTGTCTTGTATCTCCATAGCCCATTAGTCCGGCCCATGTTACATAGTCCGGACGCCCAAGGACCCCTTAATCCAGGACTCCCTCAGTAAGAGCCGTCGCCGAGGATGACCGCGTGAACATTTCACCTTCTCACCTTCCCCAGCGGAGAGGATCCGGCTGGATTTGTGACCAGCGATGAGCAGAGAGAGAGAGAGAGAGAGAGAGAGAGAGAGAGAGAGAGGCCACCGCTGTCGTGTTTAGACCTGGAGAGTATGAGATAGTGTGAAGAGAGCAACACTAGCAAGCAAGCGCGGAGGCTCCTGCCTATATAGTGGAGTACTAGTTTTCTTTTGTCTACCGGAGCCGGCTTGATCTCGTCAATGACTGTCGAGAAGTCTTCATGCACGTGCCCCGGAGGCGCAGTTGTCGTCATTTTGATCTGAAGCACCGGATTATAACATATAACACACAAAAATGCCACATGACAAGAAACCATAACCTCACTGCCGAAAGGAGACAACATGAATCCCGACGGACGAACTAGACGAGGATCAAAGCTAAAATTAAAGATAAACTCGTAGAAAAGGGGTCCGTTGATTGATGTCCTAATTAACATAGCCGGCTTGACCTAGATGGCAGCTGAGTAGTCTTCGTGCATATGCCCCCAATGACCAGTGCCTTGGAGGAACTCAGTTGTCGCTGTTTAACCCTCGCAGTTATCCGAAGCACATGACACCTAATATTGCGAGATGACAATAAACCTTTTTTAGTTTTCTCATCAGAACTACAACCCTGTACAACACAGCCTGCACGATATGTAGACGATAGCCAATCCAGGCATGTCTGCTGGAGTCTGGTCACATGCATGGACGAACTGACCTTCCGTGTCATGCAGGGATCGTCCAGGCACCAACGTCTGTACAACATTGCTCTAGTACTACCTCCGTCCTGGTTTATTGGTCCTCATTGTATTTTGTGTGAAATTTTGACTATAAATTTAACTAACAAAATGTTTATGCATGTCACAAAAAACTATATCTTTGAAAACTATTTTCAAATACAAATCCAACGATATAATTTTTTTGACATGCATTAACATTTTGTTAGTTAAATATTTGGCCAAAATTTGGTACAAATTACAAAGTGGACCAATAAACTAGGACAAAGGTAGTACTATAGCTCGTCTCTCTCTTCTGTTAACTCACCCGACTTGAGGGGCCAGGGAGTGTGCCTATGGTCGGTTCTTGATTGCGGTCCCACATGTGTGTGCACATGCAATATGACGCGCGTTCCATTCGGAGAGCGGCGTGCCAGACCGACCGACCGTCTGGGGTGCCACACGAACGCGACGGGCTGCTGTATACTCCGTACATGTGTACCGCCGTTTTCTAGAGGCTTTGCTCCATGACGCAATCCATGGATACAATATTAGTATACTGTACTATTTAAAAGTCGAGGGCAGGGCTTTTCCTGCGCGGTAGGCAGGGCAGTTCCGCCTAGTCTGTTCGACTGAGATGCGAGAAGATGAGGGAGTAGGCTATTGTGAACGTAGGGTTGTGACAGTGAGTCACTACTGGACAGGTGGGGCCTCGTGATTTGACTTGCCATTTTTTCATTTTAACTACGACGCTACGACCAGCGTGAGTCTGCCGATTCATGACCACCTCCATGGTATACAGGTGCCTCTCCCAATGATCCACCATGTAGAGGGTGGCTCTTGCATGAGAGCCCACTCCTCCACTTTTTCCTTGCCTCTTTCCTCCACATATGCAAAAATGCCATGTAAGCGGGCTTATAGCCCACTATTGTACTTGCTCGTATAGGTGCTAAGCCTGCCACATAGGCATAAAGTCTGATGTGGCAAGTTAATTGCCCCCTCCGTCTAGGTGTGCAAGTCATCTTATGAAAACCAAATAATCCCAAAACACTTAGGTGTGGTGCATACATCGTTTCTTGTTTCTTGACATATCTACCAATAAGAGATGTGGGGTGTGCATGCTTTTAATGACTTGAGACTACCATTTCATTGGAAGAGGTCACTCCTTGGCAAATGCAATAAATACTACGAAGAAAGACATAGAGAGAAGTAAAAAAATACTCTTATAGCCAACCTTATAGCTAACCTTGTTGTATGAGTGACTAAGTGATGACTATGTATGACATGCCAACATCACATAGCCTAACGCACCATATTAAATCTCCAAGGGCGCGACCGCGCGAGCGAGACGACGTTCGTGGTAGGCGCGAGCGACCATGACACGGGCTGCTGGCAGCCCTTGGATCTGAGATCGAACGGTCGCATGCTAAGTTGCTGAAAATTTGCAGTATAACCCTCCAGGATAGGATATTCACCCATAGGTCTAGAATCACGCCATGCAACCTTTCGATCTCAGATCAAAGGGCTCTCAGAAGCCCGTATCATGGGAGAATGGAAAGCTTCGTATCACCTGTAATTTTCCCGACGCTTGACATGACATCGAAAGCCATTTAATTGGGTGTCGAGTAGACATGACATCTAATTGGGCCCCCATAGTACTGCGCATGAATCCATTATCCACCAGGTAAGCCACTACCCTACCGTTCGCACGACCAACTCATCATTTTTACAAAAACCGCTGGCAGTTCGCTCCTACTCGTCCCCGGACGTCCTTTAACATTACGGCAGTTCGCTCCTGGTCATCCCGTCCTTTCACATTATGGCAGTTCCACTAATCCTAACCCTCATCCCAAATCCATGGTGTCCCAAATCTCCATGATCGGTCATGAGTACAATGTTAGAACCATCACCAGCGATGAGTTCGACATCATCTATTTCCGTCCTTCTGCAACGGTGAAATGATGCATTGCACGCTTCAGACGCATGTTCGAAAAGTCAAATGATAAGTGGGTCGGTGGGCTAGATGTTGAGTACACCACAAACCTGGACAAAGAGAAGAATATAAAGGAGGAAGAGAAGATGAAGCCCGCCGTGATCCAGGTTTGCGTGCATAACTTATGCTTGGTCTACCACATATGCCAAGCCGACATTGAGTGCGAGGAATTTAAGAACTTCCTCGTGGGCGGCCTAGTCAAATTCGTTACTGTAGAATTTATGAACGACAGAACTGTCCTGGATCGGATAGGCCTTGTTGCAGGGGTGTGTTGTGCTGAGCCCCCAACAGAACTATGTTATGTTCCTTCTCTTTACTTTAACTTTTCAGTACATACATACTAGTATTTCTTATAGTTCATCTTTTAGTTGGTATAGTACTACCACTCGTTTCTTCACATTATATACATACAATATATATGGTCGACATCATATAGCCAGCAGTTTAGTTGTCAAAGAATTTCAGGGTGCTTAGTTTTATTTGACAGGTGTGTTGTGCTGGACAACATTATTGTGACTCAAATCTCTTTGAACATTTTGTAATGACATAACTACCGATGGACCAACATGCCAGCTCTCCCTCTATTTCACTACAGTAAAATAAAGTGTGGGGCCTACTTGATCCCAACAGCATTCTTATTTTCCTGTAAAATTATTCGCTTGGTTAGTCCTGACAAGCGGGGCCACACTTATCATTGTGATAATAAGCTTATTTTTGTCATATAACATGGTCAACGGGTTTGACGTGAAAATAACAATGTATAATGGCATTTTTGAGCAAACATCTAACTTAACGATGGCATTTTTGAGATATCTAATTGCATTTTTGAGCAGGCATCTCACGGATCGATGGCATTTTTGAGTTGTTGTAACTTCTAATGGCAAAACTGAGTAGTGATACACAACTCGTGGCATAAATAATAAGAACCCAAGAATTAAATAGGTATGCTGATTTCTTTAATATAATTTAGCACCCCATTTAAGCACACACTAGCTTTTTTAATAGTAATATATGCATAATTTGGCGACGAGCGCTCTCTATATGTACCACCTTTTTTCTTTATTTTCATCTTGTTAGTTTTTCTCCATGGCTCAAACCATCGATACTACAACTGTACAAAAGTATACATTTTTTAAAAGGCTAGAGGGCGGGGCAGTCTAGCTTGGTCGGTTTCAAGAGAGGCAAGGACCTTTGTGATTTGACGGCTCATTACTGCTGGAAGGCGGGGCCTTGTGATTTGACTGCTCATATAAATGTGCCGACGACCTGAGGAGGAGCAAAGAACCGTGCGGTATACTCAAGTTTTCCACTGGAGTAGTACGACGGAGGAGCACGAAACACGGCAGCCCAGTGCCATATAGCGATAAAAAATGATCTAATTTGCTAGTCATCTCATTGTTAGCATTGTTCTATTCATGCCTCGCAGAGAACGTGATACGTGTGACGAAACACCCGAAGCAAAAGAAGAAACGCAAGAGCAAAAGAAGAAGGAAGATTATCACCCCCAAAAAAGAAGGAAGACACACACACAAGTCTGGGGCGCTGATCTCTACTACATGAAGGGTTGCTGGCCGCGGAGTCGTAACGGCTTCTTCATTGCCTCCACGACCTCCATCTCCTTGCGCGTCTCCTCCGCCATCTTCTCCATTCTGTCCATGACGCAGGATTTCTCGACGCGAGCCTTCATCATCTGTTCCACGACCGCATTACGTACCTTGACAGCAGCCGGGTGCTCGATGCGGAGCTTCGCCAACTCCTCCTTCTGTTCCATGACGAGGGCCTGCAGCATCTTCATCGAGGAACTACTATTCTCAGGCAGCTTCTTCCAGCCGGTGTTCTCCTCCTTCAACAGGTCGAGCTCGTGGCAGAGCTTCGCCTTGTCCTCCTGAAGTTGCAGGATTTCGCCGATCGCCTTCTTCTCTGAGGAAATGCTCTTCTTCAGCAGCATCACCAAGCCGGCGGTCAACTCCCCCCGCTCATTGAGCTCAACGGGCATGTTGGTGAGCCTCTCCTTCAGCAACTCCACCAAGCCGTGGATGAACTCCTTCTGCTTATTGAGGTGCTTATTGAGCTGATCGAGCATGTTGTTGAGGGATAACGACTCCAGCACCGCCAGCTCGGCATGTTCGCCTCCGCGGCTAGGGCGCTCCTCGGAGCCATCGCCTGCCCGTGAGAGATCTTTCGAGGTTTTTGCGTGGCGACGAGCCCTCTTTTTTTTGTAGCCTTGGTTGCCGCTCCCTTGTTACGAGTAGTTCTCAACCTAGAGCTCTGCATACCAGCCATGGCAAGGACGGACGAAGAAGAAGGACTTATGAGGAGGAAGGTAGAGTAATTTTCAGTTAGGTAGTTCCCCTTTTTATAACCTAAGTACTAGCACCAGTACTAAAACCTGCATAGTGGGAACACGTTCAGGTTTGGTACGTACTAGTAGGTGTGAGCAGGCTTGCACTTAATTGTAGCACTAGTACTTTGGAATGTGATGGGAACAAGGTAAAGATTAATTGATGGCTTTGGTTTTGAGGCCCGAAACGGCTCCCGATGATTTTAGTGGAAAATAAATTTCAAGTACTCCCTCCATCTCAGTTTACAAGGCTTGCACGTGTATCTAGGTCGTCAATGTAACTTATATAAAATAAATTGTTTAACATAAAAAATATATCATAAAAAAGAATATTTGAAGGTTGTAATGATATATTTTTTCATAATGTATGCCTCTTATTAAGTTGGTCAAATTAACGACCTAGGTACACGTGCAAGACTTGTAAACCGAGATAGAGGGAGTTCTACACTGCTCAAATGCGGTCGCACAAGTCAGTGATGTAACTGGTCATACATGTCATACCAAGCCGATGCGTGTTCCTTCGGTGAGATGCGGGTCCGACCGACAGTCTATTGGTGCGACCGACCATAAAGTATTACGCGATGGAGACTTCTGGTTGTGGCTTTGGTTGATTGTCACGACCAAGCATTCTAAAACTAGTGATAAATCAATTACCATCTTATTCCAAACGACCAAGTATTTTCACAGGAATACAATACATATAGATGGAGTGATTGTCAAGGTTGCAAACCGACATGGCATTGCAAGTTCACTGCAACAGCAACCGACTAGGTCACTGCATCGCTGGCAGGGAAGGAGGGCAGCTCACCTCACCTACGATGCATGTCCAGTGGCGCCACCGCAACTGGTCCCAGGATTTGGCTTCTCCTACTGCTCATTTGAACAGTTGCACCGGCTGCTCATGCCATTGTGCAGGCATGTGCGTTCTTTCCTCCGCAGTCGACTCCGTGAATATGATCTCTGCCATTAGCCCTAGCTCGAAATCAACGCGACGCTGCCAGATGGTGACATCCTTCAGCATCACTCCCCTGAGATCGACTTGCGCCTCCACCTTGTGCTGAGCCAGGCGCAGCTCCTTGGAACTTCTCTCCAATCGATGTGACGCTTCCTTGATTCGATTTGCCCTTGCGGCCCACCACCTGAAACGCAGCCCTGGCATGTCCTCTGGCACCACCGATCTGTGATTCCAGAACAATGGATCCCCTCTAAAACACATGTGGGTTTCTCTCAAAGGCGACAGTGCTTCGGGCCGCAGCGAGAGGGCAGCCCGGGGGATCCTGGGATCTAAGGGATTATCCATGGCGGGATCCTCCATGGCGGGATCTGGTGGGCGAGGCGGGGAGGCGAGCCTAGGTGCTGGGAGAGCCCTATGAGGCAAAGATAAAGATAGTACTACTCCACTCCGTCCATATTTAAATACAAAGGCCACTAACAGTAGCCCTGGCAAAAAATGATCATGCTGCCTGCGCCCTGGTTTATTGGCCACCTTTTTTTGTGCCACTTTTTATGACACGCATAACATTATGTTACTTACAAATATGGTAAAAAATTGGCACAAAATATGAAGGAGACCAATGGAAGTACTAGCAACCCATGATTTAACTACTCGCATGCACGTAGTGGAGTAGTAATGTCTTTCTTCTGCCCTCACGTCCACTCAATTTGCATGCGTTGTATTAATTGACCATCAATAAAGTGAAGGACTTTACACGCGTCAAATTATCACATGGGGTGGATCTTCATACAAAATGCACCCCCCGTGTACCTGCGTGTGCGTGCGAGGGAATGAGTGCGTGCGTGCACATCTTCGCTTCGTGCATGTACCGCCAGCGTGGCTCAGAGAGGACGAGTACATTCTTCTGGAACAAGCAGCACGTCACTGTGACCAATCCACCCAAGGAGGTCGCGGCAACGCCTCCACATGTGCCACGTGGCTTCATGAACTGTAAGAGAGACACTGTGTAGCGTGCCATTGGAATTCTAATTTACGTGTTTTGAACATACTCGAAGTACTAGTAAGGTACACGTGCGTTGCACGCATCAGATTTGGCAACCAAATTATGAATAAATACCACACTATAGCATGTAAGCTTTGAGTCATATATGCCTGATGTAGACCTTCGTTTAATTCTTATAGTTCATCTCATTCAAAATAAGTTAGTTTTTATAAAAAAAGCTAGGGCCTCTTTGATTCGTAGGATTTCCAGAACGCGGGAATAGGAAAAACATGGGATTAGAGTGGAATGTCGTATTGAATCCTACAGGATTGTACGAGTGTTTGATTGTGCATAGAAAAATGCAGGATTCTTTCATAGAGGTTCGAGTGGATGGGATGTTTCCTGTGAAATCTAGTGCAAATGAATCCTATGGAAAAATTCCTATGGTTTACAATCCTATGAATCAAACATCCAAGATAGGAAAAATTCCTAAGGATTAGAATCCTCCAAAATTCCTTTGAGAATCCTTTGAATCAAAGAAGCACTTAATCTATTTTATGATTTGTGGAATTGTGCGTTGTAAAGCATAAAGTAAAAAACAAATAATGGCAATTCAACTAGAAAAAAAGTTTGGGCAGTTATTATACGGAAGATTCTAGAACAAAGGAGAAGCACTTGTGTTTTGAGGTTTGTGCATTATGCTTAAGTTCAACCATGGAGTCTGCTAGATTGTACGTGTGGCAAAATCCAGTGGGGGCTAGTAGATGGTGCGAGGGGCCAAGTGGAGGGATACTATGAAGGAGTGCACAAGCGTGAGATCGATATTTAAAGAGAGGGGGCGAGAACGTGCGTCATTGCGCGCAGTGGCGGAGCCATGAAAAATAAATGAGCTAGGGGGCCAAGCATTGCTAATCCTTTACGAGGAGGGCCAATTCATCAACTTAAACCATTTTACCAGCAATTTTCTAATGATCACATTCATATTAGCCTCGATATATAGTGATGTTAGGGGGGCAGGTGAGGGAGTCCTGGACTAAGGGGTCCTCAGGCGTCCGACCTGTTATCCATGGGCCGGACTGATGGGCTGTGAAGACATGAAGGCCGAAGACTGCACCGTGTCCGGATTGGACTCTACTTGGCGTGGAGGGCAAGCTTGGAGACCAACTATGAAGATTCCTTCTTATGTAACCGACTCCATGTAAACCCTAGACCCCCCCGGTGTCTATATAAACCAGAGGGGTTAGTCCGGAAAGTACAGATTCATTACCATATTCATAGGCTAGGCTTTTAGGGTTTAGCCATTACGATCTCGTGGTAGATCAACTCCTGTAACACTCATATTCATCAAGATCAATCAAGCAGGAAGTAGGGTATTACCTCCATAGAGAGGGCCCAAACCTAGGTAAACATCGTGTCCCCCGTCTCCTGTTACCATCAATCCTAGACACACAGTTCGGGACCCCCTACCCGAGATCCGCCGGTTTTGACACCGACATTGGTGCTTTCATTGAGAGTTCCGCTGTGCCGTCGCCAAGAGGATTGATGGATCGCCTTGTTTTCAAGGATAATATCATCTTCGGAGGAGTCCTGGCCCCAGGCCAAACTCTCCGGCTGGGCGGATTCATCATGACCGCCGGGTCGGCCCTTAAGCCGATGATGACCTCTCAAGTCATCGAAAATCGCCTCCGCGTCGATCCCGAATACTCCGCCCGCATGGATCCAATGGAGTTGTCGTTGTTAAACGAACTCATGGATTGCATGGCCGCCTTGGGGGTCGCTACAGACTGCGATCAGGTCGGGCTTAAACCCGACCAGAGAGAAATCAAAACTCTGCCGATCACCCATCATATAGCGGTAGTCGAGGAGCGGAGCAACTCTTCTACTATATTGAAGATGAACTATGTTCGGATCTCCGATCTTGAAGGGCCAGATATTTTCCGGCAAAAAGGCGTGTCCCATCCCCCGAACATGGAGTTGGACGATGAGCCTAAAAAATAAGTCGATATCCTGGAGCCCGAACTGCCAGGTGAAAGCACAAGTGCTCCCTGGGTGATTTTGGTAATTAATATCAACATATCTCTTGTTGGACTAACACTTTTACCTAGTATGTTTCAGACAAGTTCAACAAATTAAGTGGCATGGACTAAAGGATGTGAAACTCCTTCAAGATGATAAGGACAAAGGATTGCCTCAAGCTTCAAGTACAAGACTCTACATTTTATATTTTAGTGATCCAAGATCACATTGAGTCTATAGGAAAAGCCAATACTATCAAGAGGGGATGAGGCGTTGCTTAATGGCTTGCTTGCTCAAAGTGCTTAGTGATATGCTCCAAAACCCTCAACTACTTTCTCACATCCACATATGTCCTAAACCAAAGGTCTAACTCGGCCCCACCGATTCTTTCTATCCGGCGCCACCGAGTTCAAATGTCATAGCCACTGCCACAAACCCTAGGCAAATCGGTCTCACCGATAGGGATCTAGGTCTCACCGAGATGGGATTGTAATCTCTCTGTGTATGTCCATTACCAAAATCGGTCTCACCAAGTTTGAGCAATCGGTACTACCGAGATTACAATGCAAAATCTCTGGTTAGCTTATTACCAAAATCGGTCCCACCGAGTTTGTGTAATCGGTCCTACCGAGTTTCCTGACCAACTCTCTGGTTAGCTTATTACCAAAACCGGTCTCACCGAATTTGTGTAATCGGTCTCACCGAGATTACTTGTGCCCTAACCCTAACCATATCTGTCCTACCGAGTTGCATGTCGGTCCCACCGAAAATCCTAACGGTCACTAGGTTTGCTAAATCGGTCTGACCGAGTTTATCAATTTTGTCCCACCGAGTTTGTTAAGTTGTGCGTAACAGTTAGATTTTGTGTGGAGGCTATATATACCCCTCGACCCACTCTTCATTCGTGGAGAGAGCCATCAGAACGAACCTACACTTCCAGCATACATTTTCTGAGAGAGAACCACCTACTCATGTGTTGAGGCCAAGATATTCCATTCCTACCATATGAATCTTGATCTCTAGCCTTCCCCAAGTTGCTTTCCACTCAAATCTTCTTTCCACCAAATCCAAATCATGTGAGAGAGAGTTGAGTGTTGGGGAGACTATCATTTGAAGCACAAGAGCAAGGAGTTCATCATCAACACACCATTTGTTACTTCTTGGAGAGTGGTGTCAACTAGATTGGCTAGGTGTCACTTGGGAGCCTCCGACAAGATTATGGAGTTGAACCAAGGAGTTTGTAAGGGCAAGGAGATCTCCTACTTCGTGAAGATCTACCGCTAGTGAGGCAAGTCCTTCGTGGGCGACGACCATGGTGGGATAGACAAGGTTGCTTCTTCGTGGACCCTTCGTGGGTGGAGCCCTCCGTGGACTCGCGCAACCGTTACCCTTCATGGGTTGAAGTCTCCATCAACGTGGATGTATGATAGCACCACCTATCGGAACCACGACAAAAACATCCGTGTCTCCAATTGCGTTTGAATCCTCCAAACCCTTCCCTTTACATTCTCGCAAGTTGCATGCTTTACTTTCCGCTGCTCATATACTCTTTGCATGCTTGCTTGATATGTATTGTGTTTGTTATAATTGTGCCAAAACTCCACTCCAACTTAAAGAAGTTAAAAACTGCAACTTTTTTTACTTAGTGTCTAATCACCCCCCCTCTAGACACCTCTTCTCGATCCTTTCAACTGGTATCAGATCATTGGTGTCCATTTCCTTGGTTTAATCACCATTGGAGGAAGATAGATGTGTCTACTTTAGGGAGTCTTAGACATAGCGTGCCTATTCTTGATGGAGAGTATTTTCATGAGTGGAAAAATGAAATGCTTGATATTTTCAATGAATATCATTTGAACAAGTACATTACTAGCCCTTGTGCACCTCATATTGATCCCTTGCATCCCACACCCAAAGAGGTTCTTGACATGATTCGCAATCTTAGAACTATCAATCTTATCATAAGAGGATTGCCCAAAAATTTGATTGCTAGTTTGCCTACTCTTGATTGTGCCTATACTATATCAAAATTTCTTGAGGAACGATTTCCAGATTAATCCTTGAAAAATTTAGACGAAATTATCCATAAGTCTATTGCCTTGAGTAAGATGAATTATAGTGATCCTAGCTTTGGTGATTGTCTATTTGAGCTTACAAATCTCATGCGTGCCATAGGAGATGTTGGAATCATTAGCAATATTATTTCCGAAGCTATTAGAATCCACAAAGACAATCATAGAAATGATCATTTGTCTAATGAACTACCCTCTCTAGGAATTGATCAATCACAAGATGATGTTGAACATGGATACTATGATGAGTATGATGATAGTGACTATGCTCTTGATGATGCAACGAGACACTTTGGTCTTATGGCAAATCTTCGCAGCTACATGGCTGGAGGAAAGGAATGGGTCCTTGTTAGTGGATGTACTGATCATATGACCGGATATAAAGATATGTTCCGTGAGCTTGCTGAAAACGACGGCCCTCAAAAGTATGTCACTTTTGGTGATAATTCAAAGGGTAAGGTGGTTGGCCTTGGTAAGGTGGCCATCTCACATGATAGCTCCATACAAAATGTCATGCTCGTTGAATCTCTTGGCTACAACTTACTTTCAGTATCCTATTTACTGAAGTAGATTGCCAAGTGTTTCGTACAGATAATCATAAAATGGTATTTACCGGTGTACGTAGAGGCGATCTATACATTGTTGATTTCACTAGAAAGACTCAACCTAAAACTTGCTTTATTGCTAAATCCTCTAAAGGTTGGTTATGGCATAGACGATTAGGTCATGTTGGCATGCGAAACCTTGACAAGCTTATTAAAGGAAATCATATCCTTGGCGTTAACGATGTCATATTAGATAAGGATAGACTTTGTAGCGCTTGTCAGGCAGGTAAACAGGTTGGAGGGAGGCATCCTGTGAAGAACATCATGACCACAAGGAGGCCACTCGAGCTACTTCACATGGATCTTTTTGGTCCCAACGCTTACAAAAGTCTCGGTGGAAATTCTTTTGGTCTAGTTATAGTTGATGATTTTTCAAGATTTACATGGGTGTTCTTTCTCGATGATAAATTGCAGGTTCAAAAGATCTTCCAAAACTTCGCTAGGAAGGCCCAAAATCAATTTGAAGTGAAGATCAAGAAGGTTCGCAGCGACAACGGAAGGGAGTTCAAGAACACAAATGTGGATACATTTCTTGATGAAGAAGGCATTTCACACGAGTTCTCGGCTACGTACACACCTCAACAAAATGGAGTTGTTGAGAGGAAGAACCGGACGCTCATCGAAATGGTGAGAACGATGCTTGATGGGTACAAGACGCCGAAGCACTTTTGGGCGGAAGCGGTTGAGACAGCTTGTCATGCAACAAATCGCTTGTATCTTCACAAGCTACTCGGCAAGACGGCATACGAGCTTCTCACTGGTAACCAACCCCAAGTTGGGTACTTTCGAGTATTCGGCTCAAAGTGCTACATTCTTGAAAAGCATCGTCGTTCTAAATTTGCTCCTAAGTCTCATGAAGGTTTCCTACTTGGTTATGGCTCAAACTCGCACACATACCGTGTCTACAACAATTTCACCCGGAAGTTTGAAGAAACGGTAGATATGAAGTTTGATGAATCTAACGGCTCGCAAGTAGAGCAATTGCCAATTGATGTAGGAGACAAAGATCCCTCGGAAGCAATCCAAGACTTGTCTATTGGCAAGATTCATCCAATGGAAGTGAAGGAGAGTACCTCGTCCGTCCAAGTGGAAGCTTCTACCTCACGACAAGGTGAACCAAGAGTTGATACGGAAGCATCCACAAGTGGGACACACCAAGATGAAGAAAACGAGGAAGTGCAGCAATACGAACGCCAACAACCTACTTATCCACCACGACAAGAGAACGACAATGCCAACAATGAAGAAGTCCAATAAGAAGAACAAGATGAAGAAGATGTACAACCAAGACCCAAGCAAAAGAGTGAGTTCGAGCAAGAATTGCAAAAGACCATCCGTCGAGCAAATCTACAAAGATATCCAAACCGGGAGAATCACTCGCTCTAAAACTCGTTTAGCTAACTTTTGTGGACACTATTCATTCATCTCTAGCATTGAGCCTATGAAGGTTGAAGAAGCATTGGAAGATCCTCACTAGATAAACGCTATGCATGAAGAGCTACACAACTTTGAGAGAAATCAAGTGTGGACATTTGTTGAGAAGCCCGACAACAACCACAACATCATCGGTACCAAATGGGTGTTTCACAACAAGCAAGATGAAGATGGACAAGTAGTTCGCAACAAAGCACGTCTTGTCGCCCAAGGCTACACACAAGTCGAAGGTATGGACTATGGTGAGACTTATGCTCCCGTTGCTAGACTTGATTCCATTCGCATCTTACTTGCCTATGCTAATCACCATGATATCACCTTATACCAAATGGACATTAAAAGTGCTTTTTTAAATGGTGAAATAGAGGAGGAAGTTTACGTTAAACAACCTCCCGGCTTTGTCAATCCTAAGAAACCTGATCACGTCTACAAACTTCACAAAACTCTTTATGGTCTTAAACAAGCTCCTAGAGCGTGGTATAAATGCTTGACCAAGTTCCTTATTGAAAAAGGCTTTGAAATTGGAAAAATTGATTCTACTCTTTTTACTAAAAGGGTTAATGGAGAACTATTTGTATGCCAAATTTATGTCGATGATATTATATTTGGTTCTACTAACCCTGATTTTAGTGAAAAGTTTGGGAAGCTAATGTCGGAGAAGTTTGAGATGTCTATGATGAGTGAACTCAAATTCTTTCTTGGTTTGCAAATCAAGCAAACTAAGGAAGGTACCTTTGTCTCTCAAACGAAGTACACCAAGGACTTATTCAAGAAGTTCAATATGCAAGAATGCAAAGGTATGACTACACCCATGCCTACTAGTGGACATCTTGATTTGACCAAAGATGGTGAACCGGTTGATCAAAAGGTTTATCGCTCTATGATTGGTTCATTGTTATATCTATGTGCTTCACGTCCCGATATCATGCTAAGTGTGTGCATGTGTGCACGATATCAAGCTGCTCCTAAGGAATGTCATCTTAAGGCCGTGAAAAGGATAGTGAGATACTTAATCCATACACCAAATTTTGGCATTTGGTATCCAAAGAGGGCTTCTTTCGATCTTGTTGGCTACTCTGACTCGGACTATGCCGTAGTAGATGTGAGATGGGGAAAAGAGGTCTGAAATAAAAAGGGAATATGATTTATGTAAGGATTCCGGTAAAATACCGGTACTCTATTCCATAAGAGTGGAATAGGAAATTAAGATGAGGATGGTATCATCATAAAGAAAGATAGAGTAATATAATATCCTAAATTCTACTAATCCACGTGACAAGGTTGATAGAAAGTCCACTTCGGGTACTTGTCAATTTCTTGGTAGATCTCTTGTGTATTGGTCTTCCAAGAAACAAAACTCGGTATCCTTATCCACTGCCGAAGCGGAATACATTGCCGCTGGTTCATGTTGTGCTCAATTACTTTGGATGACCCAAACTCTTAAAGATTATGTGATATATGTGAAACATGTTCCATTACTTTGTGACAATGAAAGTGCTATCAAGATTGCTCACAATCCCGTGCAACACTCTCGAACTAAGCATATTGAAGTTCGTCATCATTTCATTCGAGATCACGTTGCTAAGGGTGACATTAATCTTAAGCATGTTCGCACCGAAAATCAATTAGCGGATACATTCACTAAACCACTTGATGAGAAAGTGTTTTGCAGGTTAAGAGGTGAATTGAACATCATTGATTCTTGAAACTTGGAGTAGGAACTCCATTGGATACATGCAAGACTTGAGCTTATGACTAATCCTTGATATGTCTCTTATGATGATTATCTTATGTCCTCGATATATTTGCATCTTGCATGTTATCTAACCCTTGTAGGTACTTGGATGAATCTAAATCTATGAGATCGCAACTCACTCACATCTTGAGAAATCTCTACATCACCAAGTCTCTACACAATGGTGGTTGAAGACAAGGAAGCACAAAACCATTCAAACATGTCCTTTGACAAATTCTATGCTGAGTTTCATGATTGTCATTTTGGATACACAAGTGCTCTTCCATGCGAAAACTAACCCATGTAGGTAGATGAACTCAAATTCCAAGTGGTGCTCCCAACTCTTGAGGAGCTACATCAACCTTGAGCAACCCACACAAGTTCAACTACATGATCACGATCAACACCACCACCCAAGGTATGTTATTCCATCTTAGAGAAGCTTTACTCCAAGTCATGAGTCAATGCAACTCGACAAGATGTGAATACATCAAGATGCTTAAACGAAAAATGGCAACCCCATTTTGAGCTTAAACGATGAGTATGACCTATGATCAAGTGATCTCACTTGACTCCTAAGTCAATATACTCTAACATAGGTGACTTTGCCGCTGACCATCTCTAGATGAAGTTTTCTTGTGTTCTTTTCTGTGCCCTTGCATTTGTCTCATGCATATTTGTTTCCCCTTTCAAAAAAAACTTCATCTAGATTTCCTCCTTTTCTTTTCTTTTCTATTTGTTCTGCATTCCCTGCATCCAATTCATTGCAAATCTTTCAGTTTATTCCTTGCAAATCCATGTGAGATCTTACTTGTCTAGTGAGCCGAGATAACAAATGCTTTTCTCTGTGATGAACTCGATCACACCGGTTTCTTGTTTTCGGTCTAACCGAAGTTTTTTTGGTGCAACCGAAGCATACAACTTGGTGCCACCGATTTCACTACAGGAAAAACATTTTGCCATTTATTCCTGCATTACTCTTGATCCAGCTCCACTCAATGAATCTTGTCCTCTACAAGCATCACATTTACCTTAGTGCTTTGTGCTGTGACTCAAGGACCAAACCCATTCACGACAAATTCCAGAAGGCCCTTCTTGGAAATTGATGTCAAAGGGGGAGAGAGAGATCACATCAAAGCTTAATCATATCTCTAGGGGAGAGAATACTCACATCTCTAGGGGGAGGGAATACTCAAGGAAAGATTAATCTTCAAGGATCCCAGATGCTTGGTGTTCAAGAGGAGAGATGCCACATGTCTTCTTGAGGGGAAAGGCATGTTCATATGTGCTTATTTGCATTAGCTCTGTTCATTTGTTTCTTTGAGCTCTGATTTTCTGTTCCCTATCTTCTCCCAGTATCCCATGCTAGATTCAGGGGGAGCAAGACATCTAAGGGAAAGAAATTTCTTAAATTCATTGCACATCTTTACGTTTGGGGACATGTCAATATCTATTGTGGTACTTAGTACTCACTCTACATGTCATCCCAGTCTTGGTACTCTTGTGGTTTCTTTTGTGATGCTCCGCTAGTAGGTGCATCTGTGTTATCTAGCCTTATTTTCTGAGTTCATTCCATCGTAAGCCAACTCAAGACCACAAGGTAAGTATATGCATCACAATCATGTGTATGAGGAATTCTTGCTGATATACATATTGTTTGCAAGAAGGACTCATGAGCATGAAGGTACATTTCCCACATTCACATCTTTTGCTATGATGCATATAGCCAAGATACATGTAACACATTGCCTACTCTGTCATGGTTATGCTCTCACATGCTTCTATATTCCATATTCAGATGATTGCATACATGTAAGGGGAGCCTATGCATGTTACATGTCTTTCCAAAGCTTTACTTGCTATTCTCTATATCTTTATCTATAGCTTTGATGTATGTTGCCATCAATTAGCAAAAAGGGGGAGACTGAAAGCACAAGTGCTCCCTGGGTGATTTTGGTAATTAATGTCAACATATCTCTTGTTGGACTAACACTTTTACCTAGTATGTTTCAGACAAGTTCAACAAATTAAGTGGCATGGACTAAAGGATGTGGAACACCTTCAAGATGCTAAGGACAAAGGATTGGCTCAAGCTTCAAGTACAAGACTCTACATTTTATATTTTAGTGATCCAAGATCACATTGAGTCTATAGGAAAAGCCAATACTATCAAGAGGGGATGAGGTGTTGCTTAATGGCTTGCTTGCTCAAAGTGCTTAGTGATATGCTCCAAAACCCTCAACTACTTTCTCACATCCACATATGTCCTAAACCAAAGGTCTAACTCGGCCCCACCTATTCTTTCTATCCGGCACCATCGAGTTCAGATGTCATTGCCACTGCCACAAACCCTAGGAAAATCTGTCTCACCGATAGGGATCTCGGTCTCATCGAGATGGGATTGTAATCTCTCTGTGTATGTCCATTACCAAAATCGGTCTCACCGAGTTTGAGCAATCGGTACTACCGAGATTATAATGCAAACTTTCTGGTTAGCTTATTACCAAAATCGGTCCCACCGAGTTTGTGTAATCGGTCCTACCGAGTTTGCCTGACCAACTCTCTAGTTAGCTTATTACCAAAATTGGTCTCACCGAATTTGTGTAATCGGTCTCACCGAGATTACGTTATGCCCTAACCCTAACCATATCGGTCCTACCGAGTTGCATGTCGGTCCCATAAAAAATCCTAACGGTCACTAGATTTGTTGAATCTGTCTGACCGAGTTTATCAATTCAGTCCCACCGAGTTTGGTAAGTTGTGTGTAACGGTTAAATTTTGTGTGGAGTCCACCCACTCTTCATTCGTTGAGAGAGCCATCAGAACGAACCTACACATCCAGCATACATTTTCTGAGAGAGAACCACCTACTCATGTGTTGAGACCAAGATATTCCATTCCTACCATATGAATCTTGATCTCTAGCCTTCCCCATGTTGCTTTCCACTCAAATATTCTTTCCATCAAATCCAAATCCTGTGAGAGAGAGTTGAGTGTTGGGGAGACTATCATTTAAAGCACAAGAGCAAGGATTTCATCATCAACACACCATTTGTTACTTCTTGGAGAGTGGTGTCTCCTGGATTGGCTAGGTGTCACTTGGGAGCCTCCGACAAGATTGTGGAGTTGAACCAAGGAGTTTGTAAGGGCAAGGAGATCGCCTACTTTGTGAAGATCTACCGCTAGTGAGGCAAGTCCTTCGTGGGCGACGACCATGGTGGGATAGACAAGGTTGCTTCTTCATGGACCCTTCGTGGGTGGAGCCCTCCGTGGACTCGCGCAAACATTACCCTTCGTGGGTTGAAGTCTCCATCAAAGTGGATGTACGATAGCACCACCTATCGGAACCACGACAAAAACATCCGTGTCTCCAATTGCGTTTGAATCCTCCAAACCCTTCCATTCACATTCTCGCAAGTTGCATGCTTTACTTTCCGCTGCTCATATACTCTTTGCATGCTTGCTTGATATGTATTGTGTTTGTTAAAATTGTGCCAAAACTCCACTCCAACTTAAAGAAGTTAAAAACTGCAACTTTTGGTACTTAGTGTCTAATCACCCCCCCCTCTAGACACCTCTTCTCGATCCTTTCACCAGGTCCGGTAGATCTTCAAACTCCGGATCCAAAATCCGGTCAGGGTTCAGATTTCGCTCCACCCACCCACCCGGACATAGACGCTCTCATGAGCATCAAACAAAAGTCTCAGGAAACGGTCCACCACTTCGGGGCTAGATTCCTCCTTGTTAAAAATAAGGTAAAAGATTGCCACGACGAAGACGTGATAGCGGCATTCTGCAACAAATGCGCGGACGAAGGTATCCTCAACGCCATCAATCGCCGCTGCATAGTAAAGTTCGCTGACTTAGCAACTATCGTACAAAAGTACATCGCGATGGAAAGCGCCTGGAAGACTCAGGCAGCTTGCTGGGAACCGTCGGTCCCAAGCCAACTCATCCTACAGGCGAAAAGGACGCACCCTCGTGGCACGCCCAAATTTAACAGTCAAAAAACATAAACCCATTACGCTGCATGGCATCGTTCTGGAGGGATGGCTCAATGGCCCATGTAAAATATACACGACGCCAGATACCGTGGCAACCCACAGCCTCAGAGCATGTTGGATACTTCGGCAGGTAGCCAAGAGCGGCGAGGACATCCTTATCAAAGACACCCCACAGCAACACCCTCTAGCAAACGACGATAATAGAGTATTGACAGTCTTCGAGACATTCGCTTTAAACAAGAAGCATAAAAGGGCACTGCGTGATCTCGCCGAAGTTTGCCAGGTCGCCGCAGTTAACCCCTGGAACGACACGGCCATAACCTTTAACACAAGTGACGAACCTAAATACAGAACAGTCTGAGCACCAGCCGCATTAGTCCTCAGTCCCATCGTGGACGGTTTTTGACTCACGAAAGTCCTCATGGACGGCGACAGCGGACTAAACCTCATTTACGAGGACACGCTGCACAAGATGGAAATAGACAGGGGCCGCATCGAGAAAAGCAGCACAACCTTTCGAGGTATCATTCCCAGTCGGGAAGCATGGTGTGCGGGAAAAATTATACTTGATGTGGTATTCGGCACGCCGAAGAATTATCGGTCCAAGAAATAACTTTCCGGTGGCCCTTTCAACAAGGATACCACGCTCGTTAGGGCGAGAGGCCTTCATGCGCTTTCAAGCCATACCTGATTATGGGTATATGAAGCTAAAAATGCCCGAGCCTAATGGAATAATCACCCTCATCAGCGATCCAGATATAGCACTCCGCGCCGAGAACAAAACCGCATCCTTGGCCCTCGAGGCATTGTCTGAGGCCTTGTGGCTGAAGAACTAACCGCACTATGCTCCACTGTGGATAGGGATGATGTCATCCTGGACAAACAACCCAAATCTACTTCCTTCAAGCCAGCAAAAGAAACGTTCAAATTTCAGGTCCATCCAACATACCCGAAGAAGATAGCTTCCATCAGAGTGCAACTCAGCCCCACAGTATACGCTGCACTACGAGACTTCTTCTTGCGAAAATCGATATATTCACCGCACCCTCGATATGCCAGAATCCATGAGAGGCCGAACACAGCCTCAACATACTAAAGGGATATAAACTGGTCAAGCTAACACCGCGGCGCTTTTCCGAACCCAAACGACAAGCTATGGTGAGGAGCTAGCCAAACTCATCAAGGCCGGATTCATCAAAGATATTAAACATCCGGACTGGCTGGCAAACTTGGTAATGGTACCAAAGAAGGATAAATCCTGGCGCCTATGCGTCGACTTCAAAGACCTTAACAAGGCTTTCCCTAAGGATCCCTTCCCTCTTCCACGCATTGATCAAATCATTGACGCTACCGCAGGACACGACTCGATGTGCTTCCTTGATGCATATTTCGGATACCATCAAATCAAAATGAAGGAGTCCGATCAAGCCGCAACAACATTCATTACGCCATACGGGCCATTTTGCTTCAACACCATGCCCTTCGGGCTCAAGAACGTCGGCGCCACCTACCAGCGCATGATCCAAACATGCCTCGAGAAACAGATTGGCAAAACAGTGGAGGCCTACGTAGACAGCGTCATCATCAAAACTAGACACGTTGAAACACTAATAGACGACTTGAGTCTCACATTCGACAACCTCCACACATACGACATCAAGCTTAACCCGGAAAAAGTGCGTCTTCAGCGTCCCCACCGGTAAACTACTGGGCTTCATCATTGCCAACAGAGGAATTAAAGCAATTCCAGTCAAAATCCGAGCTCTGTCGCAGTTGGCCACGCCAACCGAACTCAAACAAGTCCAAAAACTCGCCAGGTGTGTGGCAGCTTTAAGACGCTTTATCTCCAGGTTGGGGGAAAAGGCACTGCCCCTTTATCGCCTTCTGTGGCGCACTGATAACTTCGAATGGACAGACGCAGCGACAGCCGGACTGGAGGATATAAAAGCCATTTTGGCAAGCAACCCAATCCTGTCCGCGCCAAACGTCGGCGAACCAATGCTCCTATATATATCGGCAACACACCAGGTGGTGAGCGTCGTACTCGTCGTCGAACGAGAACAGGACGGACACAAATTTCCGCTCCAGAAGCCGGTATACTACGTATCCATCGTCCTCACACCATGCAAATCCCGGTACCCTCACTATCAGAAGATAGCATACGCAGTCTTCATGGCATCTCGAAAATGGTGACACTACTTTCAGGAGTGTTCGATCACGGTGGCTTCCGAAGTGCCCCTCAATGATATAATCAACAACCGGGATGCAATGGACCGGATTGCCAAATGGGCCATTGAGCTCCTGCCATTCGACATCACGTACAAACCACGGCGAGCCATCAAATCCCAGGTACTGGCTGAGTTCGTCGCCGAATGGACAAAGGCCAAACTCCATAAAGAGTACGCCGCATATTCCAACTGGGTCATGCATTTTGATGGCTCCAAAATGTTGGCAGGGCTAGGGGAAGGCGTCGTATTAACATCCCCCACAGGAGATATCGTCCAGTACGTAATCCAAATATTATACACAGACTCCAACAACGCAGCCGAATACAAGGCCTTGCTACATGGCCTTCGGATGGCCGTATCAATGGGCATACAACGCCTGGAGGTGCGCGGGGACTCAAACCTCGCAATATCCCAAATTAATGGAGACTTTGATGCCAAAGATCCAAAGATGGCAGCTTATCGCAATGCCGTCTTGAAAATGTCGGCTCGGTTCGAGGGTCTTAAATTTCATCATGTTGCCCGCGAAAGTAATTAGGCGGCAGACGTCCTTGCTCGCATCGGCGCTAAGTGCGACCCCGTCCCACCTAACATCTTCCTCGAAAGGCTCTTCAAGCCATCCGTGGTGTGGCAAGGGGGAGATAGCAATGACAACCCCGTTCCGAACACAAACACAGATAGCGAACACGCCGATATCATCGGAGGCTCAGCCACCGAAATAACACCATCGGCCCACCTCATCATGGTAGTAGTTGCCCCGTGGACTGAACCATTCTTGGCCTACTTTAATAGGACGGAGCTCCCAGTAGATCAGAACGAGGCTCGCCGCATATTCTGACGTTCGAAGGCCTATAAATTTCATGAGGGATAGCTCTACAAGAAACGCACTACCGGAGTCCTTCAAAGGTGTATCTCCGAGGAGGAGGGGCGGCAACTATTGGCAGAAATTCACGCCGGTCTTGGTGGGCACCACGCCGCAGCCCGGGCACTTGTCAGCAAGGCCTTCTGGACAGGATTCTATTGGCCTACGGCCCGGGCAGACGAACATGACCTCGTCCAGCGCTGCGTTGGATGCCAACTCTTTGCCAACTAAAGCCATATGCCCCCAACCGCCCTACAAACAATCCCCATTACATGGCCCTTTGCGGTCTGGGGCTTGGACATGGTTGGACCCCTTGAAGGGGGAAGCCATAAGAAAAAATATCTACTGGTCATGGTGGAAAAATTCACCAAGTGGATAGAGGCTAGACCAGTTAAAACGGCTGAGTCAGGACCGGTGATCTCATTTATATCCGATGTGGTGCACCGTTATGGTGTACCGCACAGCATCATCACTGATAACGGTTCCAATTTCTCAGCTGATGAGGTGAAAACCTGGTGTGCTAACTTGGGCATTAAGCTCGATTACGCCTCTATCTACCACCCGCAAACAAACGGTCAAGTCAAGCGAGCTAATGGTCTTATTATGAGCGGCATCAAACCCAAGCTAGTGCGGTCTTTGAAAGAATCAGACAAACACTGGGTCAAGGAGCTTGACTCCGTACTCTGGGGGCTGCAGACTACGCCCAACCGTACTACCGGATACACACCTTTCTTCATGGTGTACGGTGTAGAGGCTGTACTGCCCTGCGATATTATACATGACTCACCTCGAGTGCGTATGTATGAAGAGAAAGAGGCCGAGTTGGATCGGCAGGACAGCCTAGACGCCCTGGAGGAGGAGCGCGACGTCGCCAAAGACCGTTCAACATTTTATGAGCAGCAGGCTCGAAGATATCAAAGCAGAGAAGTACGGGCCAAGACTTACAATGTTGGCGTACTCGTTCTACGCTTTCCGGAGAAGAAAAAGGACAAACTCAAGCCCAAATGGGAGGGTCCCTTCATAATTGACAAAGTTCTTACCAGAGGAGCATACCGTCTTTGTGACGCATCAGACAATCGCCTAGAGCCGAACCCCTGGAACGCTGCCAGACTCCTAAGGTTCTATGCCTTGTGCCGAACTCTTTGTTAGTCTCCTTCTCCCCTATAGTTTCCATTAATTTTTATCCCTTTTACACAATTCCTTTTTTTCGCTTTAAAGTTCTCATTCGGCTTGACCGAACACTGCTGACGTACACATTTTTACATATGTACGCCCATCATACCTGGGGACTTCTTTAACAGAAGCTTGTTAATACTATTTTCCGAGCATCAAGCTCACCATACATACGCTTCTTCCCGTATGTGTTTTCTTCGCCATTATATGCATCGATATGACTTAAGTTTTGGCCAAGCTGGGTTGCCTGGCTCCTGTGTTTACCCCTACGTTCCCGATTGTTCGGCTAGGTGGTAAAGGGAGCACCTCTGCGATTGTTACTGCTTGGTTAACTGGATGTGTACCTCAGACTGGGTGAGGCAGAAAGCTAGTTTTCTTAAGGGAATATTCGGTCGGTGGATGAAAAATACTCTTTGCACTCACTCTATTGTGAACCCCCGGAAGCTATACACACTTTGATTTTTACATCACAATTGGGACATGTCTACTAATGCATGCACACCCAGGGAAAGGAACCTTAACGGAACTATTCTCCTTGAAAGATGTTTCTTACAATCTCAATGTAATATAACAAAACTAGCCGAATACAACATGTATGTTCAAGCAACTATGACCCCTACGCCTAGTTTTCCAAGCATACCCGGTCTATTCGGTCGCGAGGGTATTCGGAAACACTCCGCACCATCGAGTCTGGAGGTTGAAGCGAAAAGGTCTACCATGACAAATGCTATACAATTCAGCTAGAATTACATAGGGTAAGGAAAGTACATAGTCACTGGGACTCAAACACTTCCTTCTCTATACCGTCCAACAGGCGGTCTAACTTACAATCCTGTTGAGAATATTTGGCGGCCACCTCTACTTGGTCATACACTAAACTAACGGGAATTTCTTCCCCATTCGACCCTAGCGGTCCGACCCGAGCCATGTGATTAGGATCAAGCTTGGTATACCGAGTTTTCACCATGGCCCAAGCTTCTCGTGCACCCTCTCGACAGGCCGATATCTTCCATAATCGGATACACCGCCGCGCTCCTTTGAACAGCTCTACAAGCTCCTCCATACTTCCTGGAGGGGAGGCGGATGGCCATAAAGCCTTGGCAACACTCCGCATGGCCTGCCGAGCATGCTCGTGCACCTGTGACAGTCTTTGCAGCAGATCACCAGCTGATCCGGACACCTCCTCTTCAGGACGACCCGTCAATATACCTGCAATCATAATTATATCAGTTCTATCTATCTCTGAACTACTTTAACAATAGTTCGGACACATACTGAATATGCCGCCCCGTAGCTTCTTGTTCTCCTTCACGGAATCAGCTAGCTGGGCCCGCACATCCTTCAACTCTTCGCCTAGCTGGGTTTTCCAATCCTAGAGCTGGTTTTTCTCAACAATGGCCTGCTTCAGCACACGTTCACCCGCAACATGTAGCCTCTTGGCTTCTTGTTCATTCGCTTGCGTGACTTCCAGCGCCTCTTTGAGTTGCTCTGACAATCATGTCATGATATAGATAGGACTGTTAGCATTAATGGCATATGATTATATTTTCTCGATGGAGGGGAAAATTACCAGGCGACGCCTTTTTGGACTTTTACAGTTCGGCGGTAGCAGCATTTAGCTGCGCCCGACATTGTTCCAGCTCTTGGGTCAGCAGGTTGTTCTTCTGTGTAAGAACCTGGTCATACAATGGTCCTTAAATCAGTTGTACCAACTGCTTTCAGTTCCGGGGGCTACGTGTATATGGCTATCCTTTTTTGACAAAGAAAACTTACCTGCACATCTGTCAGATATTGCCTCGTGGCTTTTCTAAGCCCGTCTCGAGCAGCTCGTATGTATGCGTCGCCCGAGCTAAAGGCATTAAATGCCTCGTCCGAGAACTTCGGGTCTCGTAAAACATCTCTGTAGCGCCGATGATTCATGGCGCTCTCTACCTCCGAGTTGGTAACAGACATATTGTCCGAACCCTCGGCCGAAGGGCAGTCCGACTTTGTTCCTACATCGGCTCCCGTCTCCCCGACTGGATCTAAATCTTTGTCGTTGGGAGCGCGGCCGGCCGGACCCCCGGACACAGTTCGGCGAACCTTTTTCCTGTAATCAAACAGGCGCATAGGTCACAATTGGACACGGCCACTGAAAAATATATTTATCCGTACCTCCTCGATGAGGGCCCGGCGGTGCCTTCACCGGCCCTCCTCTTCGAAGGCCTGCCCGGCGCAGGAACCAATTTCCTCGATATCGTCAAACGTTGTCACGCCCAATATGCGACCCTATCCAAAAGGAACTCGACGGTCCCACCAAGGATAGACCCGCATATTGAAACGCTTTTGCAAGGTGGATATCATTACATCAACATTACATAATACATAGGGATACTTACATAAGGCACAAATGCCACAAGAATACATCAACAACATATACAAGATCAACATCCGACTACGGATGAAACATAAACAGAAACTCAAACGACATCCACCCTGCTAGCCCAGGCTGCCGACCTGGAACCTATCCCCTGATCGAAGAAGAAGCAGAAGAAGAACTCCAAAACAAGCAACATCGCTCTCGCGTCATGAGCATCGCACAACCTGTACCTGCAACTGGTGTTGTAGTAATCTGTGAGCCACGAGGACTCAGCAATCCCATTACCATGGGTATCAAGACTAGCAAAGCTTAAAGGGAAAGGAAGGGGTAAAGTGGTGAGGTTGCAGCAGCGGCTAAGCATATATGGTGGCTAACATACGCAAATGAGAGCGAGAAGAGAAACAAAGGAACGCTCGTCAACTAGTAATGATTAAGAAGTGATCCTGAACTCCTACTTACGTCAGACATAACCCAGAAACCGTGTTCTCCTCTCGATCAACCCCGAAAAGAGACAATCACGGTTACGCACACGGTTGATGTATTTTAGAAGAGTTTGCTTCAAGTTTACTACAACCGGATATTAACAAATTCCCATCCGCCACATAACCGCGGGCACGGATCTCGAAAGTTTATACCCTGCAGGGGTGTCCCAACTTAGCCCATGATAAGCTCTCGCGATCAACGAAGGATATTCCTTATCCCCGGGAAGACCCGATCAGTCTCGGAATCCCGGCTACAAGACATTTCGACAGCAATAAAACAAGACCAGCAAAGCCGCCCGGATGTGCCGACAAATCCCGATAGGAGTCGCACGTACCTCGTTCTCAGGGCACACCGGATAAGTCAAGCTACGAGTAAAACCAACCCTCGAGTTGCCCCGTGGTGGCCCCGCAGTCTGCCGGTTCGGACCAACACTCGAAGGAGCACTGGCCGGGGGGCTAAAATAAAGATGACCCTTGGGCTCCGGAAACCCAAGGGAAAAAGGGGTAGGTGAGGCAAATGGTAAAACCAATGTTGGGCCTTGCTGGAGGAGTCTTATTCAAAGCGAACTGTCAAGGGGGTCCCATAAATCACCCGACCGCGTTAGGGACGCAAAATCCGGGAACATAATACCGATATGACGGAAACTAGGGCGGCAAGAGTGGAACAAAACACCAGGCATAAGGCCGAGCCTTCCACCCTTTACCAAGTATATAGATGCATTTAATTAAATAAGATATAGTGTGATATCCCAACAAGTAAACATGTTCCAACAAGGAACAACATCTCCATGTTCCAACAAGGAACAAACTTCATCTTCACCTGCAACTAACAACGCTATAAGAGGGGCTGAGCAAAGCGGTAACATAGCCAAACAACGGTTTGCATAGGAAGGGTGCAAAAGGTTAGAGGCTGACATGGCAATTTGGGATGGCTTGATAACAGGTAATAGGTAGCGCAGCATAGCGATAGAACGAAGCAACTAGCGTAGCAATGATAGTAGTGAGATCCAGGGTAGCGGTCATCTTGCCTGAAATCCCGCAAGGAAGAAGAACGAGTCCATGAAGGAGACGAACGGATGAAGCCGAACCAAGCGAAGACGAACGAATCCTCACGATCGCAACGAAACAGGAACTAACAAGAAGAAGCACACAACATGGTAATAACACCACACATGAACAAGACCTGATGCACAACCAAGCATGATGCATGACAAAGCTACATGAAGCTACTCATGGCAAGAGATGATGCATACAAGAGCAACACATCAAGGCAAGTTTAAATGAGGCCGGAAACAACATAGAACAATTCCGGTAAGTCCTCATATGCAAATTTCGAAATTGGTCCAGATCTGAATAAACCTTATTTTCAAGTTGTTAAACAGCAATTTAAGATGCACCACGATGATCTACACGAAATTCTAGTCAAGTTACATATAAAGTTCATTAGATTCGGAGCTACGGCCTAGAAGATATGAGCAAAACAAGATAAACATGGCATTGATGCAAAATGCATACAAACATCAAGCAAACACCTCAAAACAAGGATGCAACATGATAATATGAAGCTACATGCAAAATCAAGCAAGTTTTATATAGAGCACACTCAAAACGTAGCAACGGGTCAACACATACACCCTATACAAGTCATGACAACAATCTGTCCAAAACAGCAACTAGGCATATTGCAAGCATCAAAACAACATGCTACAGGACCTCAACGTAATAACAAAAGGCATGGGCATGATGTACAGGTAAAGCATTACAAAACATGAACACTGAGCTATCTCCAGAAAACACTAGAACATGCTCAAAATGACATGGCAAGATTGCAAATAATAACAGTTTCAGACTTTAGCAGAAATAACATCAGGTTGCAATGTTTAGAGCTATGAATCAACATGTTACAGGAACTTATCATTGCAAACAAAGGCATGGCATGGATCTACTAAATGCATAGGACAAATGTCCTTTACTGACCATAAGCCAAAAAGGAACAGAAGATATGATGGCACCCATGTAAACATGGCAAGTTATATTACAGATTCATACATGGCAGGAACAACAATAAGTAGGCATGTTGGTGAGCTTGAATCACTCACCACAGAGCAATACATGATAAACTAAGCATATATCCATCAAGAAGACATGGCATAGAAGCGAAGCATGGCAAGAACAACATCATAGCATACACGGATCAACTGCAACAACCTTGGCAAAATTGAATAACATGTAAACAATCTGCCAGGAAACATTTTATAGCAAAAGTAGAGCTCGATTGACTCAAGCTATGGCACTCCATAATTGCAAACAAGGGCATGGATGGATAGAGCAAGTCATGTATAACAAAACATCCTTACTGAAGTATCTCAAAATAAGCATGGATCTCTCGGTAGCATCAAGTTAACATGGCATAAAAATATCAGCAAAACAGGGCCGAAATCAGCAACATCATGAAGCCTAGTTTGCATGCTTGTTCTAGTCACCACAAAGATCACAAAAATACATTGCATACACCCCTGTAAACATGGCATGGCATATTACAAAACACATGTAGGACTCAAGTTCATAGGGTGCACACATCAATCATGGCAAAAATGACAAAAGTGCATGTTCTGATAAGAATCAGAAACTAACATCACATAGCACTCTTCCAACAACATTTAGGGCATCAAGATGAGCTCACATGAAAATGATGCAATGAGATGAAATGATCTACTCTTCGATTCGAACCATTTGACATATTATACGCACAAAACGGAGCTACGGATGCAGAGTTATGGCATGATGAAAATGCATGAAAATTACTGAAAACGCTTGGGACTTAGTGGATTTGGAGGGGGGAAGAAGTCAACCATGCACGGATCTCGGGGTTCGCCGGGGTTCGTCGCCGGAGATGGCGGAGATAACGCCGGGGAGGGGCCGGAGAAGGGCGCCGCCGGGCCGGGTCGGCGGGCGGCCGGGCGGCGCCGAGCAAGCGGGCCGCCATGAGTGGGAGATGGCCGTGGCGCAAGGCCGGGCCGAGGCCGCAGCCAGTGGCGGCGAGGGCCGGGCGGCGAGGCGGCGCTGGCGCCCATTCCGCCGGGGCGGCGCAGGGCGGAGCGGGCTCAGCGAGGCCGGTGCTCATGGCGGCGGGCGAGGGCGGCGGCGGGGCCGGGCGCCATGGCGGGCGGAGCGAGGCCGGGCGGCGAGGCGCGGCCGAGGGCGGCGGCCGGGCGGGCGGGACGAGCGGGCGGCGGCGGACGCGCTGGCCGGGCTGCGGCCTTGGCGGACGGGCGCTGGGGACGGCGGGCGCGACAGGTGGCGGGCGCGGGTTGGTCGAGGGGGCGGCGGCGGACACGTCCGGCGGCGGGATGGACATGTCCGGCGCGCGGAGGGGGAGGTTGGCTAGGGTTCATCTGCGATTTTTCGGGGGGATGCACCTATAAATAGGTAGAGGGAGCTAGGAGAGTCCAAATGAGGTGCGGTTTTCGGCCACGCGATCGTGATCGAACGACCGAGAGCATGGAGGGGAGTTTGGTGGGTTTTGGGCCACTTTGAAAGGGGTGTTGGGCTGCAATACAAAAGAGGGCTTCACGGTTACCCGGTTAACCGTTGGAGTACCAAACGACCTCCAAATGGCACGAAACTTGACAGGCGGTCTACCGGTGCTATACCAAGGCTGCTTGACAAACCTCGGTCCATTCCGAGAACGTTTAACACCCGCACACGAAAAGAGGTAAAAGGGGGCGCCGGGAGACATAGGAGTGCCGGATTGCAAAACGGACAACGAGGAAAATGCTCGAATGCATGAGACGAACACGTATGCAAAAGCGATGCACATGACGACATGATATAAAATGCAGATGATGACATGGCAAAGTGCAACACGCAAGCACATGACATGGCAAAGACGACGAATAACTGGCAGACACCTGGCGCATCGAATCCGGGGCGTTACAACACTCCTCCACTAACAAGAGATCTCGTCCCGAGATCTTAGGACCGAGACGGAAGGGAAAAGAGGAAGAGGTGAGACAAGAACTCAAGATAAGAAACAAAGAATCGAGAGCACACGAGAAGAAGAGAGGAACGACAAGAATGACGAGAATCGAAAGCTCACGGACTCAAGATAGACTATGAAACAACTCGTTCTAACCGGAGTGGTTAGAATGAGAAAAGAAACGGATAAGACTGAAAGAATTTAGGCAACACTCCGGTTGAAAATGGAAGGATTAGAACTGAGTTTGACGAAATGGAACGATAGTTGACGAGAGGAAGAACACAAAGCCTCCGGAAGAATTGAAAGAATGAAATGAAAAGAACTTAGAAGGAAAGGTCGAGCGGAGTTGTTGAGAAAATCAACAACGAAAGAATAAGCTTGATGTGGACTTATGGAAAAACATCTCAAAATTATGAGGTGATAACCGGCCACAAACGAAAATGATTGGATAGCTGAGAAGAACGAAGAAATGCGAAACTCCGCTTCAAAAGAATACGGAGAATTAATTGCACTTCGAGACGCGAGAAGAAAAGATACTTGAACTCCGCCAACAAAATCTTGATGAACTCCTGAAGAATGAATTAAATCATGAAGAACCACCATGAAGAACTCTGGTAACAAAAGGATGATGAGATAGAATGAAGGATGAAAGAATAATATGAGCCTTGCGATGACTTAGATGGAGGTTCCAACGAAATGGCTGAGGAAATTGACTCCGGAAAAGAAAAGATGAAAACACTTGGAATTAGAATTTATTCCTCAAGAACAAACTCCGAAGGAAGGGATTACTCACTTGGATGAAATAAGAATAAGATTTATTGTATGCTTATCCTTTATCAAATTAAATTGATGACAAGCAATGGGTTTGCATACTACTTATCCTTCTTGAAAAAGGATTGAGAAGTGACATATCGCAAACTTGAGAAGGTCTTCATGAACCACCGGTAGGATTGAAAAGAACGAATGAATAAAAATGATAATCAAGGAAAAGAATCTGAATGAACCACCGTAAGAATTCGAACATGACTGATGAAAGAGACTGAATCACCGGGAAGAATTAGAAGAACAAATATGCTAGAGTGGATTTAGATACAAGAGAACGGGAAGAACTTGAGCTGATTACAGAACATTTGAACGAAGCTCCGGGATAAATGTAGAACGATAGCTGGAATGATGGCCTCCGGTGAAAAGAAATGAAAAAAAAACAACTCCTGGCATACTCCAGATGGGTAAGAAAGAATATCGGACAAACGGAATAATTCGAGAGGATGATATGAAGCTAGAACCACGAATCTTCGAGAGAACGGACAAGGTTTAGTGGAAAAACTCTTATTCGGTCTTCAAATGATGATGAGAAACACCACCAAAATTACTGAGGTACTCCGGGAGAATGAAAACAAAGGGGTTGAGCCGACGATGAAAATGATTTGAAATTGATCTTGGAAAGGCATGTGACTGATGTGATCCATTCTTACGTCACACTCCGAAAAGAATTAGGAATGGCTCCGGAATAATTAGAAGAGTCAGGTAAGATCCTGGGAAAAGACCTGTGGGTTAGGGCCCACTGAAGAGATAACACCGTTGGAAAGGGATGTTGAACAGATAGATGATGCACCGGAAGAATTAAATATTTGAATGAAGTGACAACCTCGAATTAATTGGAACACAGACGAATCTCCTGAGATGTCTTCAGAACTCCGGAATGATAAACTGGCGAGAGACGAACAAGCAAGGAAAACACTTGATCCAAGGAAAGAATATGATCAACACCGAAAAACTTGAATTGAGTGCACCGGAGAAGAAAAGAGATGAAGAATGACGAACGAGACGAGAATTCACGGTTGAAATAATTGTCGAAAGACTGAAGAGGCTCCACACGAATGAGATTGATGGTCGAAAGAGATTCAAGCTCCGGGAAGAAGAGGGTGGGAGGGCGGGAAAAACAAAGGCAACTTGGAAGGGGAAACCGACGAATATCTTGAAGAGAAAACACCAGTTGAAATCATTGAGGAGAGAGAGCAAAAACTTCACACGAGTAGGATGGATACTCGATTACGGACTCCGGTTCAGAGAAGAAGAAGGGAGGGCGGATGGGAAAAGAAAACAACTGAGGATTGAACTCAAAGATGAAGAGGCTCGAGTCGACTTGACGAGAAATGCACTGGATAAAAGATCTGAGGAACAACTACCGGAAAACCAACTGCGTGATCCTAAAGAAAAATTTGAAGGGGAAGAGGAGTAATTCAAAACACCTACGTCAAGATTCCTCACCAGAGCGACGAAAGGGTAGAGGAGTAAAAAGAATTCCTACTCTCCGATATAACTAGACTCCGAAAACAGTTTTCTTCTAGACTCAACTGCGGCCAAACTACACGATCAATCAAGGGGGCTCCTAGGGTCGGTCGAGGCTCTGATACCAACTTGCCACGCCCAATATGCGACCCTATCCAAAAGGAACTTGACGGTCCCACCAAGGATAGACCCGCTTATTGAAACGCTTTTGCAAGGTGGATATGATTACATCAACATTACATAATACATAGGGATACTTACATAAGGCACAAATGCCACAAGAATACATCAACAACATATACAAGATCAACATCCGACTACGGATGAAACATAAATAGAAACTCAAACGACATCCACCCTGCTAGCCCAGGCTGCCGACCTGGAACCTATCCCCTGATCGAAGAAGAAGCAGAAGAAGAACTCCAAAACAAGCAACATCGCTCTCGCGTCATGAGCATCGCACAACCTGTACCTGCAACTGGTGTTGTAGTAATCTGTGAGCCACGAGGACTCAGCAATCCCATTACCATGGGTATCAAGACTAGCAAAGCTTAAAGGGAAAGGAAGGGGTAAAGTGGTGAGGTTGCAGCAGCGGCTAAGCATATATGGTGGCTAACATACGCAAATGAGAGCGAGAAGAGAAACAAAGGAACAGTCGTCAACTAGTAATGATCAAGAAGTGATCCTGAACTCCTACTAACGTCAGACATAACCCAGAAACCGTGTTCTCCTCTCGATCAACCCCGAAAAGAGACACTCACGGTTACGCACACGGTTGGTGTATTTTAGAAGAGTTTGCTTCAAGTTTATTACAACCGGATATTAACAAATTCCCATCCGCCACATAACCGCGGCACGGCTCTCGAAAGTTTATACCTGCAGGGTGTCCCAACAGCCCATGATAAGCTCTCACGATCAACGAAGGATATTCCTTCTCCCGGAAGACCCGATCAGTCTCGGAATCCGGCTACAAGACATTTCGACAAAGCAATAAAACAAGACCAGCAAAGCCGCCCGGATGTGCCGACAAATCCCGATAGGAGTCGCACGTATCTCGTTCTCGTGGCACACCGGATAAGTCAAGCTACGAGTAAAACCAACCCTCGAGTTGCCCGTGGTGGCCCCGCAGGCTGCTCGGTTCGGACCAACACTCGAAGGAGCACTGGCCGGGGGCTAAATAAAGATGACCCTTGGGCTCCGGAAACCCAAGGGAAAAAGGGGTAGGTGAGGCAAATGGTAAAACCAATGTTGGGCCTTCTTTGGAGGAGTCTTATTCAAAGCGAACTGTCAAGGGGGTCCCATAAATCACCCGACCGCGTTAGGGACGCAAAATCCGGGAACATAATACCGATATGACGGAAACTAGGGCGGCAAGAGTGGAACAAAACACCAGGCATAAGGCCGAGCCTTCCACCCTTTACCAAGTATATAGATGCATTAATTAAATAAGATATATTGTGATATCCCAACAAGTAAACATGTTCCAACAAGGAACAACATCTCCATGTTCCAACAAGGAACAAACTTCATCTTCACCTGCAACTAACAACGCTATAAGAGGGGCTGAGCAAAGCGGTAACATAGCCAAACAACGGTTTGCATAGGAAGGGTGCAAAAGGTTAGAGGCTGACATGGCAATTTGGGATGGCTTGATAACAGGTAATAGGTAGCGCAGCATAGCGATAGAACGAAGCAACTAGCATAGCAATGATAGTAGTGAGATCCAGGGTAGCGGTCATCTTGCCTGAAATCCCGCAAGGAAGAAGAACGAGTCCATGAAGGAGACGAACGGATGAAGCCGAACCAAGCGAAGACGAACGAATCCTCACGATCGCAACAAAACAGGAACTAACAAGAAGAAGCACACAACATGGTAAACACACCACACATGAACAAGACCTGATGCACAACCAAGCATGATGCATGACAAGGCTACATGAAGCTACTCATGGCAAGAGATGATGCATACAAGAGCAACACATCAAGGCAAGTTTAAATGAGGCCGGAAACAACATAGAACAATTCCGGTAAGTCCTCATATGCAAATTTCGAAATTGGTACAGATATGAATAAACCTTATGTTCAAGTTGTTAAACAGCAAGTTAAGATGCACCACGATGATCTACACGAAATTCTAGTCAAGTTACATATAAAGTTCATTAGATTCAGAGCTACGGCCTAGAAGATATGAGCAAAACAAGATAAACATGGCATTGATGCAAAATGCATACAAACATCAAGCAAACACCTCAAAACAAGGATGCAACATGATAATATGAAGCTACATGCAAAATCAAGCAAGTTCCATATAGAGCGCACTCAAAACGGAGCAACGGGTCAACACATACACCCTATACAAGTCATGACAACAATCTGTCCAAAACAGCAACTAGGCATATTGCAAGCATCAAAACAACATGCTACAGGACCTCAACGTAATAACAAAAGGCATGGGCATGATGTACAGGTAAAGCATTACAAAACATGAAGACTGAGCTATCTCCAGAAAACACTAGAACATGCTCAAAATGACATGGCAAGATTGCAAATAATAACAGTTTAGACTTTAGCGAAATAACATCAAAGTTGCAATGTTTAGAGCTATGAAACAACATGTTACAGGAACTTATCATGGCAAACAAAGGCATGGCATGGATATACTAAATGCATAGGACAAATGTCCTTTACTGACCATAAGCCAAAAAGGAACAGAAGATATGATGGCACCCATGTAAACATGGCAAGTTATATTACAGATTCATACATGGCAGGAACAACAATAAGTAGGCATGTTGGTGAGCTTGAATCACTCACCACAGAGCAATACATGATAAACTAAGCATATATCCATCAAGAAAACATGGCATAGAAGCGAAGCATGGCAAGAACAACATCATAGCATACACGGATCAACTACAACAACCTTGGCAAAATTGAATAACATGTAAACAATCTGCCAGGAAACATTTTATAGCAAAAGTAGAGCTCGATTGACTCAAGCTATGGCACTCCATAATTGCAAACAAAGGCATGGATGGATAGAGCAAGTCATGTATAACAAAACATCCTTACTGAAGTATCTCAAAATAAGCATGGATCTCTCGGTAGCATCAAGTTAACATGGCATAAATATATCAGCAAAACAGGGCTGAAATCAGCAACATCATGAAGCCTAGTTTGCATGCTTGTTCTAGTCACCACAGAGATCACAAAAATACATGGCATACACCCTTGTAAAGATGGCATGGCATATTACAAAACACATGTAGGACTCAAGTTCATAGGGTGCACACATCAATCATGGCAAAAATGACAAAAGTGCATGTTCTGATAAGAATCAGAAACTAACATCACATAGCACTCTTCCAACAGCATTTAGGGCATCAATATGAGCTCAAATGAAAATGATGCAATGAGATGAAATGATCTGCTCTTCGATTCGAACCATTTGACATATTATACGCACAAAACGGAGCTACGGATGCAGAGTTATGGCATGATGAAAATGCATGAAAATTACTGAAAACGCTCGGGACTTGGTGGATTTGGAGGGGGGGAAGAAGTCAACCATGCACGGATCTCGGGGTTCGTCGCCGGAGATGGCGGAGATGACGCCGGGGAGGGGCCGGAGAAGGGCGCCGCCGTCCGGGTGAGCGGGCCGGCGGCGTCGGGCATGGGCGGCCAACCACATGATGGGAGACGGCTGGGCGGGCTTGGCGCTTCGGGGGCAGGCGGCGGCGCTGGCCCATTCCGCCGGGCGGGCGGGCGGAGCGGGTTCGCGAGGCCGGTGTCATGGGCGGCGGTGAGGGCTGCTGGCTGGGGCGGGTGCCATGGCGGGCGGCGGAGGCGGGCGGCGGAGGCGCCACCGAGGGCGGGGGCGGCGGGCGGGACGGAGAGCAGGCGGCGGCGGACGCTGGGCGGGCAGCGGGCAGCAGGGCGCAGCGCAGGGACGGCGGGGACAGGTGGTGGCGCTGGGTTGGTCGAGGGGCGGCGGCGGACATGTCCGTGGCAAGGGCTGGACATGTCCGCATGGAGGAGGTTGGCTAGGGTTCATCTGCGATTTTTCGGGGGGATGCACCTATAAATAGGTAGAGGGAGCTAGGAGAGTCCAAATGAGGTGCGGTTTTCGGCCACGCGATCGTGATCGAACGACCGAGAGCATGGAGGGGAGTTTGGTGGGTTTTGGGCCACTTTGAAAGGGGTGTTGGGCTGCAATACAAAAGAGGGCTTCACGGTTACCCGGTTAACCGTTGGAGTACCAAACGACCTCCAAATGTCACGAAACTTGACAGGCGGTCTACCGGTGCTATACCAAGGCCGCTTGACAAACCTATGTCCATTCCGAGAACGTTTAACACCCGCACACGGAAAGAGGTAAAAGGGGGCGCCGGGAGACATAGGAGTGCCGGATTGCAAAACGGACAACGGGGAAAATGCTCGGATGCATGAGACGAACACGTATGCAAAAGCGATGCACATGACGACATGATATAAAATGCAGATGATGACATGGCAAAGTGCAACACGCAAGCACATGACATGGCAAAGACGACGAATAACTGGCAGACACCTGGCGCATCGAATCCGGGGCGTTACAAACGCCTCCCCTGTAGAACGCGCGACAATGCGGTGGGTGAGGCAGAGTACGAGCACCCTTTCGAAGGAGGTATTTCTTGATTTCTTACCTGTGAAGCAGGAAGAAGACCGAGGTAGTCAGCGATAATGGCCACTTTTGTGCCATCATAGCTCGTCTGGTAAAACACCCCCTCCGCGAGCACCACAAATATATCCGGATCCTCTTCAAACCCGGGATCAAGCTCCCGGTTGTGGTCCTCCGGCTGTGGGGCGGGACTATAAAATCCCTTGGTGACCTTTCGCTAGTGCTGTCATAAGCAAACAAACTAGAAATTTATCAAAGGCAATTCGGAGATGGAAGGAGTAAAAACAGAGGGGTCGGGCCTTACTCAACTGGGAGGGTTATACATAGAGTACCTGTCTTTGAGTTTGATGCGAAGAAATCCCTTTTCCTCCCCTTTGAACAGTTCGGCTAATATCTTAGCGAAAGCGGCAGGGGTATCCGGACCTTTCTGGCCGCAGCGAGAGGCGTCATCCTCTCCATTGTAGTGCCACATTGGAAGCCCTCTGTATTGGAGCGGCTGAACCCCTCGCGTTATGGAGATCGCCATAACCTCGATTACTATGAGTCCGGACTGAGTGAGCTCTTTTATCTTGCTCATCAGCTGACGAACCTCCGCACCATCTTCCTCCTCAAGACTCCGGGGACGCCAACTGTGGCGTTTCTTCAGCGGGATACGCGCAAATTCAGGAAGACCCTTTCGAACCGGGTCGGGAAGCGCGACGTCCTATATATAAAACCATTCGGAGGGCCATTCATCAGGTGCCTTCCTTGGTGTGCCGATGGATATCCGGTATAGGCGACGCGCCATACTTCGGCTCCGCCCACTTAAAATATTGACCCTTCGTGATTGCGCGGGACGAGATAGAACAATTTTCTCCACAGTTCAAAGTGGGCTTCAACACCCAGAAATAACTCGCATAGAGCAACGTAACCTACGATGTGCATGACAGAGGCGGCAGTCAGGTTGTGCAGCTGGAGGCCATAATATTCCAAAAGCCCTCGGAGGAATGGATGGACTAGAAATCCGACGCCTCTTAGCAGATAGGGGACGAAGCACACTCGCTCCCGCCGGAGGGATTGGGGAAGTCCTCCGCCAGAGTCACACCATTGAAGGAGGCCGACCCTGCTCGAATAGGGACCAGAACCCCGGGAGGAAGAAATCCTTGTGTTTGCAACTTTGCTAGTTGACTATGAGTCACAGAGCACTTCTCCCACTCGCTTCTCTTAGGATTAGAGCAGGAGGAGGAGCTGGGAATGCTAGCCATGATGGAATGGTTTCTCCTGGCAGTCTCTTGGGATTTTCTCAGCACAGTGTAGCCTGGATCTAAGATCCGGTATCTTTAAATAGGCGCTCTGCCTTGCGTGGACGGGGTGTAATTCGCAAAAATACCCTGACTCACCGCATTCGCTCGACAAGTGGAAGACGAAGTTATTAGTGCACATAAACCAAGGGGAGTGATATCGGATCAATGGCCGAATATACTACTTGGAGAAGGAACCTGCCTTGCAATGCCGAAGACAATATGAGTGCCGAGCTCCTCGCTATTGAAGACCGGTTCGGGGGCTACTGAGGGAGTCCTGGACTAAGGGGTCCTCAGGCGTCCGGCCTGTTATCCATGGGCCGGACTGATGGGCTGTTAAGACATGAAGGCCGAAGACTCACTACTGGAAACAGGGAATTTGCCATCAGTCAGCTCTTTGCCGTCTGCTAGCGGACGACAAAGAAGGTCTTTGCCATCTGCTTGCAAAAAACAGACGGTAAAGAACTGACAGACGGCAAAGAACCTAGTTGCCATCAGTCAGCTCTTTGCCGTCTGCCAGCAGATAGCAAAGGATCTTTGCCGACCGCTGGCAGATGGCAAGGTGCCCAGCAGACGGCAAAGAGGTGCCCCATGGTATCCACCCCCTCTCTCTCTCCCCAGCCCCACCACACCGGCCCGATCCACTCCCACCCCACCACTCTGTCTCTCTCTCGTCCCTAAAAAAACTCTCTCATGAACTCACCCCCACCCCTCGGTCCACCCCACCCCGGCTCCTCTCCCCATGATCTCCTCGCCGTCGCCACCACCCATGCCCGCCGGTTCCCGCGAGCACCGGCCGCGGCGATAACTCCCCAAGCTCGCCCTCCCTCCGTCCAGATCCGTGCCTCGAGGCCTGCACCCTTGCCCGCGGCTAGGGATTCGGGCGCCTCCCGTGTTCTTGCCGGAATCCACCACAATCAGCGACGGCGAGACCGGAGCTTGCTGAATCCGTCATCGGCGTTGCCCAGGTAGGCCCTTCCCCTCCTTCCTTGCTCGGGTCCACCCTCTCGTCCTCACCTTGCCTTCCCTTCCGGTCCGTCCCTATGCTGTAGGTCGCCATGGCAGCCGCCGCCACAGCCCCAGCGCACACGCGCCATTCTCGACAGCTACGTGTTGGGGAACGTAGTAATTTCAAAAAATTTCCTACGTACACGCAAGACCATGGTGATGGCATAGCAACGAGAGGGGAGAGTCACCGTCCACGTACCCTCGTAGAACGAAAGCGGAAGCGTTATAACAACGCGGTTGATGTAGTCGTACGTCTTCACGATCCGACCGATCCAAGCACCGAACGTACGGCACCTCCGAGTTCTGCACACGTTCAGCTCGATGACGATCCCCGGACTCCGATCCAGCAAAGTGTTGGGGATGAGTTCCGTCAGCACGACGGCGTGGTGACGATGATGATGCTCCACCGACGCAGGGCTTCGCCTAAGCTCCGCGACGATATGACTTCTCCGGCGCAGGCTTCGCTTAAGCTCGCGACGATATGACGAAGTGGAATATGGTGGAGGGGGCACCGACACGGCTAAGGAACGATCCGTAGATCAACTTGTGTGTCATGGGGTGCCCCCTGCCCCAGATATAAAGGAGCAAGGGGTGCGGCTAGCCCTAGGGAGGCGCTGCCGAGGAGTCCTACTCCCACCGGGAGTAGGACCCCCTCCTAGTTGGATTAGGATTGGAGGAGGGGAAGAGGGAAGGCGCCCCCTCTCCTTGTCCTATTCGGACTAGAGGGGAGGGGGCGCGCCTGCCTGGCCGGCCCTTCCTCTTCTCTCTTATGGCCCATCAAGGCCCATAGACCTCCCGGGGTTCCGTAACCCCGGTGTTCGATAACTTCCTGCTTTCATCGGAACCTTTCCAAGTCCAAACATAGGCTTCCAATATATCAATCTTTATGTCTCGACCATTTCGAGACTCCTCATCATGTCCGTGATCACATCCGGACTCGAACAACCTTGGTACATCAATACTTATAAACTCATAATGAACTGTCATCGAAGCGTTAGCGTGCGGACCCTACGGGTTCGAGAACTATGTAGACATGACCTAGAACCATTCTCGGTCAATAACCAATAGCGGAACCTGGATGCCCATATTGGTTCCTACATATTCTACGAAGATCTTTATCGGTCAAACCGCATAACGATATCGTTGTTCCTTTTGTCATCGGTATGTTACTTACCCGAGATTCGATCGTCGGTATCCAATACCTAGTTCAATCTCGTTACCGTAAATCTCTTTACTCGCTCAGTAATACATCATCTCACAACTAACTCTTTAGTTGTAATGCTTGCAAGGCTTATGTGATGTGTATTACCGAGAAGGCCAGAGATACCTCTCCGACAATCGGAGTGACAAAACCTAATCTCGATTCATGCCAACTCAACATATACTTTTGGAGACACCAGAGCACCTTTATAATCACCCGACGCGTTGACGCGTTTGGTAGCACACAAAGTGTTCCTCCGTAAACAGGAGTTGCATAATCTCATAGTTGTAGGAACTTTGTATAAGTCATGAAGAAAGCATAAGCAACATACTATACGATCAAGTGCTAAGCTAACGAAATGGGTCATGTCAATCACATCATTCTCCTAATGATGTGATCCCATTAATCAAATGACAACACATGTCTATGGTTAGGAAACATAACCATCTTGATCAATGAGCTAGTCTTGTAGAGGCATACTAGTGACTATCTGTTTGTCTATGTATTCACACATGTATTATGTTTCCGGTTAATACAATTCTAGCATGAATAATAAACATTTATCATGATATAAGGAAATAAATAATAACTTTATTATTGCCTCTAGGGCATATTTCCTTGATCTCCCACTTGCACTAGAGTCAATAATCTAGATTACACAATAATGATTCTAACACCCATGGAGTCTTGGTGTTGATCATGTTTTGCTCGTGGAAGAGGCTTAGTCAACGGTGCGCAACATTCAGATCCGTATGTATTTTGCAAATCTCTATGTCTCCCACTTGGACTTGGTCCCGAATGGAATTGAAGCGTCTCTTGATATGCTTGGTCCTCTTGTGAAATCTGGATTCCTTTGCCAAGGCAATTGCACCAAGATTATCACAGAAGATCTTCATTGGTCCCGATGCACTAGGTATGACACCCAGATCGGAAATGAACTCTTTCATCCAGACTCCTTCATTTGCTGCTTCGAAGCAGCTATGTACTCGCTTCACATGTAGATCCCGCCACGATGCTTTGTTTAGAACTGCACCAACTGACAGCTCCACCGTTTAATAAAAATACGTATCCGGTTTGCGATTTAGAATCGTCCGGATTAGTGTCAAAGCTTGCATCGATGTAACCATTTACGACTAGCTCTTTGTCACCTCCATATACGAGAAACATATCCTTAGTCCTTTTCGGTATTTCAGGATGCTCTTGACCGCTGTCGATGATCCACTCTGGATTACTTTGGTACCTTCCTGCCAAGCTTACAGCTAAGCATACGTCGGTCTGGTACACAGCATTGCATACATGATAGAGCCTATGGCTGAAACATAGGAACATTTTCATTTTCTCTCTATCTTCTGCATTGTGGTCGGGCATTGAGTCCGACTCAATCTTACACCTTGTAATACTGGTAAAAACCTTTCTTTGCTCGATCCATTTTGAACTTCTTCAAAACTTTATCAAGGTATGTGCTTTGTGAAAGTCCAATTAAGCGTCTTGATCTATCTCTATAGATCTTGATGCCCAATATGTAAGCAGCTTCACCGAGGTCTTTCATTGAAAAACTTTTATTCAAGTATCCTTTTATGCTATCCAGAAATTCTATATAATTTCCAATCAACAATATGTCGTCCACATATAATATCGAAATGCTACTGAGCTCCCACTCACTTTCTTGTAAATACAGGCTTCTCCAAAAGTCTCATATAAAACCATATGCTTTGATCACACTATCAAAGCGTTTATTCCAACTCCGAGAGGCTTGCACTGACCATAAATTGATCGTTGGAGCTTGCACACTTTGTTAGCACCCTTTGGATCAACAAAACCTTCTGGTTGCATCATATACAACTCTTCTTCTAGAAATCCATTCAAGAATGCAGTTTTACATCCATTTGCCAAATTTCATAATCATAAAATGCGGCAATTGCTAACATGATTCGGACAGACTTAAGCATCGCCACGGGTGAGAAAGTCTCATCGTAGTCAACCCCTTGAACTTGTCGAAAACCTTTTGCAACAAGTCGAGCTTTGTAGACGATTACATTACCATCGGCGTCGGTCTTCTTCTTAAAGATCCATTTATTCTCAATAGCTTGCCGATCATCGGGCAAGTCTACCAAAGTCCATACTTTGTTCTCATACATGGATCCCATCTCAGATTTCATGGCTTCAAGCCATTTTGTGGAATCTGGGCTCACCATCGCTTCTTCATAGTTCGTAGGTTCACCATGATCTAGTAGCATGACTTCCGAATAGGATTACCGTACCACTGCAGTGCGGATTTTATTCTGGTTGATCTGATTCGGTTGACAACTTGATCTGAAGTTTCATGATCATTATCATTATCTTCCTCGCTAATTGGTGTAGTTGTTACTGAAACTGATTTACGTGATGAACTACTTTCCAATAAGGGAGTTGGTACTATTACCTCATCAAGTTCCACTTTCCTCCCACTCACTTCTTTCGAGAGAAACTCCTTCTCTAGAAGCGATCCATTCTTAGCAACGAATGTCTTGCCTTCAGATCTGTGATAGAAGGTATACCCAATTGTCTCCTTTGGGTATCCTATGAAGACACATTTTTCGATTTGGGTTCAAGCTTATCAGGTTGAAGTTTTTTCACATAAGCATCACAACCCCAAACTTTCGAAGCGACAACTTTGGTTTCTTGCTAAACCATAGTTCATAAGGCGTCGTCTCAACGGATTTTGACGGTGTCCTATTTAACGTGAATGCGGCCGTCTCTAAAGCATAACCCCAAAGCGATAGCGGTAAATCGGAAATAGACATCATAGATCGCACCATATCTAGTAAAGTACGACACGACGTTCGGACACACCATTACGCTGTGGTGTTCCCGGTGGCATGAGTTGCGAAACTATTCCGCATTGCTTCAAATGTAGACCAAACTCGTAACTCAAATATTCTCCTCCACGATCAGATCGTAGAAACTTTATTTTCTTGTTACGATGATTTTCAACTTCACTCTGAAATTCTTTGAACTTTTCAAATGTTTCAGATTTATGCTTCATCAAGTAGATATACCCGTATCTGCTTAAATCATCTGTGAAGGTGAGAAAATAACGATATCCGCCACGAGCTTCAACATTCATCGGACCACATACATCTGTATGTATGATTTCCAATAAGTCTGTTGCTCTCTCCATCCAACCGAGAAGCGGTGTTTTAGTCATCTTGCCCATGAGGCACGGTTCATAAGTACCAAGTGATTCATAATCAAGTGATTCCAAAAGTCCATCTGTATGGAGTTTCTTCATGCGTTTACATCGATATGACTTAAGCGGCATTGCCACAAATAAGTTGCACTATCATTATCAACTCTGCATCTTTTGGCTTCGACATTATGAATATGTGTATCACTCTTGTCGAGATTCAACAAGAATAGACCATTCTTCAAGGGTGCATGACCATAAAAGATATTTACTCATATAAATAGAACAACCATTATTCTCTCGATTTAAATGAATAACCGTCTCGCATCAAACAAGATCCAGATATAATGTTCATGCTCAACGCGGCACCAAATAACAATTATTTAGGTCTAAAACTAATCCCGAAGGTAGATGTAGAGGTAGCGTGCCGACCGCGATCACATTGACTTTGGAACCATTTCCCACGCGCGATCGTCACCTCGTCCTTTGCCGATTGCTCGTCTATTCCGTAGTCCCTGTTTGAGTTGCAAATATTAGCAATGAACCCGATATCAAATACCAGTGCTACTACGAGCTCTAGTAAGGTACACATCAATAACATGTATATCACATATACCTTTGTTCACCTTGCCATCCTTCTTATCCGCCAAATACTTGGGGCAGTTCCGCTTCAAATGTCCATCTGCTTGCAAGTAAAAACACTCGATTTCAGGCTTAGGTCCAGACTTGGGTTTCTTCTCTTGATCAGCAACTTTCTTGCTGTTCTTTTGAAGTTTCCTTCTTCTTTCCTTTGCCCTTTTCTTGAAACTAGTGGTCTTGTTGACCATCAACACTTGATGCTCTTTCTTGATTTCTACCTCCATGCTTTTAGCATTGCGAAGAGCTCAGAATTGTCTTAGTCATCCCTTGCATATTATAGTTCATCACGAAGCTCTTGTAGCTTGGTGGCTGTGATTGGAGAATTCATCAATGACACTATCATCCGGAAGATTAACTCCCAGCTGAATTAAGTGATTATTATACCGGACATTTTGAGTATGTGCTCCTTGTGTAACTATTCTCCTCCATCTTGCAGCTATAGAACTTATTGGAGACTTCATATCTCTCAATCCGGGCATTTGCTTGAAATATTAACTTCAACTCTGGAACATCTCATATGCTCCATGGCGTTCAAAACGTCGTTGAAGACCGGTTCTAAGCCGTAAAGCATGGCACATGAACTATAGAGTACTCATCGCTTTGCTCGCCAGACGTTCACAACTTGGCGTTGCTCTCAAAGAGTTCGGCACCCAGCGGTGCTTCGGGGCGTAATTTTTCGTGCAGCAATGAGGATAATCCTCAAGTTACGGACCCAGTCCGTGTAATTGCTACCATCATCTTTCAACTTTGCTTTCTCAAGGAACGCATTAAAATTCAACGGAACAACAAAGACGAGCCATCTATCTACAAAGTAAACATAGACAAGCAAAATACTATCGGTACTAAGTTCATGATAAATTTAAGTTCAATTAATCATATTAAAAACTCCCACTTAGACAGACATCTCTAGTCATCTAAGTGATTACGTGATCCAAATCAACTAAACCATGTCCGATCATCACGTGAGATGGAGTAGTTTCAATGGTGAACATCACTATGTTGATCATATCTACTATATGATTCACGTTCGACCTTCGGTCTCCGTGTTCCGAGGCCATATCTGCATATGCTAGGCTCGTCAAGTTTAACTGAGTATTCTGCGTGTGCAAAACTGGCTTGCACCCGTTGTAGATGGACGAGAACTTATCACACCCGATCATCACGTGGTGTCCGGGTACTCTGAACTTTTAGCAACGGTGCATACTCGTGGAGAACACTTCTTGATAATTTTAGTGAGAGATCATCTTATAATGCTACCGTCAATCAAAGCAAGATAAGATGCATAAAGGATAAACATCACATGCAATCAATATAAGTGATATGATATGGTCATCATCATCTTGTGCTTGTGATCTCCATCTCCAAGCACCGTCATGATCACCATCGTCACCGCGCGACACCTTGATCTCCATCGTAGCATCGTTGTCGTCTCGCCAACTATTGCTTCTCGACTATCGCTATCGCTTAGTGATAAAGTAAAGCAATTACATGGCTTTTGCATTTCATACAATAAAGCGACAACCATATGGCTCTCGCCAATTGCCGATAACTTCGGTTACAAAACATGATCATCTCATACAATAAAATATAGCATCACGTCTTGACCACATCACATCACAACATGCCCTGCAAAAACAAGTTAGACGTCCTCTACTTTGTTGTTGCAAGTTTTACGTGGCTGCTACGGGCTGAGCAAGAACCGTTCTTACCTACGCATCAAAACCACAGCGATAGTTTGTCAAGTTGGTGCTGTTTTAACCTTCGCAAGGACGGGCGAGCCACACTCAGTTCAACTAAAGTGAGAGAGCAGACACCGCCGGTCACCTTTAAGCAACTAGTGCTCGGGCGGTGAAACCAGTCTCGCGTAAGCGTCACGCGTAATGTCGGTCCGGCCGCTTCATCTCACAATACCGCTGAACCAAAGTATGACATGCTCGTAAGAAGTATGACTTATATCGCCCACAACTCACTTGTGTTCTACTCGTGCAAATGACATCAACGCATAAAACCAGGCTCGGATGCCCTTTGTTGGGGAGCGAGTAATTTCAAAAAATTCCTACGTACACGCAAGACCATGGTGATGGCATAGCAACGAGAGGGAGATGTCCGCCCACGTACCCTCGAGACCGAAAGCGAAGCGTTATAACAACGCGGTTGATGTATTCGATGCGTCTTCACGATCCGACCGATCCAAGCACCGAACGACGGCACCTCCGAGTTACGCACACGTTCAGCTCGATGGCGATCCCGGACTCCGATCCAGCAAAGTGTCGGGATGAGTTCCGTCAAGACGACGGCGCAGGACGATGATGATGCTCCACCGACGCAGGGCTTCGCCTAAGCTCGCGACGATATGACTTCTCCGGCGCGAGGCTTCGCCTAAGCTCGCGACGATATGACCGAAGTGGAATATGGTGGAGGGGCCACCGACACGGCTAAGGAACGATCCGTAGATCAACTTGTGTGTCATGGGGTGCCCCCTGCCCCGTATATAAAGGAGCAAGGGGTGCGGCCAGCCCTAGGGGAGGCGCGCCTGGAGGAGTCCTACTCCCACCGGGAGTAGGACTCCCCCCCCCTCTCCTAGTTGGATTAAGATTGGAGGAGGGGGAAGAGGGAAGGGGGCGCCGCCCCCCTCTCCTTGTCCTATTCGGACTAGAGGGGAGGGGGCGCGCCTGCCCTGGCGGCCCTTCCTCTTCTCTCTTATGGCCCATCAAGGCCCATAGACCTCCGGGGTTCCGTAACCCCGGTGTTCAATAACTTCCTGTTTTCATCGGAACCTTTCAAGTCAAACATAGGCTTCCAATATATCAATCTTTATGTATCGACCATTTCGAGACTCCTCGTCATGTCCGTGATCACATCCGGACTCGAACAACCTTGGTACATCAATACTTATAAACTCATAATGAGCTGTCATCGAAGCGTTAAGCGTGCGGACCCTACGGGTTCGAGAACTATGTAGACATGACCTAGAACCATTCTCGGTCAATAACCAATAGCGGAACCTGGATGCCCATATTGGTTCCTACATATTCTACGAAGATCTTTATCGGTCAAACCGCATAACGATATCGTTGTTCCTTTGTCATCGGTATGTTAATTACCCGAGATTCGATCGTCGGTATCCAATACCTAGTTCAATCTCGTTATCGGTAAGTCTCTTTACTCGTCCGTAATACATCATCTCACAACTAACTCTTTAGTTGTAATGCTTGCAAGGCTTATGTGATGTGTATTACCGAGAAGGCCCAGAGATACCTCTCCGACAATCGGAGTGACAAAACCTAATCTCGATTCATGCCAACTCAACATATACTTTTGGAGACACCTGTAGAGCACCTTTATAATCACCCGATTCGTTGTGACGTTTGGTAGCACACAAAGTGTTCCTCCGTAGCAGGAGTTGCATAATCTCATAGTTGTAGGAACTTTGTATAAGTCATGAAGAAAGCATAAGCAACATACTAAGCGATCAAGTGCTAAGCTAACGAAATGGGTCATGTCAATCACATCATTCTCCTAATGATGTGATCCCATTAATCAAATGACAACACATGTCTATGGTTAGGAAACATAACCATCTTGATCAATGAGCTAGTCTTGTAGAGGCATACTAGTGACTATCTGTTTGTCTATGTATTCACACATGTATTATGTTTCCGGTTAATACAATTCTAGCATGAATAATAAACATTTATCATGATATAAGGAAATAAATAATAACTTTATTATTGCCTCTAGGGCATATTTCCTTCACTACGAGATGGCCGCAGCCACCCCCGCTGCATCCGAGGTCAGGGTCGACGTGGTGGAGAATGATGACGTCATAGCGTATGCGCTACAGGAGGAGCTCGCGCAGGTCGCCATGGCCGAGGCGTTCGGGGCCGACAGCGGCGAGGCTGAGCAACGCGCCACCGTCCTCGGAGGAGCCCTCCGCCAAGCTCCCCGTGAGCATCCCCTTCCGTCCTCCCTTCTCTCTGTATGTTTCCCCTTGCATAAATCTGAATCAAACGTGCGTCCTCATAAATCTGAATCAAATTGTGGATTCTAATTATTGTGAACTCCATAGGCGCTCACATGCTAGTGGCCTTTGATGACATTTAAGTTCTTGGCTGTTGTCTTTAATGCCGATGTGTAGCAGCAAAAAATTGTACTTGGAAGTGTCAAAATTTATCATTTATAATCAGCCATAGTAATATTGCTATAGATATATACACACTGAAAGTCTGAAAATTTTCTAGTAAATATACATGTCAGCTGCCATTTCCGTTGCTTTGTCCCTTATTAGGTGTTTTTATCTTTTCTTGTTTTGATGTTACAATTTTGTTAGTTCATAGATGTTGATGTTATTTTCTCCGTAGTTGAAAAAGTTACGTATCAAGCTTCTATGTTTTGTCACAAGGATGAGATTTTAGAATGCTATAAAACTTCATACCTTAGTAATGTTTTAGAATTTTAAAATAGAATACATTAGTTGACATCTATTTAGTTAGCTTTTATACTAATGTTTTACTTCTCCGAACTTAATTCTTGCAAATCAAAGTGATCTAGTTACTTGGGGCCTGTTCGCAACCCACCACACCACGACATCCTCAACTCATATTTAAGCGTATGCAGAGAGCATCTGAGAGAACAAAAGCCTCACATTTAGCATAAGTTTGCAAATCAAAAGGCACATACATGTCTCGGTGTGGGAAGCCATGCCTTGCCATCGAGTGAGCATCCATGCATTGCCACCAGTGTGAGCAGCCAAAGCCTTGTGCAAATTTCATATGCAAGCCCGAAAATATGTGGTGTGCAGTTCTGATTCTTCCCATGTTTATTAGATCATTAAGCTAAATTACTCTACACCTAATATTCACATTGGTTGCTCAAAGTAAAAATATGTACTCAGACTGAATATGTACTTGTTGTCATTTTTAGAAGTATGCAATATGATGTCGAAGTAGTGGTGAACCTCCATCTCTTCTCTTGTAATCCTTGGGAGGGACAGCCCTTGAGGGCGCTTAGCTGCTCGCTTAACTGAACTGGGGTTTCTCTTTTGGTTGCTGCATGTGTGAGTGCAGGAGATCAGTTTCCTTCTCAATCGATGGGTGGGTAAGCAAGCTCCCCATCCACTCAAGTTCTAAACAAGCAGATAATCATTTGGGGTGCTACCCTGCTATTTCTTCTATGCTATAGTTACTTTACTCATGAACAGATACCCACTTGTTCTTAGTTGTTTTACTTCTAATACTGATATGAACAGATACCACTTGGTTTGGCTATTCCTATTGGTCTCTTTCTAATAGCCTATGAACAGATGCTATACTTGGTTTTGGCTGTTACTTTCCTAGTTTTCTCTTGATAAGACAGATACTACATCTGATTTGGGCGGTGATCTTGGTCTGAGCCCCCCTCTCTTAGGCTTAATTTACATGTGGCTATCCCCTGTTTGTGATGAACTAGCCCCTGCACTTCAGGCTGTTTGAGCACATAATCCCTCAAGTATACCTTGAGGTCTTCTCGTAACTTGGTCTTGTGGATTCAGTAAACACCTTCTTGTGGACAGCCTGCTCCTCCTAGCTGCTTCACACTATCTCACATATATGGTTTTGGGCCCAGTCATGTTTGATGTTTTGGACACCAAGTGTCTAGCAGACCCTACTCTACTGTTGGCTGCCCTATTTATGCTGGCCTGAATGGTGTGACTAAGCTGTGTGTGTGTGTGTGTGTTTGTGCTGTCCTCACGGGTGGCCTGAATGAAGTCTAATCCTTGGCTTTAATCACTATTTGTAGTTGGCTTAATTCCTGGAGCTAGTACTAATAGTGGTCTTTGTGTTGGCATTTAACTTACTACTAATTGTGGTGGCTTCTTGATTGGGTCCTTGGCTGGTTCTCTCCTTTGGCTCTTTGGTATTGGTTTACTCTATTTGGCTTTCTAATTAAGATCACTTTGAAAATCAGGATCTTAACTAAGATTATCTTGATCTCAAGTACTTGCTCCTACAACAATGCATTTCACCAGGTGAAATGCTACATTTCTACTCCTAACCCATTCTCTCTTTCTTAGTGTTTTTGTTATGCAGCTCGGAAGAAAAGAAGAAGATCCAGAGAAGATCTTAGTAATAAGATAGTTTTTAGGAAAATAGATATTTAGTTTTAGGTCATTCCTTGTAATATGTGTTGGATAAGTGTTCATAGATATGTGTTGGATATATATGTGTTCATGACTATTGGTAACATGTGTTGGATATGTGTTGGATATATATGTGTTCATGACTATTGGTAATATGTGTTGTGTTGGAGATATGTCCTAGAGGCAATCATGTATGATGATATTTCCTATGTGTTTATGAATAAAGATAGTCCTTGGACATTATCAATGATGTGTATCGGCAAGTCGTGACTTGTTTGTGGGACTATGCATTGTATGATGACTGTCCTAAAAGGTCCCTAGTCGAAAGGGCTGTGTGGACGCATGAATTGACTAGACTAGCATATGACACGGTCGATGGCTCGGTCTCACTAGCCATGGAGCATTGGATGCTAACCGGATAATATGACCTTGGAAAGGTCTGGTCGGATTCGACATAGTCGGATCCAAGTCGAGATAAGGTCCGAGTTGGACAGACCCAACTATGAGACGCAACGATATGTCATCTGTGAGTCTCTAGTACAACATATGTTCTATGTCCTAAGACCTGAGCTGACGCATGTACTCGAGATGGTGATAGACTTGCGTTGGGCCGACCAAACGCTACTCTGTGACTGGGTAGTTACAAAGGTAGGTTTCGGGTTTGTCCAATCCCATGCTACGAGACATGGTCGAGCAAGATGGGATTTGCCCCTCCGATCAGGAGAGATATACTCTGGGCCCCTCGTGTGATCCGACCAGGAACAGCATGGCCATGCGACAAGGATTATGAGATAATCCGGATAGTGGTCGGTATCACTGGAACGAGAAAGAGGTCGGGTTAGCACAAGGATGACAGTCTCGCCTTGAGCCCGACAACATATATCGTGCGGCAAAGGGAACAGAAGTGTGACACGTTGTATAGGTTCGCCTAACCAGCTTCATCGTCTGCTTGGTGGTCGGCACGCCTTGCTAGAGGCCGCTACCAGCCATGTAGTCTGGAGGTGATCCGAACTGCGACCAAGCCGGCTTGAACCTAAGGGGTCGCGCGCTTAAGGGAAGGAACCTACGAGGTCCGTTCATAGGACACTGGTCGGATGTGATCTGAACTGGACTAGCAACATGACTGAGTAGGCTTTGGGCTTTAGGGTCCGTGTGAGGCCCAAGTGTTGAGCCCACGACGGACGCCTATATAAAGTGGAGGTGCGGCACAATCGGTGGTGGATCGCTTCGGCGTTGCGACTAGGGTTTGCATGTGTTGCGAATAGGCACCTCCACTCGCCGCCGACTGTGTGATTGGACCTAGCAGTCCGCCGCACGACGTTCCTCCCGCACGTGCGGATACCGTTAGAGGCGGTGCACTTGCGCCGCTCCGGCGAACTCATACGTGGGATCGGACGACTGGCCGCTCGAGGGAGATCGGACGAGGAGGAGACGATCCACTCGGACGCGCTGCCCCAACTCTTCTTCCGCTGCACAGCACTGCGCATCTAGTGGTAACAAACTGTGATCCATCTCCCGTAGCATGTTCCTGGATGTTCTGCGCGTAGGAATTTTTAATTTGCAGTCGATGCACCCTACCGTAGAACCCAACAGTGGTATCAGAGCCTCTGTTATAGGATTCGGATTCAGATCGTATGCATATTAGATATGTGGAGGCGGCAGATGAGATCTGTTGTCCTTGAAGAGATCGGCTATGTGCACGGTTGATGTGATCAACTGCACATGGGGATCGTTGAGGCTATGTTTTCTGTAAATCGGGATCGATGAGGTCGTGACACGATCAACCGCCGTGTGCGTAGCGCCGTGTATTTCGTACCCGACACACAAATCGGTAGAATGCGATTCTATGCATAACTTTGTTTTGCAGGTTTGATGTGAATAGTATGGCTCATGTGTATGTGATGCATGTGTGTAATTTATACGTGGCCTGCGTGTCATGTTTGTCAGCCGGCAGGAGCCAAAGTGCTGTCATTATAATATATAACGACCTGCGCGTCGACTTGTGACTCTATGTAAATTCATTACTGGTTGTAGTAGTTGGATAATAGAGATCAGGTTGGTGGCTTGGCGTCGGCGTGACAAACAAGATGGAGTTAAGTAGATGGTCATCGAGTCGGAGCCGACACGGAAGAACGTCCATGAAGGAGCCATACTATTTCACAATATGTGTTATATTTGTGATTGTTATGCTTCTTTGTTTCTATGCATGTTAAAATGATAGAATGATCCCTCATGAATATCAAGCTTAATTGCCATCCCGATGTTGCACCTTCGCACGTCAAATACGTCTAGTAGTGGGCTCATAAAATTGGGGTGCTGCTGGGTGTCCTTGAGCTGAAGGGTTCGTGTCGGACACGGACATGCACTTCATCGAGTTAACTTGACAAGGCTATCAAAAGCGGTTTTGGGCCTTGTGGCAAAGAAGGTTGGGAGCCGGGTATGAGATACCTTCCCGACCGGCGTGAGTCGTATAGAATACGATTAGCAAGGAGTTGCTTAATGGATAGGTATGTTGGCTAGCATTGATGCTAAAGCTCACTAGTTGCATCGCTAGTCGGATCTGAATCACGAGAGTTTGCGGAGGGATCTTGACTTGATGGGAGTATTTCTGTTTAGGCTAGAATTACTCTACATAAACACATTGCTTAGTGATTGCATGTTTTCTGTTGTAGATCAATGGCACCACCTGCTCAACCCAACTTTGCATTGAAATCAATTCTGGAAAAGGATTAACTGAATGGAACAAACTTTACCACCTGGTATAGAAATCTGAGAATTGTTCTCAAGCACGTTAAAAGGAACATGTTCTAGAGGATCCACTTCGGAGGAACCTGCTGATAATGCTAGTGCCACAGCTAAAATGCCTACGAAACTTCGTTGATGAATCAGCGGAGATCGGTTGTCGATCTTTGGCTTGTATGGAGCCGATTTGCAACAACATTTGAAAACGTTGAGGCTTACGATATGATCGAGAGTCTCAAGAGCATGTTTCGCACCACGAGCTAGGACCGAAAGATTCAACGTCTGGCGATCCTTGATGGATTGCAAGCTGAAGGAAGGTGATCCATCGAGCCCACATGTGATCAAGATGATCGGATATGTGCAAGCTTTGGATCGTTTGGGCTTCCGCTCTTGGATGAGCTGGCTACTAATGCTGTTCAGGTTCTCTTCCGCCCAGCTATGGGACGTTCATCTCGAACTATCATATGCATGGCATGGATAAGAAGCTCACTGAATTGCATGGTATGCTCAAGGTGGCAGAGCACGATATTAAGAAAGGCACGCATCAAGTGTTGATGGTGCGAAATCGCTAAGTTCAAGAAGAGTTGGTCCAAGAAAAGGCTAAGGCAAAGGCACGGAGATGGTAACCTCTCGCATTGCTGCCAAGTCTAGACGGACTCAAGACCGTTTGCTATCTTTGCAAGGAGACCGGTCCTTTGGAACACGAACTGTAGCAAGTGGCTTGCGAGCATGGCAAGAAGGCGGAAATGCTTCTTCGGAAAAAGTACACTTGTTGCATATGTTATAGACATTTAGCTTGCGACATACCTAGTAGCTCTTGGGTATTTGATACGGATCGGTTGTTCATATTTGCAACTCGATGCGAGGGCTGGTAAGAACTAGGCGTGTGGCACAAGGGAGATTGACATCGTGGTCGGCAACAAAGCAAGAGTTGCTGCGTTGGAGGTCGACACGATGCAGCTCCAGCTCCTTCGGATTCATTATGGAATTGAATAATTGTTATTACATTCCTGCACTTAGTTGGAACATTATTTCTGCCTCATGTTTGATGAGTTAGGGTTATGAATTCAATTTAAAGGACAATGGTTGTTCGATATTTTTGAATGGTATGTTCCACGGCTATGCACCCATTGTTGATGGGCTATTTATATTGAATCTAGAGTAGGAACCGGTCTATAACGTAAATGTCAAGAGGCATAAGCCTAATGAGATAAATCCGACATACTTTTGGCATTGCGGCTTGGACACATTAGTGCGAACGCATGAAGAAGCTCCATGATGATGGGCTCCTAACCCGTCCGACTTGGTCGTTCGAGACATGTGAATCATGCTTGCTCGGCAAGATGACTAAGTCTCCTTTCGCAAAGAGTTGCGAGAGGGCATCCGAGCTGTTGGAGCTTATACAGAGTGATGTGTGTGGTCCAATGAGCACAACTGCTGGAGGTGGCTATCAAGATGCCGTGACTTTTACCGACGACTTGAGTAGATATGGATATATCTATTTGATGAGGCACAAGTCGGAGACTTTTGAAAAATTCAAAGAGTTTGAGCGAGGTTGAGAATCAGCTCGGCAAGTCTATAAAAGCTTCGCGATCGATAGTGGAGGTGAGTACATGAGCCAGGAGTTGGATGATCATCTGAAAAGTCGAGGTATAGTACCTCAGCTCACACCTCCAGGTGCGCCACGAGAAGCGGCGTGTCGAGCGGAGGAATAGGACCTTGTTGGACATGGTCCGGTCAATGATGAGCAAATCGGATTTACCCTTGTCATTTTGGGGATCGCTCTAGAAACTGCAGCTTTCACACTTAATAGGGTACCATCAAAATCGTAGACAAGACACCGCATGAGATGTGGTGGGAAGAGTCGGTTTGTCTTTTCTAAAGATTTGAGGTTGTGAAGCATTTGTCAAGAGACTTATGTCGGACAAGCTTACACCCAAGTCGGATAAATGCATATTTGTGGGATATCGAGAAACCTTGGGATATAGCTTCTACAACCGGAAGAGAACAAAGTGTTTGTTGCTCGGAGCAGGGTTTTCCTTGAGAAAGAGTTTCTCAGTCGGGAGGCCGGTGGGAGGGCGGTTCGACTCGAAGAAATTCGAGGACCACTCGGGGACGGATCAGCTGGTGATGAGATCATACCGGAGTCTGTCAGGGAACCCGTAGTGGAAGCGGCACCTGAACCACGAAGGTCGGAGAGATTGCGCAGAGTGCGTGATGTATTGTTCCTAGAAAGCGACGAGCCAGCCACGTATGCAGAAGCAATGGTGAGCCCAGATTCCGAGGCATGGCTGGAGGCCATGAGATCCGAGCTAAAGTCCATGGATGAGAATAAAGTCTGGGACTTGGTTGATCCGCCACCTGGGGTAACTGCCATTGGTTGCAAATGGGTCTTTAAGAGGAAAACCGATGTGGATGGAAATGTTCAGATCTACAAAGCTCGGCTTGTCGCTAAAGGTTATGGACAAGTTCAAGGAATTGACTACGACGAGACTTACTCGCTTGATGGCGATCTGAAATCGGTGAGGATCATACTAGCTATAGCTGCATATTTCGATTACGAGATATGGCAGATGGATGTCAAAACGGCTTTCCTTCACGGAAATTTAACCGAGGACGTGTATATGATACAACCCGACGGTTTTGTCGATCCGACTAGCACTAGTAAAGTATGCAAGCTCAAGAGATCCATTTATGGGTTGAAGCAAGCATCTCGGAGTTGGAACATTCGTTTTGATGAGGTCGTCACTGGTCTCGGTTTCATCAAAAGCGAAGAGGATTCTTGTTTATACAAGAAGTTAAGTGGGAGCTCGATAGTGTTTTTGATCTTGTATGTGGACGACATACTACTGATCGGAAATAATGTTTCGATGCTAAACTCGGTCAAGGAATCATTGAATGGCAAGTTTTCGATGAAGGACCTTGGTGAGGCAGTCTATATTTTAGGCATTAAGATCTATAGAGATAGATCGAGGAGGCTGCTCGGCTTAAGCCAGAACACATACATAGATAATGTGTTGAAGCGGTTCAACATGAGTGATGCGAAGAAAGGGTTCTTGCCGCTCTCACATGGTATAAGGCTAAGCGAGACTCAGAGTCCTTCGACATCTGATGAGCGAAGCAGGATGAGTAGGATTCCGTATGCCTCAGCAATCGGATCCATCATGTATGCCATGATATGTACAAGGCCTGATGTTGCTTTTGCAATAAGCCTAACAAGTAGATACCAGGCCAACCCGGTGAGAGTCTTTGGGCAGCGGTAAAGACTATTTTGAAGTACACGAAAAGGACTAAAGCAGATGTTCCTAGTTTATGGAGGTGAGGAAGAGCTCGTCGTGAGGGGTTACCTCGATGCTAGTTTCCAAACCGGCGAGATGATTGTCGATCACGGTCCGGATTCGTGTACGTCTGAGCGGAGGCGATTAATGGATGAGTTCCAAGCAGGATACGGTGGTCGATTCTACCACAGAAGCCGAATACATTGCGGCTTGTGAAGCTGCAAAGGAAGGTGTTTGGATCCGGCATTTTCTGGATGGTCTTGGTATTTTCTCAGCCTCGGTGAGACCGTTGGACCTTTATTGTGATAATTCTGGTGCCATCGCACAAGCCAAGGAGCCGAGGAATCACCACAAGGTCAGACACATAGACCGGAAATATCACGTCTGAAGATCGTAAAGAATGGTGATGTAGAGTTATGCAAGATTCACACGGATGCAAATGTTGCAGATCCGTTGACTAAGCCGCTTCCACAACCCAAGCATGAGGGGCACGTTAGAGCTATGGGCATTCGATGTCTATTTGATTGACTCTAGTGCAAGTGGGAGGCTGTTGGAGATATGCCCTAGAGGCAATCATGTATGATGATATTTCCTATGTGTTTATGAATAAAGATAGTCCTTGGACATTATCAATGATGTGTATCGCAAGCACGTGACTTTTTGTGGGACTATGCATTGTATGATGACTGTCCTAAAGGTCCCTAGTCGAAAGGGCTGTGTGGACGCACAACCGACTAGACTAGCATATGACACGGTCGATGGCTCGGTCTCACTAGCCATGGAGCATTGGATGCTAACCGCATAATATGGACTTGGAAAGGTCTGGTCGGATTCGACATAGTCGGATCTGAGTCGAGATAAGGTCCGAGTCGGACAGACCCAACTATGAGGCATAGCGATATGTCATCTGTGAGTCTCTAGTACAACATCGTTCTATGTCCTAAGACCTGAGTGGCGCATGTACTCGAGATGGTGATAGACTTGCTTTGGGCCGACCAAGCGCTACTCCGTATTGGGTAGTTACAAAGGTAGGTTTCGGGTTTGTCCAATCCCATGCTGCGAGACATGGTCGAGCAAGATGGGATTTTCCCCTCCGATCAGGAGAGATATACTCTGGGCCCCTCGTGTGATCCGACCAGGAACAACATGGCCATGCGACAAGGATTATGAGATAATCTGGATAGTGGTCGGTATCCTTTGGAGCGAGAAAGAGGTCGGGTTAGCACAAGGATGACAGTCTAGCCTTGAGCCCGACAACATATATCGTCGGCAAAGGGAAGAAGTGTGACACATTGTGCAGTTCGCCTAACCAGCTTCATCGTATGCTTGGTGGTGGCACGCCTTGCTAGAGGCCGCTACCAGCCATGTAGTCGGAGGTGATCGAACTGCGACCAAGCCGGCTTGAACCTAAGGGGGTGGCGCTTATGGGAAGGAACCTCACGAGGTCCGTTCATAGGACTTTGGTCGGATGTGATCCGGCTGGACTAGGAACGTGTTGAGTAGACTTTGAGCTTTAGGGTCCTTGCGAGGCCCAAGTGTTGAGCCCGCGACGGACGCCTATATAAAGTGGAGGTGCGGCACACTCGGTGGTGGATCGCTTCGGCGTTGCGACTAGGGTTTGCATGTGTTGCGAATAGCCACCTCCACTCGCCGCCCGATCGTGTGATCGGACCTAGCAGTCCGCCGCGCAGCGTTCCTCCCGCACGCAGCGGATACCGTTAGAGGCGGTGCACTTGCGCGCTCGGCGAACTCATACGTGGGATCGGACGACCGGCCTCTCGAGGGAGATCGGACGAGGAGGAGACGATCCACTCGGACGCGCTGCCCCAACTCTTCTTCCGTTGCACGGTATTGCGCGTCTAGTGGTAACGAACTGTGATCCATCTCTCACAGCATGTTCCTGGATGTTCTGTGCGTAGGAATTTTTAATTTGCAGTCGATGCACCCTACCGTAGAACCCAACATGTTGGATATGCTATATTGGTCATATATATATATATATATATATATATATATATATATATATATATATATATATATATATATATATATATATATATATATATATATATATGTTTGATTTTACGTGAAAATGAATTGATATAAGAATAAAGCAGAATTAATGCCTATTTGGTCTCTTTGCCATACGCCAGCAGATGGGAAAGAGCTGCAAGCCTTGCCATCGCTGCCAGATGGCAAAAGCCATTCCCTTGCCGTCCGTCGGTAGATGGCAAAAGCCATGCCCTTTGCCGTGCGCCATCGATGGCAAAGGCCTCTTTGCCGTCCGCTGCAAAAAACAGACGGCAAAGAAGGCCTTTGTCGACCCTGTCCTTGCCGGAGCTATTTGCCGTCCGCGGCGGACGGCAAAGGCCTTTGCCGTCCGCCATCCTAGCCTTTGCCGTCCGCTATGGCTGATGGCAAAGTACCAGATTCCTGTAGTGACTGCACCGTGTCCGGATTGGACTCTACTTGGCATGGAGGGCAAGCTTGGCGACCGACTATGAAGATTCCTTCTTATGTAACCGACTCCATGTAAACCCTAGATCCCCCGGTGTCTATATAAACCAGAGGGGTTAGTCCGGAAAGAATAGATTCATTACTATATTCATAGGCTAGGATTTTAGGGTTTAGCCATTACAATCTCGTGGTAGATCAACTCTTGTAACACTCATATTCATAAAGATCAATCAAGAAGGAAGTAGGGTATTACCTCTATAAAGATGGCCCGAACCTGTTTAAACATCGAGTCCCCCGTCTCCTGTTACCATCCATCCTAGACACACAGTTCGGGACCCCCTACCCGAGATCCACCGGTTTTGACACCGACAGCAGGGCCCTTGCTGCCCCTGTCTTCGCCACTGTGCGCGCGTCTTAGAGATGAAGCGAAAGGCATGGATGATGAGAGGGTGACGTTGGATATATAATTAATGTGTGTGTATTAGCTATGTAATCCTATATAGAAAGGTATAGATTGATCGATGTGGATGTGGGAAAGAGGGCGATACCTCACTAGATATATAGATTGATCGGTTTGTGTGGGAAACTGTGAAAGACCTAGCTATATATACACACACATAGAGGAACATCGATCGTTGCGCATGCACGTGAGAGATAAAGAATGCCTGATATGACGGAGAGGGGGAGGTGTGTGTGTGCGTGCATGCATGGGAGACCGACCAGAAGAAAAAGATTGCATGTGTGTGATGGATAATGCCGACTGGTACTATGTGTGCATGCATGCACGGGAGAAAGTTAGTGGTACAATTATAAAAGAGAAGACGACTGTGTGGGTGTAAAAGACTAGGTGTGGTCATAATCAATGTAAAGTTGAATTTAAATATTTGAATAAGAGATCATGATGTTTGACCCCTGCATGCATGAATACAACTGAGATATGAGTGGTGTGGTTTGGAAACAAGCATGTTGTACTGTATACACATGGAACAAGGCGAGACTGATTTGAATTTGAGATATCGATGGCAGACATTGTTTGGCCACATTGCTTCCGTGCATGGAGACACTATTCTACTTGGAGATGATGGGTGGCTTTCGCATCACATATCTATATCTATACCCCTATATATATTATATATTATAATTTTTATATAGTGTCCGGATAACTTTAACTTTGACAGATGGTCGTTGGATGAGGCCAATCCTATGGCGTAGAGATGGCAAATTTGAGCACTACTGGCCGTTGGATATCATCTAGATTCCACCATATTTTGCCACATGTACAATCTAGAAGACTCCATGGAAGAACTTAAGCATAATGCACAAACCTCAAAACACAAGCACTTCTTATTTGTTCTAGAATCTTCCGTATCAAAATTTCCCAAATGTTTTTCTACATGATTTGCCATTATTTGTTTTTACTTTATGCCTTACAACGCACAATTCCATGAATCTTAAAATAGATTAGCTTTCTTATAAAAACTAGATGATTTTGAATGAAATGAACTATAAGAATTAAATGAACATCTACATCATGCATATATGACTCAAAGCTTACATGCTATAATCTGGTATTTATTCATAATTTGGTTGCCAAATCTCATGCGTGCAATGCACATGTACCTTACTAGTCTAAATGGCGTTTGTGTGTGTGTTGTGCTTGTTAAACACATTGTATGTAGTATATCATACATGGTTTAGATTCCGAACATCTAGCTAGAGCATACATGTACTATGATTTTAATTCAACATAAAATGGATACATATATTTGAATTTGAGATCGTATGTACATGTAGTTCGTATTTATATAGGAATTTACTTCTCCTATATTCATGTCTTGTGTTGTGAAGATAATATTTAGATGGTTTTATAACTAACCCGAGTACAATCCCATTCAAACAGGGAAAATGTACTCAAATTTAGTCCATATGCTAGACAACACACATTGTTTTTTTATTGTTGAGGGAAGTGCAAATTGTTTGGTACTGTACACGTTATGTTTGTTCTCCCGATTTTTTAGTTTTTTTGTTGTATTTGAATGCATTTCTAGTAATATAGTAAACATGACATGGCTCTCTCTAGTGATGAGGAGCGAATTGTCTTTTTTTGGTACACGTAAGCTTGTTCTCCCGAAATTTCAAGCCGCGCCTTGTTATGCCAAAATTTCAAGCTAGCGTCTCTGTATATTGTGCTGCGAAACACCCACCTCTTCAACCCACGCCTTGTTACCACGAAATATTTAAGATATATCCTTGTCTCGTTGTGCTCCGACAACTCCCTCCATCTCAACCCGCGCCTTGCTATTCCAAAATTACAACGCGTGCGAAAACTCCCACCTCCTGTGAAATATCGACACATGAAATGCCCATGATACCCCTGAACTGAAAGAACCGCCTAGCTCAAATCGATGGGGGTACTTTCATAACTTACCCCACATTTCGGACAAGCGCGTCCCTAAGCCATGGATCCCCACTCCCATCCCATCCGCCCACCCATTCATACACCAAGGTCGTGAAAACCCGTGAAGCCCCACACCCTCCTCCGTCCGCCACCCAGCCGGAGCCTCTTCCCCGACGACGTCGTCTACAACAACACCTCGACGTCCCTCGTCCACCATACCAGATGAGGATCCATCGTCGATCTCGTCATCTCGCCAGTTCAGCCACCCCGTCCTCCACCTCCAGGGAGCTGCCCCGAAGTTCCCCTCGTCTTTTGCGCCACCTCCATTCCCACGCCGCCGTATTCACCTGCACCACCGGAAGAGCATCATCATCACTGTTTCCTCGGATGAAGCTGAGGCCTAATCGGCGCCACCAAAGAGGTTGTACACTAACCGCCACATTTTCTTCTTGATTCGATCTCACGGTGCTGCCGGCGCTCGGTCCCGAGCCGACACGGCGCGGCTCCATCCACGACGGCGTCGCCAACCACTTCCTCCACGGCGTCGCTCCCTCGGCGGTGACGTCCACATCAGTAGGAGCTTCTGCTGCTTTAGCTCTCGCTCGCGCTGCTGCTCTACTCTTGCTCTCGGTCCCCGGCTTGTCTTGCTCTTGCTATTGCTCTTGGTCTTGCTCGCGCTGTTGATCTCGCTCTTGCTCTTGCTTGCAATGCAGCTCCGATTTAACTACACTTCAGTCGCAGCGGGGAGGGGGGCTCGCCGAAGATGTACCCCAATATCTATCTGTAGCGACCCGATCCGAGTGGATCAAGTCTCTATGCTTAAGTGTCATCCCTGGATCGGTATGCTAACACACACAGTACTCGAGGATTTATAACAAAGGTAAATCACATGTATAAAGTAACGTAAACACTATTACCTCAATCCAAATAGCGGAAGTAACAAGGTTGTGGATTCCATCAACACCAACGACAAAGTTGAGTGTAGAAATCGTAACCCTAACGTATCACTTACTCGTCGTAAGATCCTGCAACATGAGACGTTACAGCCACAAAGGGTCAGTAAATTGAATATACTGGCAAATTCACACATAGGATAATGATGAATAAGGCTATCACTACATGCATATTTGGCTGGTGGAAAATCTCTATGGTTATAATGTTTTTGCGAAAAGCCAATTTTTCCCTACTACAAAGGAATAAATTTTATTTAATTATCATGGTGGTTGTTAAACATTGAGAACGGTTGACAGCATTCTCAATCCCAATTAAAAATATCATCATTAACCCAACAAAATTATTTAAAGTAACATGATGAGATTCACATGATAATCCAAGTACTAGATACTCAAGATGTCCATAACCGAGGACACGGCTAACCATGATTAGTTTTATACACTCTGCAGAGGTTTGCGCACTTTTCCCCACAAGACTCGATCTCCTCTATTGGGATTCTCGCACTACAAGGTGTTTGAGAAACGGATGACTGAGACATAGTCTTTCAGAAGTGCTAGCACCTTACGAACGGGTAGACCGTACCAACCTACATCCCCTACATCTGCTAGTCTACTACTGTAAGAGTTCGCACGACTTAATCAACTACGCTAGAGCCCATAGTAGCTTGTGGCTGCACACGAAAGTTTCTAGCATGAATAATCTCATGATCCCTTTGAGCCTGGGTGGCGGTCCATAAAGAAAAACAGGCAATCCTGGAATACCCAGGTACCTCAATCCACCCAGATGTGTATTAAAGTTGCCACCTTAAATAAACCATTAATTAACAAACTCACATTTGTCATGGATACACTCACCCAATCCACGTCTACTAGCATAGCATGGCAATATAAGAAAACATAGAAGTAACTCCCAAAGCTTTGATAATAAACAGGTAATAGGTACTACCTCATCTACTTTCCCAAAACTCACAATTTAATTAGATCCAAATCATGCAATGTTTGAGGATTGATCTAATGCATAAAAACTGGGTATGAAAGGAAATATGATCAAAGTGTGAACTTGCCTGCAATTTCGATGAAGATGATTCACACTCAAAACTCTTGAAAGTTCTACTCGTCACACGCCATTCAATCTATCATAGGCAAGCAATAGTAACCACACATAAGCAATCACTCAAAAGATCGGAAAGAACGAAGAAAACAATACTGAAAACATCAAAACCAAGCCAATAACTCTTGCAACATAAAATAATTTCTAACAGTACCAAAATTATGTGAATTTGGCCTTATCAGAAAGTTTAGGTCAAGAGATTCGATTTGCAAAAAGAATCAACTAAATCGGAGTTACGAAACTCAAGTTCTGATCAAACGAAGTTCAAATACAAATATGATCTAATTCAAATTTTAAACTTTCAAAAAACATGTTTGAGTTGGATTACTGTATAGAGGGGGTCATAATGAAGACGTGGGCGTTGGTTTCATCGAGTTCCAACTGAAAAGCAAAAAGTTATGAGCGTTTGAACAACAGGGGCTAAACTGTAAAATAAAACAACTACAACTAGGTCCCTGGCGTAAATAAACAGAAAACGAAAAGACTAAATAACGAACACTTGTTTATAAGATCTAAACAGTGGACATTCGCTGTTTAATAAAACCTAAAAAACAGATCTAGTCTAGGGTTCTAAAAGAAACCAAACTTAAAATAAAACCGGACCGGACGGCGGTTATACCGGTTCGCAGTGGTATGGCGGTTTTCGAGAGAAAACCGGCGGCGGTGAGGTAGAAATCCGGCGACAGCGGGTGGCTCGGGCTTGACCGGAGCGGCGGCTTTGGTGGCCTGCGGCGAGGGCGGAGTGGATGGGGAGGGGCGGCGCGGCAAGGCGAGATGGATGGCGGCGTCGGCGGCGGTCCACGGCGAAGGGACGGAACAGCAGCGGGGCGGATCTCGCCGGCGGCGGCGGATCAGCAGTCTTGTGGCGGTGGCTCGGTGAGATGCGGGGAGGCGCATGAGCAGAGGGAGGGGGAGGGGATTTATAAGAGGAGGGGGCGACGGCCTTGGGGAAGGGGGCACGGAGGCCGAGGTGGACACTCCGCCAGCGAGCCGTGGCGGCGGCGGACTACCGCTTGGAGTCGGTCGCGCGGGGATGATGGGCACGGCGCGCTGGGCTGGGCTTGGCCTGTTGGGCCGGCCCAGTTCGGCGGCGGAGGAAAACTTTTTTTTACACACAACGAAGAAAAAATATATAAACCAAGTAAAAAAAATAAACTATAGGAATATAATATGTCAAAAGTTTCAGAAAAAGATTTCCTACAAGCTGAACATTTTTTCTAGATTCAAATAAAATACACACAAATTCAAACAAAGCAAAGAGTGCTTCTGCTCTAGTAAAATCCAGCAAAAAATCATTTTAAAAAAATACCAAAATTAATTCAAATTTATTTCTCTCCAATTTTCTGATGTAGGGAATCATGTTACCCTATTTTCCATATATTTTATTTTTGGAGAAAAAAATAATTTGATTAAACTCAAATAACTCCAAATTGAAAATAAATTCAAAAGAACTTTGAATTTAATTCTTTGAAACTCCCAACTCATGTTTCATATGTTTTGAAGAAGTCATTTTATCTTTGCTCGTGAAAATCATTGAGTTGCATAAAGTTTCAGAATTGGAAATATTTTTCAAATGGAATTCAAATATTTTCAACACCCCTTTTCATTTAAATAAATGGAAGAAGTCATGTCATCTTCTCTCCAGGGTTTTGTGGTGAAAAGAATTTGAATTCACGGAGATCATAAAATGCCAAATGAAAGTTTGGGAAAGTCCTGTTATTCCCTCTCATTTAACTTTCAAAAAGTTTCGAATTTCACTCAATCAATCACACAACAATCAAGCAACAATCAAATCTATCTATTTATTATAACATTCCAAAATTTAGAATTTTGGGATGTTACACTATCTTAGGGTTCAGGGTGGGGGCGGTGGTCGCCGGCGGTGGTGGGGCGGTGGCGTGGGGATCGCCGGAGAAAAAGATCTGCAGGGGGGCCTAGAGGGATGGCCGGGGCGGCGGCGGACCGACAGTGGGGAGTGGTTTCGGGGCGGGCGGGGCGGTGCACCGCCGGCCGCTGGGAGGCGGGGGGCAGTTGTTTGGCCGGTGGTGGCTGGCAGCTCAGGGTAGCCTCACCTGATGCTGCTACACGACCAGCTTCCCCGGCTCTCGCACGCGCTGCTGCTGCTGCTACTGCTTTTTGCCTACTACTGCATTCAGTTTCGACAGTTAAATTTAGTTCCGATAGAAAAATTCAGTTTCGACAGTTAAGTTCAGTTTCGACAGTTAAATTCAGAGATGAGTGACTGATGTATTTTACATCTAACACTTTGTGGTTATGTATTTTAGGTCATCTATTGGAGATGCTATTAGAATTCCACTCAGGTTAACGTTGTCTCTCTTGTCCTGCTTCAGCCTCGGCGTCGTACAACTCACCAGAGCTGCTCCAAAGACGAAACACTCCATCACAACGGAGCAGTAACCCGGGTTCCATCTCAAGACGCCTAAGATCTTCTTCCCCTCCTCCGACAGCCAAGTGAGCTGGAGGATCCTCACAGACCAACCCAATCATGCTGAGATCGACATGGCTTCGCCAAAGAGGTTGTACACTTGTGGTTTGACTTAATCTCACCATGCTTCTTTGCATCTTGTGATCTTCCAATTCTTGTGAATCAAACACCTAGATTGGCAAAAATCCCGTGTTTTTAAATTCTCTGTTTTGCACGTGCATTCCTATCCTATTCCTATCTATTTCCTATCCCTGCATTGTTAGAATCCTCAAATTCAAACAAGCCCTTACACAATTACTTCTGTTACAGATATGTGTCAAAGAAAACCTTGTGTGGTTTGTCCTGCTCCTGCTACGCAGTGTTGCACCCCAGCTCAGCTGCTCCAATGACGGAAGGGTTCACCACAGTAGGGATCCTCTCTCCAAACTGTCTTTCGCTACCTCAGATCTTCTTCCCCACCGCCGGCAGCCACGACAACTGCATTACCATCATCAACTGAGCAGATGACCTTGAGGACTACACGGGTCCGCAAGAGAGGTCACACTCTTCCATGTCTGCTTACGTTATGCATCACTTAATATGATGACATGCTACTTTATCGTCGTGTTCACCTATTATACTCCGAGTCAGGTCCAAACTAATCTGAAACTTGAGTTTTTAAATGGTTGTGGGGTACATATTGGGGCAACAATCAGTACTATCTGTCTACTATCTGGTTAATCTCGGGTGGCTACTTGAGTTTCATGTTGGGTGCAAACAAACATTAAAGGAGCCATTATTTGTATTTTTTAACTAAAGCTATTATTTGCCTGCTATCATTGGTTTTGGGTCTATCCACTGTTTGCTACCGTCACTCTGGATTTGTGCATGCACTCCTTACATAATCTCACTATGTTTTATTCCTATGCATGTCAGTTATTGTACACAATGGAACTGAACATGTACAGCAAAAGAGACTAGCCCGGCGTGGCAATAAAATTTCATGCAGACTCGCTCCATGGTGGGCGCAAAGGCAGGCCCCCCCCCACTACAAAAAAATACACTTCCGTGATGATACATGTTTGTCACAGTAGGTCACGTTTTCTGTCATGCATGTACATCCATGACAATTTTATGATAGAATCAAGATAGTCATACCTGTGCTGTCGTAGAAGTGTTCCATGACATTACCAAAATTATCATCACAGAAGTGTCCACTTCCATGAAGATAAATCACGCGTCATAGAAGTGCTTTCGTCAAGGGTGACCGACACATGTCATTGACCATAACGGCTCGCCGTTAAGCTATCGGGTCCGGTTTTGGATCCGATAACCCGTTAATAGCCCAGACCAATGGGGATTTTCCACGTGTAAAATTCTCATTGGCCGACGAAACCACGTGTCAGCTCCTCGTTGGGACAGGTGTCATCCACTCATTGGACAGGAGGCGCCTATGATACGTCGACACGTGGCCGGCCCAATAGAGGCCCATTCCGGTGAAAAGGCCGGCCCAGCTAAGGGCCCACCATGTTTTTTCACACACTAGTGGGTTGGCCCGTTAACAGCCTGCCATGTTTTGGGTCAAATTGAGGCCCATATCAGATTAGGCCCGTTCACAGCCTGCCGAGTTTTGGGCCAAATTACGGCCCATATCGGATCAGGCCCATTAACAGGCCACTGTACCTTTGGGCCCATTAAGATAGGTTTGTATTTCAGCCTGTTAAATGCCTGTTTACCAGTTCGGCCCGATAATAGTTTCGCCTGTTGGCGGCCCGTGGAGTTTCTGGAACGTTGTCGGCCCGGTTTAACTTTAGGCCATTTAACGGCCCACGCAGAAACTGGGCTATTTCTTGTCCGAAGTAACTTTAGGCCTCTTAATGGCTCGTAGTCTTCGTGGATAAATTTCAGCCCAACTGGCCTATCAGCCTGTTAATGGCCCGTGACACTTTTGGGCCTATGGCCCACGTGGATACCAGCCTACTTAAAGCCTATAATTTTATTGGGCCAAACGGGCCCGAGATATATTTTGGCCTGTTTACTGCTCGTTCTATTTGGGCCAAACATGTGCCTTAGGCAGTTTTGTGAATTTTTCAGCTCAGCGCTAGCCCAATCTAGGTTTTAGCCTGTTAAAGCCCATTGTATTCTCTGGCCCAGCTGGCCGGAACTTTACTCGGCCTGTTAAAGGCGGGAAACAACCATAAGGTTTAGACCTGCTAATGGCCCAAGATTATTATAGGCCCATGTTTTGGCCCATATGAGTAACGGCCTGCCCTGAAGACCGGCAACACTGAGATCCATTGAACCTTCCGGCCTAAATTACAACATACCGACCAAGAATAAACCTAGACTATACAACAAAGAAATTACAACATATTACATCCCCTCGGCATCAAAGTTCGTCGCCAGTGATAATAAAGGGCAACTAGACAGCAGATTACATAAACTGGGCAGGTCGCCACCGGTGGAAGTTAACAGGTGGACAAAATAATAGACAGAACCGACATCACTTCAACATAGTTCAAGAAATGTTAGCCCGGCCCAGCAGCTGCAGCGCAAGAAGCTTAGCAACCTGATGAGACTGCGCTTCTTTGGCGCCCATATCCACCAACTTAAGTTGCATAGCATCAATAAACATCATGTACTTACGATTAATCTTGCATAGAGATTGGAGTTCCAGTCTTATTTGAGCGGAAGCATGTATTTATACTTGAATTTTAGACTGAAGAAGTCGAACAGATTCAGGCAGCGACTTCATCGAGCTTGTGTCACTGAGTAAGTTTGACACTACATCAAGATGTGACTTTGTGGTTGTATCCCTACCCTCAATATGTTTTGCTTTCTCCTCTAGAATATGTGTTAGAGGGACAAACATTGGGTTCGTCTCACTATCATTGTGGCAGTTCTTCCTAGCAGCAGTGTTGTCACCCTGACAAAGAAAGAAGTAGGTAGATAACAGGTTTTGCACGTATAAGCATCAGCGCTGTCAATTCATTTCATTTCTTTTTCAGAAATAAAGAGACAGGTTAGCATTAATATAATAGGCATTGTTCATAGTTAAGACGGAAGGAAATTGCATTGTGCAGGAGCGGCCAGCTTCACCAGACCACTGGATTACAGATCAAGAACACAAGCATAGATGTAGTTCTAAACAACGTACAAGCATGAATGGTGAGTGTGCTGTCAATTTATACCATTTTAGATTGGTAAATAAAGAGACATGATTTAAATAACATTAATATAATATGTCATTGTTTATAGTTGAGACATAGCAGGATATGACATTGTGCTGTTGTTGGTAGTCTCACCACACCACTGGATTACAGATCAAGAACACAAGCATACACATAGTGCTAAAGAAGATAACTTGCTGTGTTTTTTTAATTTACAGGGTACGAATAAGGAACTAGATTGTACAACTAAAGACTGAAATTGAGAACGACAAACTTATGTTTATGTACTTCTACTTTATAAACTTTGAACAAGCAAATTGATGCAGACGACAAAAATAAACAGCATTTGCACAGCTATCCAAATATAAACAACAAAGTTTGAAGGCTCGAGGAGGACAAACTTACATTAGTAGTGAAGACAGGCTCTATAAAGGCCTTGTCCATATTGATGGGGGGGCAATTCAAGAAGTTTACCTCACACTCTTCTTCAAGAGTATTGCCTTTATTCTATATTTTGTTAAGAGTAAATATAGATGTGAAAATATAGGAACAAATGGCGATTATTTAACTTAAGCTGCAGAGTACAAAGGTAAATACATCATACAGGCAGAAGCCACTAACAAGAGCAATGCGGAGCTAAACTTCTTCAGTAACATTGGTCTTATTCAATATTTTGGCAAGAGTAAATGTAGATCTGATGTGTAGAAAAATGGAGGAGAAGGGAAAATAAGCTGCAAAGTGTACATGAAGAACTAGCTGACAAATATATGGACAATATATACTTACAAGAACAATGCTGAACTAAATTTCTTCATAGGCATTGGGTTTATTCTACATTAATTTAAGCATTAATATAGATCTGATAATTTGGAGTGAACAGTGGATAAGCAAGATATAATGCACAATGATGTCACATAATCCACCAGGTATGAATGTAAGGACAGCGATAGGACAATAGGTACTCACAAGAGCAAAGCAGCGACCGGCATAGTTGCGATATCCTAGGCTTTGTGGCGTTGGTTCTATCGCAAATATACGACGGGTCCTATGTGATTTCTCTGGTAGCACCAACTTTTTCAAGGACTCTGCTTGTACTCCTTCAGGTTCTGCAATCACCCTCTTCCTTTTGGATGTCTGAAACACAAGAACAACATTTGAATGGAAAAACATGGTATTACGATAAATGGAATAGGTGTTGATAATGGATGGGCATGGCATCTTCACATATATCATTAGTAAACTAAGCAGATGGCTGTGCAACGAAGCAAAAGAAATGCAAGACACCTTATGCAAGATATGTGCAACCAATAAAACCTTGCCAAATTAGAACAGGCACCTTATTGGGTGAACAGGATAGGCCATATGCCTTTGACTCCTTGAGCTTAGAATAGTCATTAGGATCATATTCTGAATACAAATCTATAGGTCGGGAGCATGTGGGTTTCATTGCATCCACAATGGACCTCAATCCCTTGATGCCAAGTTTGTTACCCATTGAACTGTTCCACAATATTCTTCTGAAGTGCGCATTCTTATATTCATTGTGATTACGTACAATATCTGTAAAGCATGAAAACACAAATAGTAGTGAGATTATGTTTGAAATGCAAAGGATATTGTAATATAATAGAGGCTCCCTGTAAACCCTTGTGTGCTATCACTGGATTCTGATGAGAGAGCCCATGTGTGTTGTAATATGGTGAGTAGATTAATATAATCTGGCACAACTACACAAAAAATATGCTCCCTGTTGGGGGCCCCAGATGTAAGGATAGTTGGCAGATGATATGTTCATAATATACCGTATAGAAAGTTTATTGACAAACCATGATAACAAGAGCGCTGAGCCAGTAGGAAGATCGTAGTGTAGATAATAAGGGTACACCATAACCACCATAAATAAATCGGGAAAGCAGAACTGGCTGGAAAACATAGGGTTTTGCTGCTACTAATATGCAGCCTATCGATCGCCTAGAGGCCAGCTCTATTCATCTGAAGGCGCACAACTGTTACTATCAGTTTAATCTATCAAAGGCCGCACGGCTCCCATCATTTTCGTGGTATTATGGCAGACCAACTCAAAGTGCGAAATCATTTAGCAGAACCGGCCCGATAGAGGTGTCGGCTGCAGATGTCCCTGCTCCCCTTCCCGACAAGGAACATACTGTGCTTCCCATACAGAACACCGCATGGGCCGCCGTCCGAACTACTGGCCTCCACCGCCTGTGTTCCTCCGCCACCACCACCCCCAGCCCCGCCCCCACCCGCGTCGAGTTTGCTTCATTCGGCCAGGCCCCACCACCGCCCCCACAAACACCGTCCCCACCCGAGCCCCTTCCTTCAGACCGCGAACTCCGTGACTCTCAAAATTGTGACCCAATTTTGAAATTTAGTCTACTGTCATTTAACTAGTGTGGAATATAAAAGGGGAAAATCATAAGCATTGTGAGTATAGTGTTGAGCGTGCCATGGCGGATCTGAAGGTGCAAACCGGACAAAGGCAACTTCACAACCAATGTTTCCTTTCAACTAACGAGTAAGTGATGGACAAGAAATAAGAGTAAAGCAGTGGTGATCTATTTTCTTGCTGCGATAAATAAGTTGAGAAGATACCAAAGAGTGCCGCCTCTGGTGCGGCGCCATGTATGCATATGCTGAGAATTTGACGGTGCTATGGTAGCGATGGCTGTCGGCAGCGTGGAAGCAGATCTAGGAGGGTAGACAGTGGCGGCAGGGCACGATGGACGAGACAGTCATGGGAGCAGCACCGGCAAGGTGGACGACGGCGGGGATGACGCAAGAGGACGGGATGCAAGGATCACGGTCCGAAGCCGTGGATGAGAGAGGTCGATCTCTTGTAATGGCCGACGGCGTCGGGGTATCAGCTCCGGCATGGTGGAGGAGGACGGCGGTGGATGGGGTGGCAGACGGAGGAGGCTGAGGTGGAGAGGGTGTTTTTGCGCCCATGGAGTATGAATGGGAAAATGGAGGGAGAGAGGAAGGGGGGAACCATGTCTTCAGGGCACACTTGTCTCAAATGCGAGGAAATTTACAAACTTAGCCCCCATTTAAAATTTCCTACATCACAACAATATTAGTCGGTTGGGGATAGGACGGTAATCTCGCATACACCGAATATTTGCCGACGAGAGTTTGTTTTTGGCGCCCACCGTGTATGGATCAGGGAGCGGGTAGATTTCAGCCGAGGAGACACCGTGTTTTGGCTTCCACCGTGTATGAATCCGAGTGAGAGGTGGTTATGTCATGTTTGAGTGAAATTACAAACCTACCTCTATCGAAACCTATGGCAATCGAGCCGATAGGCTTTGCGTGGCAGGGATAGGCAGTAATTTCCATCTCGCAGATTTTGGCTTCGGGCGGTTACTACGACTTTCCCCGCTTCATTCAATTTTTTGCAGAGCAAGAGTGCACGTTTACCGTGCCAACTCAATTGAAATCCAGTTTGTATTCTATTTTTGTTCAGGAAGGATCCATTTTCGATTGGAATAAAATTCTATATACATCATTTTTTATATATACTTTCAAAAGCACAACACCCTTTATACATAAATATGGTTTACAAATGGCATGATCTCAGATTCATAAGGCTGTATCCATCTTAATTTGGATTTTCAAATAATTGAAACCACTTTATGTTGAAATCCAATGTATGCATTCCTCGCTAACTATCTCCAATTAATGTGTGTTTCATGTGGGTTTTTATTTTTTTACTTCTCAAACATGTATAATGTGTTTCACACACGCAACATATAGTGTAATCCCGTTTAGATATTAATTGCATATAAACCATGCATTGTCTCTAATTAAAGAATATATGGATCACTAATATTGATAAACTATGTAACATTACACGTGTCCCCAAATTCAAATGAATATGCATGTTTGATACACCAATTTGTGTTATGATATTATCGATGTCGTGATCTCCAGTTTAAATATTTGAATCCCCTTTAATCCAGATATTCGTCTCATATAGCTATCACTCATGCTTATATAGGAGTATCTCTCTAGACCTATACATGTTCATCATCTCTCGGGTATCTCTCGTGCTACCTGTATGTCGACAATGATCTTTTATCTTCGTAACACAGTAACGGTACTCTCTCCCTCGGCCTCCATCACTCTATCTCTCTCTAAGTATATCTCGCTCCCAGCTATGTGTCTCTAACTATAATTCTCCATGTGAAATCTCTTTCTCTCACACAAACACATACTTTGTCTCCCGGGGTCTCATTTCTCTCTACTATTCCCGTGTGTGCCACTCGCACACACCCTCTCACACAGAGATGTCTTTCGCTCCTTAGGTATGAGTAGCTATGACTCTTCCTCTTAAATATCTCTTTCTCACACACAAACACAAACTCTGTCTCCCAGGGTCTCATATATCTCCACCATTCTCTTGTATGTCGCTCACACACACTCTCTCTCCCTAGAGATATCTTGCGTTCCCGCATATGTCTCTCTAGCGAACACTCTCGTTGTGAAATATGTTTCTCTCTCGCAGACACAAAACTCCATCTCTCGGGATCTCATTTCTCTCTGATATTTGTTTGTATGTGAGTCACATGCACCCTTTCTTCATCTCTCTCACACCCACACACATAACTCAGCCTTCTGATTCACTCGACTCCTATCTCTAACACACACTAGCTAGCATCTTTATCTTTCTATTTATCTGTTTCTCCATCAACCTTCTCTCTCGCCCTCACTCTTGCTTCCTATCACGCACACAATGTATGTTTCTCTCTACATGCAGTCAAGTGCCCTGTTTTTATCTTTCTCTCACACACACATAACTTTACCCTCTGAACCACCTGGCGGTCATCTCCAACACTCAAACTAGCCGATGTCCCTCTAGCTAGCATTTCCATCTCTCTATCTATCTATAGTTTCTCCGTCAACATTTCTTTATCGCACGCACTCTTGCTTCCTATCACCCACACTATATATGTCTCTCCATACAGGCATTTATAGGTTGATCTCATTTGCACAATCGTTGTGTCTCACTCCATCTGCTCGCCATAGATGCATGCTCCAGCCCACGCCACTATCTCTTAAAGATAAAAACACATGCTCAATTGCCAGGCCTTCTTCCCTGCACTCTCACATACATGCATATTGTCATACCAATCCGTCTCTCCCATGTCGTTGATCTTATGACTTATGTCTTCTTTCTTTTATCTCGATCATGCGCGCACGCACACACACATCCACGTATACATGTATACCTCTCGCACATGCACGTTCAAAGTCTCTATGTCTCCATACGTAGTTAATTACCATCAACCCTAACGCCACATCGAATCGTTCTCTTGTTGTGTGCACATCACTTCCGTCTGGATGGGTAAAACACACACTCACACTTAACAATCTCCTTCTAGTTAACCCCCCTCTCACTCTTCCCCTATACCCCCGAAACTAATAAGACCATCCCTTCGTTTAATTCCCGCCTACATGCACCATCGATATATAGTAGTCTTCCTTGGTGTCTCTCGAACAAACACGTTCTCTCGATGTCGACTCCTCTCACGCGCACACACCTTCTCTTCCCTCTCTACGGGCCTTTTCTCTCTCGCACCCCGTCGTTGGTGGCCTCTGCCATACACATCACCTCTCTCTGATGAAGCCACGCACACTTAAATTACATCCGCCACCAAGGACCCCGCGTCACACACACGCGCGCGCGCACCCCCACCTCCCCCACACACACACGCAAGCACCCACCCACCCCCACCCCCACACACTAAGACTCCATCTCTCTCTCTCTCATGCACACACACACACACCCACCCACCCACCCCCCAGACACACATGCACACACTAAGACTCCATCTCACACACACATTCTCTAGGCGGAGCATTTGTTCCTACCACCCTTCGTCCAACCTTACCTGTATGATAAACAATCACCTTAATTTACTTGTATAACATGGAAAAATTCCACTTTACTTTAGTAGTTAGCAAACTTATCACCTCTACTCTTATAAAAACCGAGTTGGTGATGATGGTGTGCCTGCCATCTTGTAATATAGACCGTCCGATCTATATCTGACGGATAGAAAGCAAACTATGATAATTTTACAAAAGATACCCGCACCTCTCTCCACATCATTATCTCCCACAACCTCATTGCTGAGCAATTAAAAAAGGAAGTCTCTGGAACAATCTAGCATGGTGGCCGCTGCCGCCTGCTGGCACCGTCCATTCCCATGCCTCCAGCCAGTCCGACCACCAGTCACCACCACGCTCCACTCCTCCTCACCTTATCTCTCATCTTTCATTTTTTTCGATGAAATTATCAAGATACCAGTTTTTCGATAAAAGTTTCGAGATATAATTAGTTTTTATACATGGGATTACTCCTGCATGGGTCAATCACAATAGGTGTTTTGTAAAAAAATGCATATTGATGTTCCGTGCAATGCACGGGCATCTTGCTTGTAATTATATAACGCAAATCATGAGCAGGAAGTGACATTTTTTTACACAACCACGTTAACATGGCCACTTAAATCACTAGCTAAAGTGTAATACCATTATACTTGTATATCCCGATGCAAAAGGTTGAGTACATGTCCGAAGAGTAGAGTCACACACACACACTCTGTCTCTCAGAATCTCTCACACACACCAGTTACGTGACGCCCACTTAAGTAGACACATATGTTACAATTTGTGCACCCGCGGGTAGACGTGATGGTGCGCATTTATTTAAGCCGGACGGTGAACCCAAACAGTAGCTGCATTCATTCCCCTCCCGACGCCTCTTCTCTGATCACCATCGCCCGGTATCCATGGCCCGGCCTAAGGTAACGACATACGCCATACTCCTGCCGGAGCGGCGCTTTAATCTAGAAATTTTAGTGGTCATGCATGCATCTTTTTGTGCTAGCACTCCTATATAAGGGTTGACCAATCGCTTTCCACGGATGTGCGCGGGCAGTGGAAGAGGAAGGAGAAGGGAAGCGGGCTGTGGAGTAATGTTTTGTACCAAAATTTCTTAGGAAACTGAGTGCAATAATTGAGTAGTTTTGCAAACTACCAGTACTACACCTGAAACGGTTCAAAACCAATACTCCCTTGCCAGCGCGCGCTTCCCGTGTGAAACGGTCAGTGTCACCCTGGAGCGTTAGTGCCGCATTATTGCCCGGCCAGAGTGGAGGCGACCTCTCACTGGCGCCGGCTTTGAAGCAGCGTGACGGCCGAGAGAGCGCCGCTTCCCGGTGCACGCGACTGCTCCGCGTCGAGGCTGGCCATAGTTTGGATGAGTCTCCATCGTGGGGAGCCACACTAACTGAGATGATATGGATCGTTCCATTTATGAAGAACACGTGGGACTGGAACTACGAGACGGACATGTACCCAGGAGTGGACGTACGAACCTGAGTAATGTAGCGCATTAAGTTAAGTAGAAAGGCACAAATTGTACGAACATGTGTGGCATATAGGCATTTGTCTACTACGTACCACTAAATGTTGCACGTGCAATGCACGGTGATGTTATGGAGTACGTGCCTAAGTACTCTACTACTCCTATATTAATTGGAGGCAAATATTAGGTCTTATATTTGTTTACATGTGTGCCCCGAGACGTTCCAACTAGACATGTCTTCCTCTCGGGGTCGCACTTTGTATCGTTCATACCACTAGTACTACTACGTGTGGTCTCCGACCCAGAAGTGGAAGAAGTGGAGACGCTCTACCACGCTATTCATGTCCCACTCCTTTCGCTGGCGTGTGGGACATCCAGCACGTGCCGTGTTTGGCACTCCTTCGTCGTAAGAGTTGAAACGCTAGCATTCATAAAAAAAAAAAATCATCAGTGATACTATACCACGCGGTTTCCTTGCTCCTCGATATCGGAAAGAATACTTCCGTTCGCCAACATGTGGGGCGTCGACCATCCTGGTCCACTTGCCATGCCGCAGAACTCAAGGAGAGTCACCCCGTCGTCGCATACCACAGTAATAATGACTAATGAGCCGTCAAATCACAAGCCCAACCTTTCCCACTGTGAAGTTGCTCGGACGAAGGAACCATCATGACTTCGTTGAATTCCGCTTCTTGAAGAAAACAACTGTACCAGCAGTACTGCTAGCTACAGTAGTCACTCCAGCAGAGGCCTCCTTTCGTTCATAGGATAGGAATTTTATAGGAATATGAAAATCGTAGGAAGTGATATGACATGCATCTCAATTCCTATAGAGAAAGAGATGTCGTTTGATGCATAGGATAGGAATTTCCCATTGAGTCTAGGCTGATGTGCTGGTAATTTGCTCTAAAAACTACATTAGTAAATAGTAGTACCGGTACATGCTCGTACTCAGACACAGACACACACATACTAACTACTACTAGTACTACTACTTCTCACATGCTGGCCAAACATCGTCGTTCTCCTTCCCGGCTTTGTCGGCGACACCCCACCGTGCTTGGATCTCCACCGACCTCTCCGCAGCAGCGTGTGCGTCCTCTTCTTTCTTGCCGTGGCGGGCCTCTCTTTTCTTGAGTGCTTTCTGACTTCTCCGCTCCCTCTGTGCGGCTTTGGCTGCCTCTTGCTCTACCGCCTATTCGTCCTTGGCAGCTTCAAATTCCGCCCACGTAGGTGTGAGGTCGCAAGCGGCGATGAACTCGGCATGGCAGGATGCCATCGCTTCCCTACCATTTTGTGTGCGGTCGTGGGCGGCGAGGAACTCGGCGCGGTGGGATGACATCGCTTCCTTACCGGTTAGTGTGCGGCGCGGTGGCATGAACGATGCTTGGTGAGAGCTCTGGGGTGGAGTGGCCGGACAACTGCATAGTGCATTGGTTTGTCAAGAGCTCAAGGACAGAAGACGAAGGAAATTTGGATTCCTCTTCAATCCTGGTCATTTATTACCGAGTAAAATGGATTGGCGGTCATCGGACTTGTGTTGATAGCTCACTTTGATAATTATATTATACGTGATGCACACATTAGCGCACACCGTCCATAGAGGCAAGTAGCATGTACGCGTGCAGACACTCACGCTCACGCTGTCAAACCATGCTAATGCATGCACGTCACCCTCTCAATCAAAGTCCTGCTCATGGCGCAACGCAAACGGCGAGCCCGTCACCTCTGCACCCCGGCGGTGCCTGACATTACTGTTTAGACGTTTGATGGAGGCCTCCGCGAATGCCAAGCATGTATTCACCTGGCTCAACACCAATGGTCGTAGTCGGGACTCGGCGCCTTGCTCATGTATATCGTCCATCACAACGACAATATATAAAACAGCCTAGCTACAGAGGGTACTATGGTACGGAGTATGTACTATCGTGAGCGACCGATCATAGTGCCCACTGCACACGAGTGTGTGTCTGATCGATTCGTCCATTATTCGTAAGTTATGTATGGTTGTGTGGTGTCTAATGGTGGTCGTCGAAGACTAGCTGGCGACAAGACTGGTTGCATGGACGCCTGGTTGTCAATACGTGCCGCATACACTTCAAAGGCTCGTTATCCATGAGTTCACATTTTACCACCGCGCCAGCGTCTGACCGCCCTGGCCTACCGAAACCCCTTCCATCGCTAGCGTGCGCTTCCCGCCTGAAACGGTCACCGTCTCTCCGGAGCATCAATGTTGCATTCACCGGACTTAACTGCAGGTGCAGTTGGTGTGTCACTAACATGCGGGCCAGATGCCCGTTGGGCCCACATGTCTGTGACTCAACGCACCTTCAGTTAAGTCACTGAAGCAGCGTCCGCATTCACGCCCATTGAACCTACTCCGGCGCCAGCCGTCCATCCGTCTGCCGCGGCTCATTGCCATTCGCCCGCTATATTAACTTGAGCCCCAGCTCCCAGCCATAGCCAAAGACCCACACTCATTCTCCTCCAGTCCCTTCCTTCTGTAGGCACCACTCCAACCATGGCCTCCTAGCGCTCCAAAGCTCTCTTGGACGTACTATCGCAGGAGCAGACGAAGGACATCAGCGGCTCCGCTCCAAGCGCGCTCCAAAGCTCTCTTGGACGTACTGTCGTAGGAGTAGACGAAGGAGATCACCAGCTCCCCCTCGGCCGCCCTCCGCCACCACTACCACGAAGCCGGCGCGCGTGCGCGGGAGCAGCTGGCAGCGAGGAAGAGTAGTACATGGTAGGTCGCCGTTGCTCTGGTCCCAGGAAGGCCACCGCTCCTCCACTCATTCGATACCAAGCTTGGTGGGGTAAACATCGGCAGCCGATTAGCCGCTTGACGGCGACGTGGAGGCGGAAATCTTCAGAACCTTGTGATCCGGAGGAGGAGGTTATATAGGCGGATGGGGAGGAGGCAAAGGCAATGGCAGGCTTTCTCGGGTTCATGGCCGGACATGGTGGCGGGGCACTGGCGATCGTTTAGATTAGGTTTACAGTAAGTTTTAGTACGATTTGTGCTAAATATGTAATGAATTTCATCCAGTTTGTAGGAAATTTTTTTGAATTGTAATGAATTTCATCCGGTTAATTTGAAATTTGCTTTGTTTGCATGAATTTCGTCCGGTTAGTTCATATAGTTGTCGAAAGGTATGCGGGCAGCACTGGATGGCATCCATCATGTCCTCGGACAGATGCCGGTGTAAATTTGTGGGCCAGCACTGGAGATTAACAGTGCTCCATTATTTGGCAGGGAACAATTATCATTCGATCAAAATCAGATCCGCGCGTTTCACACTCCTCCCATGTAAGAGTGTAAACTCTTGCTTACATAAAAATGGAGCAAGTGGACGACACTGTAGCACGTCATATCACTCAAACTAGCCCGCCTAATGCGCGGGAAAGCACCGCCCTCGTCATTTTGTTCTGGATTTCTATTGATCGATCGCACAAAAATGTTTCGCTTTGCAAGTTCGAAAGAAAAGGCGGCACACTTACGACTCGTACGTGTTGCACCCCCGATAGTCCGGTTCGCACGCCGCTCACCAGAAGGGACACACATTGTCTTGCAATTTCACTGACATGTGGGACTGCAATTGAATAAACCGTCGATAGCCAAAATCTAATTGCTCGGTGGGCGTCAGCTGAGAGGGGAGATACGTGGGAGGGAGAAGAGATCGCCCGCCCGCCATGCACGGACTCCAAGAAATATATGGTGATAATGTGAGGTGGGCCATGCGGGAGTTCGGACTGCTTCCAAGCCCTCCCCCTCGGGCCTTGACTGCCCGCATTCATAGCAAGTAGTACCAATAAAATCTGGCCTATAAGCCCGCTTATGTGGAGGAGAGAGAGGCATTGACAAAGTCAAGGAGTGGGCTCTGCAAGAGCCCGTCTCTACACGTGCTCCTAGGTATAATAAACTAATTCTAAAAAAAGAGGCATAAAAAACAATTGTGTCTAAAAAAAGAAAGGTAAAAAACCTTTGAGAGGAAATAGATAGAGAGAAAGTGAGAAAAAGTTGTAACCTTTATAGCCAACCTTATAGTCAACACTATGGTAGTATTACATGAGGAAGGAGGGAGTGGTGCACATGCCAAGTTCATTGGGCTGCCGTGTTTCACACTCCTCCGTCATAACAGTGTAGACAATAGCTTTCATAAAAAATAAACAATGAATACTCGTTGCACGTGCTCTATATCAGAAAAGAACACTTTCCATTCGCCGACATGTGAGACGTCGACCATCCTGGTGCACCTGCCATGCACAAAATTATCCTGGTCCACCCCGGTCGTATTGAAGGCCCAACCTTTCCCGATGTAAGTTGGTCGGACGAAGGAACCCTCATGACAATGTTGAATTCCGCTTCTTCAAGAAAACTTACTGTACCCACAATACTGCTACCACACACGAAGACTCAACGGCACTGTACCACGTCATATCACTGAAACCCACTAGGCCAAACTAGCCCGCCTAGGATTTGTACTCCCTTCGTTTCAAAGTTAGTAGTACAAAGTTGAGTCATCTATTTTGGAACAGAGGGAGTACGTCTCTGTACTGCTATGATTTTGTGTTGTACGTCTCTGTACTTTTGCTACTATTTTGCTACCATATGAACCAAATGAGGCCTACAATTTTAGGAGCTTGGGCTATTGGCCGATCAACGACGGAAAAGTATAAGCGTGCCACGAGCTCATCAGCCCCATCCTTTCTCTTCTGTGAGTGTTTTGCAAGTACTATAGCTGGCACAATAGCTAGCCTACTAACACCAAGAATCATCAAACAAGCCCTGCTGATATGATAAACAGTTCGAACTTACATCTAAGCATGCGATATATTACATCAAAAGTTGGTGAGGATACATCTGTTTCCATAACTCGGAGAGGGTTCACACAATTCACTATCATACAAAAGTAGCAATTACTGTCCACACAAGACAGTGCACTAGCCCTAAGATGGTTTGATAACACGCATCATTCTGGTAATTAAACACAGGACAATGCAAACTACCCTGAAGGATTAGCGCGACCAACTATTTCTTGTCATCGATCTCTCAGGCAATGACCACAGCACGGACAGCGGCATGGGAATCGATCTCCGGGGTGATGTCCATAGGACTGACCACGACATCGGAATCGATCTCTGGGGCGCTGTCCACAGAATGGATAGCGCCATCGAAATCGATCTCCGGGGTGATGTCAACAGGACGGACCGCGACATCGAAAATGATCTCTGGGGCATTGTCCACAGGACGGGCCGCAACATTAGAATCATCAAGGACGTCCACCGGCACCTGCACAACCCTAACATATTAGCAAGCACATTGCAAATAATCAAAAACCACAACTATGGTAAGCCATTATTTTTTACCTTGTGCCGCTCACCGGGGGATCCCATCCCTCCGGGGGCCATCTCCTCGTCCTCGATGGGGGCCATCACCTTGCCAGGGGAATACTGCTTCTCAACGGCGACTATCTCCACAAACTCGGCCTTGAGCCTCGCATAGGTGGCCATTAGAGTTTTTGGGGTAGGCACAGTGGGGCCCTTGCTGTTCTTCCAACTTTCTTTGAGGAGTTCATCCGCCAACATCGTCAACTCTTTGGCCAGTGCTTGTTTGTTGGAGTTCTTCGTCTCCATGGGTTGGACTGCCAACATGGTCAACTCGTTGGTCCGTGCTGATACGTCCATTTTACATCATGCTTTTATATCAATATTTATTGCATTATGGGCTGTTATTACACATTATGTCACAATACTTATGCCTATTCTCTCTTATTTTACAAGGTTTACATAAGGAGGGAGAATGCCGGCAGTTGGAATTCTGGGCTGGAAAAGGAGCAAATATTAGAGACCTATTCTGCACAACTCCAAAAGTCCTAAAACTCCACGGAAGTTATTTTTGGAAATAATAAAAAATATTGAGCGGAAGAAATACCAGAGGGGGCCAACACCCTGGCCACGAGGGTGGGGGGTGCGGCCTACCCCCCTCGGCGCGCCCCTGCCTCGTGGGCCCCTGTTGGCCCTCCGACGCCCATCTTCTGCTATATGAAGTCTTCCGTACGAAGAAAAATCATAAGCAAGCTTTCGGGACGAGACTCCGCCGCCACGAGACGGAACCTTGGCGGAACCAATCTAGGGCTCCGACGGAGCTATTCTGTTGGGGAAACTTCCCTCCGGGAGGGGGAAATCATCGCCATCGTCATCACCAACGCTCCTCTCATCGGGAGGGGGCCAATCTCCATCAACATCTTCACCAGCACCATCTCCTCTCAAACCCTAGTTCATCTCTTGTATCCAATTCTTGTCTCTAAGTCTGGGATTGGTACATGTAGGTTGCTAGTAGTGTTGATTACTCTTTGTAGTTGATGCTAGTTGGTTTATTTGGTGGAAGATCATATGTTCAGATCCTTTATGCATATTAATACTCCTCTGATTATGAACACGAATATGCTTTGTGAGTAGTTACGTTTGTTGCTGAGGACATGGGAGAAGTCTTGCTATTAGTAGTCCTGTGAATTTGGTATTCGTTCGATATGTTGATGAGATTTATGTTGTCTCTCCTCTAGTGGTGTTATGTGAACGTCGACTACATGAAACTTCACCATTATTTGGGCCTAGAGGAAGGCATTGGGGAGTAATAAGTAGATGATGGGTTGCTAGAGTGACAGAAGCTTAAACCCTAGTTTATGCGTTGCTTCGTAAGGGGCTGATTTGGATCCATATGTTTCATGCTATGGTTAGGTTTACCTTAATACTTCTTTTGTAGTTGCGGATGCTTGCAATAGGAGTTAATCATAATTGGGATGCTTGTCCAAGTAAGGACGACACCCAAGCACTGGTCCACCCACATATCAAATTATCAAAGTACCGAACGCGAATCATATGAACGTGATGAAAACTAGCTTGACGATAATTCCCATGTGTCCTCGGGAGCGCTTTTCTCTATATAAGAGTTTGTCCAGGCTTGTCCTTTTCTACAAAAAGGATTGGGCCACCTTGCTGCACTTTATTTACTTTTGTTACTTGTTGCTCGTTACAAATTATCTTATCACAAAACTATCTGTTACCTATTATTTCAGTGCTTGCAGAGAATACCTTGCTGAAAACCGCTTATCATTTCCTTCTGCTCCTCGTTGGGTTCGACACTCTTACTTATCGAAAGGACTACGATAGATCCCCTATACTTGTGAGTCATCGAGACTTTTTCCGGCGCGCCGTTGCGGTGAAGCGCCTTTTGTAGGTGGAATTTGGTAAGGAAAAATTTATATAGTGTGCTAAAATTCTTGTCACTTGTTACTATGGAAAGTAATCTCTCGAGGGGCTTGTTCGGGGTATCTTCACCCGACCAGTAGAGAAAATAGTTGCTCCTCAACCTACTGAACCTACTGAAAAGGAAAATTTCTACTTTGAAATTCCTTCGGGTATGGTAGAAAAACTGCTAGCTAATCCTTTTGCAGGAGATGGAACATTACATCCTGATGAGCACCTAATCTATGTGGATGAGGTTTGTGGATTATTTAAGCTTGTAGGTATGCCCGATGATGTTATCAAGAAGAAGGTCTTCCCTTTATCTTTTAAGGGAGATGCATTGACATGGTATAGGCTATGTGATGATATGGGATCATGGAACTACAAACGATTGAAATTGGAATTTCATCAGAAGTTTTATCCTACGCATCTTGTTCATCGTGATCATAATTATATATATAATTTTTGGCCTCGCGAAGGAGAAAGCATCGCTCAAGCTTGGGGGAGGCTTAAATCAATGTTATATTCATGTCCCAATCATGAGCTTCGAGAGAAATGATTATTCAAAATTTTTATGCTTGGCTTTCTGACAACAATCGCACCATGCTCGATACTTCTTGTGCTGGCTCTTTTATGATGAAGACTATTGAATTCAAATGGGATTTATTGGAAAGAATTAAACACAACTCTGAAGATTGGGATCTCGACAAAGGTAGGAGTCAGGTATGACACCTAAGTTTGATTGTGTTAAATCTTTTATGGATACCGATGTTTTTCGTAAATTTAGCACTAAATATGGACTTGACTCTGAGATAGTAGCTTCTTTCTGTGAATCTTTTGCTACTCATGTTGATCTCCCTAAGGATAAGTGGTTTAAATATCATCATCCCATAGAAGTAAAAGTAGTTTCACCTATTAAAGTTGAAGAAAAGTGTCGGCGTTCTGGGAACGAGGGTTCCCAGACTTGCCTGCCTGCGGCCTGCGGCGTGGCTCAAAGGAGGCCCAGGACAACCCATCTTCATCAACACAAGCTCAAGACCCTCGCGAGGGGCCAAGCCTCGCGGGGCGGACGACCAAGAGCTTCCTCAGGCACGGCCTCGTCAGGCTGGCTCATGAGGAGGCGGAGAGTTCAAGGCAGGGTACCTCGCGAGGTGCCCATAATGTAAGCCATGACGACCAAGGGCGCCAGCCCGCGCAGCGTCCTCCTTTCCTCTTTGGTACAAAGGGAGCAAGCGCAGGCAAGAGCATCAAGCAAAGGCATCCGTTTCGGTGCAACAAGACCAAGACCAGCCCCAACGGCTGGAATGCAGTCATCGTGGAGCCCAAGCAGGCGTCATCACCAGAGCCTTTGGCAGGCGAGGACCAACTTTAGTCAGGATAAGTGTACCCGCTGTTCCCCTTCAAAATGGCCAATTGTTGGCTCCCTTCCCGCTCAATATTTGGGAAGAGGCCCAGGGCCTTCGCCTATATAAGTAGAGCTAGCCACCATAGTAGAGAGGACTCTCTCCTCCCGCGCGGCATTTTGCGATCCAGAGATAGAGATAGAGACCCGATCCTCAAGCTAGAGCGACGGGACACCACTAAGCAGTTCATCACACCCACCAAGAATAGACCCTCGCGAGGCTGTTCTCCCCTGTACTGTTCTTCATCAGCCCCAGAGGCAATCCACACACCACACACTGGAGTAGGGTATTACACCACGATGGTCGCCTGAACCAGTATAAATCTTGTGTCTCTTGTGTTGTTCTTGCTAGTAGTTTAGGTCCCTGCGATTCGGCGAGGTACGAGACGGTGGAGGGTTGGATCTCCGCGTGCACCCCAGAGTTCGAACCTTAAGGGTCTGCGGAACCCGTAATCCGACATTTGGCGCGCCTGGTAGGGGTGCGCCGGAATCCGCCTTCCGCCACCTCGTGTCCCGTCAGATCGTCATCGCCATGACCGCGACCAGCGAGCAACCCGACCCTTGGGCGGCGTGGCCCGCCCACGCAGAGCCGCTTCGCCTCGGGCGACCCGTGCCCTGTGCAGCTCGCGTTCGCAGAGCGCTGCGGGTCGCATGGGCGACGCGGACGAGCCTCGGCAGCTCTCACACCGCGACAGCGCGGTCGGCAGCAGAACCTCCAACCACGCCGCGACCACATAACCGTACACCCGCCGGAGTAGGCGAACTTCGAGGGCCGCGCTCACGGTGGCCGAGAGCTGCTCATCGAGCTCCGGAGAGCGGCCGCGACGTGCTGCTGGAGCGAGTGGCAGAGCTCCTGGGCTTCGCCGCCTCGGGGGCTCACCCCTTCTGCACCCAATTCCCACCTCAGGCCGAGGGCGGCCCGCACGGGGGCTCCACGCGCGCCCGTGGGCTCCAAAGCTACTCAAACACTGGCGAAGCTGTCAACGGCGGGCCGGTGGCGGGGTTGCCCCCGCCCCCGGCCCGCGGGGAAGAGGGACTCGACGCAACTCACGGCCCTGGTGGACCGCCGCGCCACCACCCCACGGCGGGCGCATCGAGCAGAGCAGCAAGGCACGCTCAGCACTACGGCGTGGCCTTCGGGATGACGGCGCTGGAAGAATACGTGCCCCACATGATGGACCAGGGGCACCCGCATGAGGGAGAACAAGACTCGCTCCTCGGCCCAATCTGGGGGGATGAGGTGCCAGAAGCCGCGCTCTTCCAGGAGTCTCAAGATGGTCCCACTAGTCACGCCGGGGGCGACGATTATCGGGTACCGCTACTTCCTCAAGAGCAAACATACACTAACCATAGGTCGCGGGAGGCAGGTCGCCACGACGAGCGGCTGCCCGCTCCCGATCTCCTACCCCTCGGGAGGGTGCGAGGGGCTGCCGGAGGGGCAGAGATCCGACATCACCACCGCGGCGTTGAGCAAGGCGTTCTCAGGAGGTAGGCCCTCTGCTGGGGAGGTGCCTCAGGGCCTGCCCCTGGCGGAGGACCCGTGGTCGTCGGGGGAACCGCTGGCGACCGCTCTTCCCCACCGACGGCGTCCTGGTTTCCGGTCGTCGTTGGTGGCACTAGAGTGTGACGCAAGACGGGGCCCTCGTCTGGCGATATGAAGCAAGGGCGGTACTGTGAAGAAGGCCCGTGCTGTGGAAGCTCGCCGCCCGTGACACTCTCACGTAATAATGAGTGGGGTTGTACACGCCCCAGAGTCTCAGGGGTGCCGGCCTCAGGCCCTGGGGCTCCCTCCTACACCCAGTAGCAGCACTTAGCTCCGCGCTGGTGAGAAGACGTCCAAGACTAGACTAGGTGCCGGACGCGGCCTTTTTCTGCTTTCATTGGCTTTTCCTCTGGCTGTCGTTTTCCCCTATTGGATTTAAGTTGAATTTGAGCTCAAAGATTTGCGCGCATCCGGGGAAGGGGTGTTTAGTCTTGTTCGAGCAAATCTCTCACGTTTTCGGTTACGACTCCGCCTTAGCTGCCTCCCCTCGCGGGCCCCTCGCTAGCCGGGCAGGCCAAGCTTGCGCGCAGCCCAGCCTATCACCGCCGCGTCCTCTCCGGAGGGTTTTTACTGGAGGTCCTACGGATTCGATCAGTGGGCGCTCAGATCGCCTCAGCCTCCTACAGGTTATCTCGGGGCTCGTACGAAACAAAGGTAAACCATCCAACTAGCACACCGCTTAGCCAACCACTTGGCACGGGCGTATGGGCGTTGTGACACCTGCTAATACTAAGAACGCAAGTTTTACATGAGGGGCTCCCCCTCCCAAAATGCTCTCACCTCCATCAGGCAAAAACCTGAGTTCTATTCATGCAGAGTAATGGAACAAGGACAATACATGATCAGTCGGACAAGTCCCCCAATGCATCCTCAGGAGCACCTCCCGAGCCGTTCTTTGGCGTCGCTGGCCTCGCCGTCGCTGTCTGCGTGATCGTCGGCGGCGCTCGGTCGTTCACCACGCCGCCCTCGTCGGCGCCACGACCACGCCGTCGTCGTCGAAGCGAAGGCCGGACGAGGGCATCCACGTTGTCTTCCACCCAAGGCGCCAGGTCGCCCGGACGGCACGGGAAGCTGGGCGATGGCTGCGTCAAAATCAAGTGAGGGTCCATGTCCCGGAGGTGGCTGAAGACGCGAGAGAAGGCGCACCCGAGCAGCGCGTGGCTCCTCTCCTCCACCAACCTGTCGGCCCTGACCGACCGCGCCTCCAGCCGCGCCACCACGTCAGTGAAGAACTGAAGGTTGCCGGCGTAGTTAACCGCGTGCGGCTGGCCTACTGCCGAATTACAGATATTATCCAAGGCTACGTTAGCTCTTTCCCGGAGCGTGGCGAGCATGGGACGGTGCTCGTGCTCCAAGATTCGCCGCTGACGCATCTCGTCCGCATTCTGGCGCGCAACAGCCTCGGCCTCCTCCACCCGCTGGTGAAGAAGGAGCGCCTCGGCCTGAGAGGTGGTGGACTCCCTCTGCGCCACCTCGAGGGCGGCCCGAAGAGCATCGGCCCGCCGCGTCGCCTCCTCCAGTTTGGCCCTCAAGGAAGCAGTCCTTCCCTCAGCCTCGGCCTTGATCAACCCGAACCGCTCCTCAAACTCGCGCTCGAGGTTCGAGCGCGCCGCCGCCACTTGGCGTCCGACCTCCTCCATGCGCGGGCTTCCCGTGCTGCAACCTCATCCTCTGCCCGCGTCGCCAAGCGCTCCCTCGTCTCCAAGCACTTTCGTACTCAGATTGCGCTGCGGCGGCTTCAAGCGTCAGCGCCTCTTCACGCTTCTGGAGCTCCGCCGAGTCGCCAGAGGCCACCTTCATCGACGCAAGGGCTGCCTCGCGCAGCTCCGCTTGCTCCTCCAACGAGTGGCACCGGGCCAGGGCTTCCCGTGCCCGCTCCTCCGCCGCCTCTCGCCGCCTGTCAGCTGCCCGGGCCTCCTCGACGGCCCGAGAACAGGCCTCCCGAGAGGCTGCCAGCGAAGCCTTGGCCTCTTCGTCATCAAGCTTGTGCTGGCGACGCGCAAGGGCGGCAGCGCCCTCCAGCTCGCGCCTCTCTGCGGCCAGGCGCAGGCCCTCGGCCTCAAGGCGTGCGTCTTCGTCAGCAAGCTCTTCACCAAGAAGGCTCACCGCGTCGGCCGCCCTTTGAAGAAATCCTTGGCGGGCGCGACGCCCCAAGGCCTTCGCGCCCTCCACACCATCGACCACCCCATACAGGCGCCAGGAGCCACGAATCAACACTCCCCCTCCGGGCAGGGGGCTGGGGGCTGGCACCCTCGCGACGGCCGGGCGCGCCGCGCCAGAAGCCCGACCTGGAGCCAGCCCATCCCCAGACGAGGGGCGCAGGAAGCGCCTCAGCCAATCGCCGTCCACGACCAGGCGAGAAGCCCACGGCAGGCTAGCTATGCCTCGGGAAGGCTCGCGAGGAAGGATCGCGAGGCGCGCAGGGCCACGGCGCGCCTCGGGACGGCTCACCTCCCCAATCTCCCTCACCACAAGAGCTCCACTGCTTGGAGCACTCGAGGGCTGGGGAGGGGACAAAGCCGAGGGGGACGACTCCTCACCCGCCTCCGTGAGCTCGGCAGAAGGGACTGCAGGCAAGGATCGAAGAGTAGCAGAAGAATCAGGAGCTGGAGAAGGAGAATGCTTACTCATCAGTGGCGAAGTACTTCCTACACTTCAGCAGGCGACAAGCGTAATTATCGCCCAAGGCCTCCCTTCTCTTCCGGAGGGCCTCGAAGTTCACGCGGAAACGACCCAAGATTTGAGCGCAGGGATCAGCCAGCGACGAGGGAGAAGCATCAAGGCGGCTTGCGTCTGGGCGTCAACTCGACGCACGCTGCTAGTCGCCTCACCAAGAGAAGCAGCAGGGCCTCGGGGCTCTAGCAGCGGCGCTGCAGGCGGCTGCCTGCCGCCGCCTCGGCCACAGCTGCATGAGCCTCGTGAGCTGCCCCTCACGAGCATCGCCAGCGCTGTCACCCGGCGGGGTCCTTCGACCTCTGGCGGCTCAGGCCTCCTCGCTCCGCCACTTGAGGAGGAGCCGCCTTGACCGATCGAAGGGCTGTCACCACCACTGGATTCTCGGGAGGCCCTTGAGACCAGCGGGCGCAACCCCATTCATCGAAGATAGGCATCTGGTTCACAGATCACCCTATTCGGCAGAGGTACAGCAGGGCCCCTTCGGCCGGATGCCACCGGGTTGGGATCGCCAACAGATCGGGCGCTTCCTTAGCGCCAGCGCCAGTCTTCTTCCCGGAGCCTCATCGATCACCAGCCCGCCAAGGCCCACATCCGTGGGAATGGCGTTGAAGGGGAGCAATGCGGCGCATCAGGAACTCCTTCACCACCTTGGGCGCCGTCACAACAAGCGACCTCGGGAACGCGAAGCGGCGCTAAACAAAGACGAGCCGAGGGCTCGAAAGCGTCTCCTGGCCCCAGCCTCAATTGGGGACAGCAGGCGAGGTCGGCTCAGATAGCAGGGGGCTGGGCACCCCCACATCCACGTACAACCACCTCTCGCGGAACTCAGCCGCGGGCGGAGGCAGGCTGAAGTCAATCCCTGAGGCCGCTGTCTCGGGCAAGGCGATGAAGCTCACGCACGCCGAGCATTGAGTGGGGTCGACAAGGCGCAGAGAGAAGAAGTGGCGCAGCAAGGCAACCGAGGGAAGGATGTCCATCATTGCCTCACAAACGAAGGCGAAGACCGAGAGGAGAGTAATGGACTCAGGACCCAGATGCATCATGTGGATTTGATAATGGGAAAGCACGGCATTGAAGAAATCAGAGAAGGGGGGAACCTGTCCCGCCCACAGGGCGTCAGCGAAATACCGGACCTCGGTGACTATCCTTTCGATGGCGAAGTGGGACGCAGGCCAGGCCGTCATCCTCCGCATTCGTTGAAGGAGGTGGCGAGACGAACCTGACCTTGCCCAAGCCCTCCAGATTGAGTATGATCGACGGTCGACAATGGGCGCCGGCGGCGGCGTAGCAAGGCGGCGAGGTTTCTTCCTTTCCCTTCTTCGCCGGAGCCATGGCGATCGAAAGGGGAAGGGGGATTTGAGATTGGATTGAAATGGAAGCTGGAGTTCGAGAGAGGGAAGGACTGGAGCGCACAAGTAGCAGAGAGGGGAACAGATGTGTGCAGCAGCGTGTCCGCCTAGCAAGGCACGAAATAAGGAGGCGTGGGGGAACAACGCCGCCCACGTCCAATCAACCGCCACGCGTTGCCCGAGGCCGCAGGCTGTTAGGGCCCGCGACGCTTCGCACTTGCCCTTTCGCTTCTCTGCTCGGCCAAGTTCGGGTGCGCCGTGGGCCCGTGGGCTGCTGTCGGTGTTCTGCGAACGGGGGTCCCCAGACTTGCCTGCCTGTGGCCTGCGGCGTGGCTCAAAGGAGGCCCAGGACAGCCCATCTTCATCAACACAAGCTTAAGACCCTCGCGAGGGGCCATGCCTCGCGGGGCGGACGACCAAGAGCTTCCTCAGGCACGGCCTCGTCAGGCTGGCTCATGAGGAGGCGGAGAGTTCAAGGCAGGGTACCTCGCGAGGTGCCCATAACGTAAGCCATGACGACGAAGGGCGCCAGTCGGGCGCCAGCCCGCGCAGCATCCTCCTTTCCTCTTTGGTGCAAAGGGAGCAAGCGCAGGCAAGAGCATCAAGCAAAGGCATCCGTTTCGGTGCAACAAGACCAAGACCAGCCCCAACGGCTGGAATGCAGTCATCGTGGAGCACAAGTAGGCGTCATCACCAGAGCCTTTGGCAGGCGAGGACCAACTTTAGTCAGATAAGTGTACCACGATCCCTTCAAATGGCTAATTGTTGGCGCCCTTCCCGCTCAATATTTGGGAAGAGGCCCAGGGCCTTCGCCTATATAAGTAGAGCTAGCCACCATAGTAGAGAGGACTCTCTCCTCCCGCGCGACATTTTGGGATCCAGAGATAGAGATAGAGACCCGATCCTCAAGCTAGAGCGACGGGACACCACTAAGCAGTTCATCACACCCACCAAGAACAGACCCTCGCGAGGCTATTCTCCCCTGTACTGTTCTTCATCAGCCCCAGAGGCAATCCACACACCACACACTAGAGTAGGGTATTACACCATGATGGTGGCCTGAACCAGTATAAATATTGCGTCTCTTGTGTTGCTCTTGCTAGTAGTTTAGGTCCCTGCGATTCGGCGAGGTACGAGACGGTGGAGGGTTGGATCTCCGCGCGCACCCCAGAGTTCGAACCTTAAGGGTCTGCCGGAACCCGTAATCCGACAAAAAGACTATCACTTATAATGATCCTATTGTTCCTACTGTGTATGTTGAAAAACCACGTTTCCCTGTTAGAATATAGGATCATGCTAAAGCTTCAACTGTGGTTCGTAAAAGCAATATTAGAACTTATACACCTCCTGAGCAAGTTAAAGTTGAACCTAATATTGCTTTTGTTAAATATCTCTTGGCTGATATTATTGATGGGCATGTTATTTATTTCTGTGATGAAACTGCTAGAATTGCTAAACCTTGTGCTAAAGATAAACATAGACCTGTGGTAGGCATGCCTGTTATTTCTGTTAAAATAGGAGATCATTGTTATCATGGCTTGTGTGATATGGGTACTAGTGCTAGTGCAATACCTATTGACTTATACAAAGAAATTATGCATGATATTGCACCTACTGAATTAGAAGAAATTGATGTCACAATTAAACTTGCCAATAGAGATACTATATCACCAATTGGAATTGTTAGAGATGTTGAAGTCTTATGTGGGAAAACTAAATACCCTGCTGATTTTATCGTTCTTGGTTCCCCACAAGATAGCTTTCGTCCCATTATATTTGGTAGACCCTTCTTAAACACTATTAATGCTAGGATAGACTGCGAAAAGGATGTTGTTACTATTGGTTTAGGTGATATGTCTCATGAGTTCAACTTCTCTAAATTTTGTAGACAACACCGTGAATAGGAACTGCATAGTAAAGATGAAATTATTGGTCTTTCTTCTATTGCCATACCTCCTGGTGATCCTTTAGAACAATAAGTGGTAGACCATGAAAATGATATGTTTATGAATGAAAGAAGGGAAATAGATGAAGTATTCTTTAAACAGGGACCTATTCTGAAACACAACTTGCCAGTTGAAATCCTAGGGGATCCTCCTCCACCCAAGGGTGATCCCGTGTTTGAGCTTAAACCATTGCCTGATACCCTTAAATATGCTTATCTTAATGAAAAGAAGATATATCCTGTTATTATTAGTGCTAACCTTTCAGAGAAGGAGGAAGAAAAATTATTGAAAACTCTGAAGAAGCACCGTGCTGCTATTGGATATACTCTTGATGATCTTAAGGGCATTAGTCCCACTCTATGTCAACACAAAATAAATTTGGAGAAATATGCCAAACCAGTTATTGATCATCAACGACGGCTGAATCCTAAGATGAAAGAAGTGGTAAGAAAAGAAATACTAAAGCTCCTTGAGGCAGGTATAATTTATCGCGTTGCTGATAGTCAGTGGGTAAGTCCCGTCTGCTGTGTTCCTAAGAAGGAGGTATTATCGTCGTTCCTAATGATAAAGATGAATTGATTCTACAAAGAATTATTACAGGTTATAGGATGGTAATTGATTTCATAAATTAAATAAGGCTACTAAAAAGATCATTACCCTTACCTTTTTTGATCAAATGATAGAAATATTATCCAAACATACACATTTTTGCTTTCTAGATGGTTATTCTAGTTTCTCTCAAATACCTCACCGATGATCAAGCTAAGACCACTTTTACTTGCCCTTTCGGTACTTTTGCTTATAGACGATGCCTTTTGGTTTATGTAATGCACCTGCTACCTTTCAAAGATGCATGATGGCTATATTCTCCAAGAAGCACCGTCTTTGCTATTGGATATACTCTTGATGATCTTAAGGGCATTAGTCCCACTCTATGTCAACACAAAATAAATTTGGAGAAATATGCCAAACCAGTTATTGATCATCAACGACGGCTGAATCCTAAGATGAAAGAAGTGGTAAGAAAAGAAATACTAAAGCTCCTTGAGGCAGGTATAATTTATCGCGTTGCTGATAGTCAGTGGGTAAGTCCTGTCCGTTGTGTTCCTAAGAAGGGAGGTATTACTGTCGTTCCTAATGATAAAGATGAATTGATTCTACAAAGAATTATTACAGGTTATATGATGGTAATTGATTTCCGCAAATTAAATAAGGCTACTAAAAAAGATCATTACCCCTTACCTTTTTTTGATCAAATGATAGAAATATTATCCAAACATACACATTTTTGCTTTCTAGATGGTTATTCTAGTTTCTCTCAAATACCTCTGTCAGCTGATGATCAAGCTAAGACCACTTTTACTTGCCCTTTCGGTACTTTTGCTTATAGACGTATGCCTTTTGGTTTATGTAATGCACCTGCTACCTTTCAAAGATGCATGATGGCTATATTCTCTGAAGAAGCACCGTGCTGCTATTGGATATACTCTTGATGATCTTAAGGGCATTAGTCCCACTCTATGTCAACACAAAATAAATTTGGAGAAATATGCCAAACCAGTTATTGATCATCAACGACGGCTGAATCCTAAGATGAAGGAAGTGGTAAGAAAAGAAATACTAAAGCTCCTTGAGGCAGGTATAATTTATCCCGTTGCTGATAGTCAGTGGGTAAGTCCTGTCCGTTGTGTTCCTAAGAAGGAGGTATTATCGTGTTCCTAATGATAAAGATGAATTGATTCTCGCAAAGAATTATTACAGGTTATAGGATGGTAATTGATTTCCAAATTAAATAAGGCTACTAAAAAGATCATTACCCTTACCTTTTTGATCAAATGATAGAAAGATTATCCAAACATACACATTTTTGCTTTCTAGATGGTTATTCGGTTTCTCTCGAATACCTCAATCACACCGATGATCAAGCTAAGACCACTTTTACTTGCCCTTTCGGTACTTTTTCTTATAGACGTATGCCGTTTGGTTTATGTAATGCACCTGCTACCTTCCAAAGATGCATGATGGCTATATTCTCTGAATTTTGTGAAAAGATTTTTGAGGTTTTCATGGACGATTTCTCCATTTATGGATCCTCTTTTGATGATTGCTTAAGCAACCTTGATCGAGTTTTGCAGAGATGTGAAGAAACTAACCTTGTCTTGAATTGGGAGAAGTGCCACTCTATGGTTAATGAAGTACTTAAGAAAGGGACATTGAAGTTGATAAAGCTAAAGTTGATGCTATTGAAAAGATGTCGTGTCCCAAGGACATCAAAGTTATAAGAAGTTTCCTTGGTCATGCTGGTTTTTATAGGAGGTTCATTAAGGACTTCTCAAAAATTTATCGGCTTCTGACTAATTTATTACAAAAAGATATACCTTTCGTTTTTGATGATGATTGTGTAGAAGCATTCGAAATACTTAAGAAAGCATTGATTTCTGCACCTATTGTTCAGCCACCTGATTGGAATTTACCCTTTGAAATTATGTGTGATGCTAGTGATTATGCTGTAGGTGCTGTTCTAGGGAAAAGAGTTTATAAGAAATTGAATGTTATTCAATATGCTAGTAAAACTCTAGACAGTGGCCAGAGAAATTATGCCACTACCGAAAAGGAATTCTTAGCAGTTGTATTTGCTTGTGATAAGTTCAGACCTTACATTGTTGATTCTAAAGTAACTATTCACACTAATCATGCTGCTATTAAATATCTTATGGAAAAGAAAGATGCTAAACCTAGACTTGTGGGTCATCAGGTGCTCGCTTCCTGGAGATCGCTGTCTCCGGTGGGTTGTCCGCCGGCAACTCTTCGGCTAGTGCTCCAGGATCCATCAATGAACTGACAAACAAAAAGCAATCGAAAGGAAACCACAATCGCAATGTAAACGGGAAAGGAATAGGCTGTGAGAGTCGGTCGGTGCTTGGCAAAAAGAAGATTCTTGGAATGAAAATATAGTAGCATCACTGATTCGCCCACCTTTCCTTCGTCGGTAAAGAAGAAAAATGGCAGAAGTGAGTAGCCTGGAGTGAGGTTTTCTTCAAGAAAGGGGAGAAAGGGCTTCAACGAGCTTTGCAGTGAAATGATGGTTGCTTTGTCCAGTCCAACTTCGAGGCCACTTCGAGGCCACTTTACCACTTCTGGTAAAGGTGGGTTTTGTGATATGACGGGTCATGACGGACACACCGGGGTGACCGGTGAGTCTCGACTATAGCACCTCGCTGTGATTTGGTGGATGGCACGCGGGCCCGGATGCTTTGATGTCCCGCATGTAGATAGAGTGGTTATTCATATAGGAGTGCTCAATATTGTGAACCGCGACCAAGGCGGATAGGAAAACGAGAGAAATACGTAATTAATGCATGAGTTTAATTAGGGTAGTTTTGTAAAGTACGAGATACATTCCTCCAATCACAAAATGCCTTGGTTGATGAGATTCGAGATTTGAGCCAGTACTGCACGCGGTGAAATATCTAGAAAGGCAAATACTCCTTTCCGGTTTACTGGGCTATACTAGCAAGTACTAGTACTACAATAGTGGGCTCAAATAGCAATTTTGTCTCATGCAAGAGCCTGGCTATATGCGTGCTCCAAGGCTCCGCACCACGCCCCACCCCTACACAAATACTGCCACGTGAGCATTCGCAACTGCCATGTTCGGGTTGCACTTGGCTCTTCGCCTCTTCGAGAAGACGAACAATGATGTTACTACTACTTCTACAGTAGTATCGAATCCACTTCTGCATGTCCGTCCATCGCGTGCGGGAGGGATAGCCACCGCGCACATGGGCGAGGGAGAAGGCATGTAGTAGTAAAATCAAGCTTCTCCTTGTTGTACCAGTTGATGCGACACATCGTAGCACCGGCCCCGCATGGTTGCCTCTAAACTTGGTTGAAAGACCCGCAGTGTACAGTACTCCATTTGCTGCAACCTCTAACATTTACCCCATCGCAAATTAAAATATATATTCCTATCTTGACCAGATGAGCGTGCAAACTAGAATCACCAGGATGAAAGGTAGGTCCACAAGATTATTTTAATCAAAAAAAAGCATGGAGCCGACCCCAACGATTTTAAGCTTACAGGCACGGTACACGTTATTCTAGACTACTCTACACATGAAACTGCCACACGAGCGTCCGGGCTGCGCTTGGCTCTTCGCCTCTTCGGGAAGTCGAACAATGATGGAGTACTACTGCAGTGGAGGAGTACTACAGTATGCCTTTTGCCATCTGACACCGATTGAACTACTGCATGTCCACCGCGTGCTTGAGGGAGAGCGTGTAGCGAATGAAAGTTTCTCCTAGTCCTGCCAGCCACCACGCTCATGGGCGAGGGAGGGACTCAGCTTCATTGACTTACTGCTCCTGCCTTTGCGTCTATGACAGGTGGGCCCAACAGGTCGGTGGCCCACCTGTCATGCAGCCAAAGGCAGCTGCAGTTAAGGTGAGAGGGCGTTGTAGTAATCAAACTTCTTGGTCTTTTACGAGTTGACGCGACACATCAAAGCATTGCACTTGATATATTTCAATAATTTGCGTTTACCGATGCATTAGTTACTCCCTCCGTTCCTAAATATAAGTCTTTTTAGACATTTCAAATGTACTACAACATACAGGTGTATGTAGACATATTTTAGAGTGTAGATTCACTCATTTTGTTTCGTATGTAGTCACTTGTTGCAATCTCTAAAAAGACTTATATTTGGAAACGGAGGGAGTACAACACATGCATGCATGCCGTGATTTTCCTTTTGATACTTGCATGTGTTGATTTGATGCACCTTGCCAAAATTTGACTATAAATTTAACTAACCAAATGTTCATGCATGTCACAAAAAATTACGGGGCTGTTTGGATTGTGACTATGTTTATCTTATGTTGCCACATTATTTTTTCCACACTTGCCACACTTGCCTAACTTGATTTGCTCAAATTGTTAGACCCACTTTGGCTTGCCTAAGGGAATCTTGCCACACCTTTTGTGTCTATGACATGTGGGGTTCACAGCTAATAAAAAAAATTCTTGTCTTCGGTGTGGCTAGAACCAAACACCCACCTAACTTGGTCAAATTTGCCTAAGGTGAGGTGTGGCAAAGTGTGGCAATATGTGGCTGGAAACCAAACAGCCCCTACATCATTGAAAACTATGTTCAAATACAAATCAAACGATATAATTTTTGTTAACATGCACTAACATTTTGTCAGTTAAATCTTTGGTCAAAATTTAGCACCAATTACAAAGTGGCCCAATAAATATTGTACTCTCACATTTTGTTTTGAGGATACTCCCACATACTCCATCCATTCCCAAATATAAGTCTTTTTAGAGATTCTAACAAGTGACTACATATTGAGCAAAATGAACGAATCCATACTTTAAAATATGTCTACATACATCCATATGTTGTAGTCCATTTGAAATGTCTAAAAAGACTTATATTTAGGAACGCACGGAGTAGAAAATATAAATAATAATGCATGTTGGGGCAGCCCACGTTTCCGATAATTTTAGTCGTGGGCTTGTTCACAATTTTTACGAGGGGGTGGTTGTTCATTTAATGGAGGGTCTTGTACCAGACTTGAACGATACAAAACGCGACTTGGCACACCGTAACACCACTTGGAATAAGCGGGTAGCTATCTCAAAAAACAATCAACAACTAAAATAACGGCGACCTGGCACATACACAATTTTAAACGATTATTTTGATGGAGTGAAAAAGGAAAACTACCCCACTACGTATATATAGGCCGGAGCCTCCGCGCTTGCTTGCTAGGGTTGCTCTATTCACACACTCTCATCCTCTCCAGATCTAAAGAAGATAGCGGTGGTAACACTGTCTTTCTCCCTTCAAAAAACACTATCTTTCTATCCTCACCGCTGGTTACAAATCCGGATGTATCCCCCTCCACCGGTGAAGGGAAGGAGGGTCAGCGTTTAGGCCGCCGTCTACAGTGAAGGAGGAGACCCACTGCCGGCCGCACCGTTATCTCTGGCCGAGCGCTCGCGCAGGAGGTCCTCCGATGCCTTCGTTGTTGCCCTAGTGTGGGCGGATCCGCCCTCCCGCCGCCCAGCTATCCACATCCTGACGACCTTCAGGTATATCTTCCTTCGAAACTGTCGTGGCTCTACTTCCGCAGCTCGCTACGGCGTTGCATGTGCATCATTTTCTACCTCTCAGCCCCTCCCGATCGGATGGTCCAACGTCACCTATTTTTTTTCTTCTATTGTTAGAGGTAAAGCTAATTCATGGAGTCGAATCTTGTACTTGGTTCAAACAAGAAATAAAGTGGGGGTGGGGGAATTTAGTATGTGCATCAGACTTGGTACAAAAAGGAAGGATAGGGAGTGAAAGTAGTACAGACTGGTCAGCCAACCGGTCTCTTGGTCAAAAAGGGAAATATAGGGGAGACACTGTACACAGTGGTATGACCAGGACTAGATTTGCTATCCACACATAAGATGGTTGCATGCATCATTATGATGCAGAGGCCGGGGCACGCCTCCATTTCCAAAAAAACATAGGAGTAGGTGGCTAGAGTGAACAAAAATGGGACCAACCCACATATGTTTCTTGGATGTTTGTTTCTCGGGGCAACAAACTCTGAATCACCACTTTATGCCCCGGTTTAGGTACATGGTGCTGGACTGCTGGTGCACCCACTCTCCCATGCCCTTGTACCAAATATTTAGCTGCTATTAATCTAATGCCCCTCGTAAAATGAAGCCATGCCACAGTTATAAGCCATGACAAGTTTAGCCAAATGTTTTTGCCTGTAATTGTTTGAGACTCTGACTGTTTCCTCTGTAGCTATTTGTGCAAACAGGGATATCCATTTCACCTGGTTGCTGTTGTGACCTTTTGGTGCACTGCACAAAACACTTCTTAAAAGAAGTGACTTTTGTGTTGTTTAATTGGAATGTCAGAATGGAACAGTTGGTTCATTTCAGTGGAACTGGACAAAGGAAGATCTGTGTTCCAATCCTCTTCATCCATATTGGCACCATAACATTCCTTTAGGTAAGAATGATTTTTAATGCATGTGTTCATCTCTATTTTGCGACTGCCATGAGAAAATAATGCTATTTTTTACTAGTACACTTGTACTCCCTCACTGACAAAACCAATTCTGAAAAAGAAGGCCAATCATGTACTTGGTTTCACCAACTGGTGAGGAGAAAGATAAACATAGCATGAAGAGGAAGAAGAAGAAGAATAAACAGTGCCAAGGTGATATTGCTGAAGCCGAGGCCTCAGTCGAGGCCATTCAAGGGCTCCGACAACGTCTACCTTACATGTGAAACGATCCTCCAGGGAGCCCTTCCACTTCTGCGTATTGTCCATGATGAATTTGATGCTACTGTGAGAGTAATATGATAATGTCTTTCTATCCTTTCTCACTAAGCTAATGAAGGTTTCACCTTGTTCATACTTGTGCAAACAGGGATCATGTTGTGCCAATCATACATTTTAGTGGAACTACACAAGACAATACAATGAACTGTATCCCAGCCAGTGCTTTAACTCTGCTGGAAGTTCTTCATAATCTTTCGATATAATCTCAGCACTGGTAAACAAGAGTGATTTAAACCATACATTTTAAGTGCACAGAAATATATACTATTGAGTGATTCCAGTGAGTGCTTTATCATCTCTTCTGGGACTACACGAATAAGCTTTTTTGCTCAGGTTGGTACCGGCCTATGGCCTTCATCCATATTAGTTTGTTGTCATCTCTATTTGTATCATGCTACTGTCATGAGAAACTCCTTTATCTTTGCACGTTAAAGTTTTGCAACCTATGATACATGGCAATGCTTTGAGTGTTGACCTAATTGGCACTGATTAAATAAACAAATACCTCTCTTTAAGCAAGACTGCTATGTTGCTAACTTTACCCATTAAGATAATGAGGCTGCTTCTATTTGTTAGTGTATGTTTCATCAACTAGTCCCACTATTACACTAATCTCACTCTCTCAATATATGTGCCAAGAGGGATGCTCCATTTTGGTGGAACTGCACAAAAACTTTGGGTGCTTCATTGCCTCGACAGCTTCCTTCCTTTCCTGTCAGTCGTTAATCTCGCTGCTTATTTTTTTGTCGTCACCGCTGGCTTATCTCAGCTTCCAGTAAAAGGAAATAGTAATTGATATGCTACCTCACACAGGTTGGTACTAGTCTTTATCCTGATTATTGTGCTTGTCATATGTATTGGTAATTTGGTATTGTGGTACTATTTGCCGATTTCATAAATGAGTAACTTGGAGCCGAAACTCGCAGACAAATCATTACATTGGGTGATTTTAGTAGAATTGCACAAAAAGATCAGATGGACAGGTAGTTATGCTGCTGCTATGTACTCCAAAGTTCACTCAGAAAAGCATCGATGTTGACAAGAAGAAGTGCCTATATTCATTCGAGTATCAACCGACGACAACCAGTTGTCAAACTCCAAGTATTAGGAGAGTGAATGCCAAAAATATTGCTTGGCGCATAGCCCAGAAAAAGCAGTCCAGTCTTTGCTCCCAACTTATACCTTTTGGTTATCGGCACATATGGTAGCGAACTGTATGGCATGTATTCTAAATATTCCAGACAAGTTGGTTGACGTGTATATTCATCTCGCACTTAATCAGTCTGCACTCCAGGGATGCTCCATTTCAGTTGAACTACACAAAAAAATTGGGTGGTTCATTTTCTCAACCGCCTCCTTTCTTGTCTGCAATGTAGAATTTTGGCGAGCTACAGGACCAAGATGAGCCAGTAAACTAGTTGGATGAAAGTAGTGGCCAAGTTGCTCAAACCTCCCTCGGCATGAGCCCACTATTTGAGGATAAACCTACAAGCAAAGTTTAGATTGTCTGTGCTGCCTCTTATGTACTCGAAAGTTTACTCGTACAAGCATTAATTTTAGCAAGAAGTACCTCTGACTGAACACCATTTACAAGTTTGTACCCTAGGTAATTAAAGTTTGTCCATGGATGATATTTGCTGTGATCTCAATCATTTGGATGCATAAACATAGTGAACATGTGTGTATCTGAATCTTTTTGTGAATTATCTATGAATATTGTCGTGTGATCTATCAATCATTTGGATGCATAGACATGCTGAACTTGTGTATATATGAATCTATTGAGTTGTTGATTGTGAATGTTGGCTATGAATATGAACGTGTCCTGTGAACCTGAGTTTGATACGAATGTTTACCTTTTCTATTGTACTTGTGTGTGAACTTGTTAGTATGCCTACTGTCGGATTTGTGACATGTGGGTGTCAACGGTACACCTTCTTCCCGAGAATAATTGCACCTGCTTTGTTAGGGTAGCAACGGCGCATCAGCTCTTTTTAATCTTTTTGCTCTGTCTTCCCCCTCCCCCTCTCAACCCTTGCCGTAATGTTTTCGGCCTCAAAACAAACATAGTATTGCGTTGTTTTTGGGGCTTGATGAAAAATCGAGTGCTGGTTTCTGTAGGTTGGCCCGCCCAACAAATGGGTTGCTGGTCCACCATGGACTGGGAGGTTAAAAATGCAAGTTGTATGGTGCAGAGGCAAGTAAAAACGCCATCGAGAGCCATCCATCGAAGAAAAAATCGCCCCGACAAAGCTTCTTCATCAGCCACCGCCGCCTCTTTAATCCAGTTCGCTCGGGGATCTAGCTGGTATCATTTTTTTCCAGAGGGCGAACAAGTATCAGCTAGGCCTAGGTTTTGCTTTTTAACATGCATAGCCCATGACATACGGAGACAGTGGTTTCAACTTATTTTTTGAGGTCCATACTGGCCTATGGGCTTTTTCTTAAAGATCGGCAACCCAATGTATGTTTCTCAGTAAAACACAGATCTCTGTTCTATTTATCTATATACAAGAATAATAATGTTGTCTCCAATTTATGTTTTCCCTTCTAACTAAATTATATATATTTATATTATTACTATTGTCGTATAGTTTATACAGACTTATATATACATTATAAAAACATCCCACGTGTTATTAACTTATAGAAGTAAATGTTTAACAGAAGTTGGGAAGGAAAATCCTGGTTGTTTTTGACTCACAGGCAAGGAAAATCTCGGTGATTGCGTACAAAAGCTTGCGAAGATTTTAAGGACCAATGTAATAATAACACGCTCATTTTTATTTTGAGCAATAACTCGCTAATTTGTTAATTATATATATATATATAATGTGTCGCTCCAATTTATTTTTTGATATTAATTGCTCCTTCTAACCTAACATTATATATAGAACGAGCCCAGCTAATTCGTGTATTTCAAGAAAGTGCAAATGGGCTGGGATTTCTTAGAAAATATAAATGGGCCGCATTGACACGAAATTATTTGTTCACCCATCCGAGCAAATGGACAAAGCATGGGTTAAATATATGCCACATTTTTGCAAGCTGACATGTGGGCCAATAGGTCGAAGCCTACGCAAGGCATTGTCAAGTTGGTCAACAAATGATTATGACATCCACAGCCATTGGATTTATATCCAACGGCCGGCATGCACCTTCAATCTCTCGTCTTCTTCCTCCAGCGTTGCCGGGACCGCCTGGTCCGGCCTCCGGCGGCTAGCGGCTCTGCTTAGCACACATCGCTACAAAACGCTACCCCACCGCCGGCCAGGCTATCTCTCCACCCCTCCACACCTCCTGTTATTATCCACCGACTACAGCCCCACGCCACACCAGAACCAGTTATAACCCTTCTCCTCATCTCCATCTGCGACTCCACTGCCGCGTCTTCCCCATCTCTTGGTCGTTCCAGTCTGGGGCCTCGCCTCGTCCCCCGGCCTTGGTGCACTCGGCACGGTGTGGTCAATGTCGTCAACAACTGAGAGTCATTGTAAGATGACTGTACGTGAGAGGCCGACAGTGGGGACGCAACACGCCCAAGGACGCACGCATGCAACTGCATCCTTTTTACCCTGAAAAATAATATTTTCTCCCCCTGACTGCTGGCACCCACCAGCTACATCTTCGCACACAAGGAAGTGTGTCCATATTATGGGCAAAAAAATGATTCGCCCCTTGACTGCTAAGACCCACCAGCTACATCTTCGCACGCAAGGTAGTGCCTGACAGTCGAGATCCACCTAGTCGAAGCGTACGTAGCGTTGTCATTCTGGTCGCAAACGTGTACGTACATACAATCGGTCTGTCTCCAGGCTGCAGCGATGAACCGTGACCGTGCAAGGAAGGGCATGTGTCGTAGTAGAGGCGCGCACGTGTCGTAGTAGAGGCGCACAGGTAGCATGTACACGTATGTACAGCGGCCAGGGTGCAAGAAAGTAAATACGACCACGTACATACATACGGGCGGGGTCTCAAATGCCTACTCTCGCATACGTACAGCCAGGGCTCGTGTACATGGCTGTGTCAGAACGGAGAAACTGCGTCGTCATCGTGTTCATGGGGAGCCAACGGAATGCCTCGTGTTCATCGGGAGGCAACGAAACGTGTGCTGTTCATAGGGAGCCAACCGGCTTGGATGAAACAGGCGATGGAAACGAGGCCTGGCGTACCACAGAACGGAGGAAACGGCCTTGTGTTCGATAGGCCATGGTGGAAACGGGATCTTATTAATCGAGAGGGGTCTGACATACCGTAAAACGGAGGAAACGGGCCTCCTACGGTTGAAACGGGGTCCTGTTGATTGGGAGGGGTGTGACATACCACAAAATGGAGGAAACGGACTTGTGTTGGAGCTCTACGTTCGAAACGGGGGTCCTGTTCATCGGGAGGGGTGTGGAATACCGCAAAACGGGACTCCACGGCATACTGTTCATCTCCACCGTCGACCTCCTCTAGCCTCCACGGGCTCCTGTTCATCCACCATCGACCTCCTCCAGCCTCCGCCTGCGACTGTTCATCCACGGGCTCCTGTTCATCCAGCCTCCACCATGCGCTCCTCCACCGGCTACTGTTCAACCAGCCCTCTCCACGGGGGTCCTGTTCAACCACCCTCCACGGGCTACCTGCTCATCCAGCCCTCCACCGCCATCGCTCAACCAGCTCTCCACCGCTTCACTGCTCAACAAGCCTCCACATGGTCCTGTTCATCCACCGCTCGATTGATCGTGGTATCTGCTCATCCAGCCGCAACGGCCTCTACTACCACGGGTTCTCGCTCATCCAACCCCCACCGGAACCGTTCATCCAAACCCCCACAACGCCATCTGCTCATCCCGAGGCAGCATCGACCGCTTCAGCTTAGCGCAGAGCGGCGAATCACTCGGTTCGTGAACGCTTAGCTCGCGGCAATCGCCGGGTTCGATTAGAGCCCAGCGCCTTACTCGGTTCGGGATTAGAGCCCAACACTCAAGACACACGCTGCATATACGTACGAGAGAAATGCGAATCGCTTGGCCCCCGACCAGCCACCGTAACCGGGAACACCCCGATATTTTTCTCGCCCTCGCTTCTACCACGTTTTTTTCCGTCATGGACGGCCCAAAGAATGTCATGCAACTGCGTCTCCGGCCCACCCAGGAGAAAAAGCCCATTTTCTGTCATGATTTTTTGTCATAGAAGTAGGAGCCCACCACATCTATGATGATACCGGGTTTTGTCACAATTATCATCATAGAAGTGTCATAAGTATGACCGTATTTTTTTTCGTTCGGCCCAAAATGTCACGGATGTGTCTTTTTTTTGTAGTGCCCTCCACCCATTTCGGATCGTAATCAAGAGGAAGATAATTGTTCTGAGGGGGATTCAGAAGGAGAAGACCACTCCTATTTACCCCCTGAGGTCTTCGCTCGAACTTGGCATGCTGATGTTGGTAATATTATGCATATGGTGCCTTGAATTGCTCAATGTATACATCAAATATGTCATCTGCTTAGTTTAGACATGCTTTGTGTCAATGCCATCTATTTAATTTCTTTATCGTATATGTGAATCATGGGATGCCATCTTGTTTAGCCGGCATCATATAGGTGAATTTTGCAATGCCACCCTGGTTAGCCAGTCATCTTATCTGTGAATTTTGCAATGCCACCCCGGTTAGCCAGTCATCTTATATGTGAATTATATCATGCCAGTACATTCAATTACTCTTCCTATGCATCAACCATTCGGCACAGTCCTAGAAAAATCTGAAGTGGAAACAAGGGCTTCAGAGCAGAAAATGCTATCTGACGAAGTGCATGTCTTGCTAGTTATGGATAGCTCCTCAGAGGAGGATTCAGAGAAAGATGACCAGTCCTATCCCGAGTGCATGCTCTAACTTGCCAGGGTTATGTTGCTCCTATCGTGCGTATGGTATCTTGCATTGCTATGTCATTTGCTTAGTTTAGACATGCTTTGTGTGAATGCCACCTGTTTAGTGTCTAATTACCATATATTTGAATTATGCGATGCCATCTTGTTGCAAGACATTATATATGTGAATTATGCAATGCTATCTTGTTGCATGACATTATATCCGTGAATTATGCAATGCTATATTGTTTAGCCAACCGTCATATATTTGAATTATAACATGTTGTCCTTTTTTTGTATTTCTCGTTGCATTTGTCGACAATGTTTGTATATTCAACTGCTCTTCCTGTGCATCAGCCATTTGAATTGGTGATGGAGAAATCTGAGTAAAACAAGGTCTTCGAGAGCAGACAATGCTACCTGCCAAGCGTATATCTTGCTGGTTACAGATAGCTCTTCGAGAGGAGGATTCAGAGGCGATGACGAGTCCTATTATCCCCCGAGGTGTATGCTCAAACTTGGCAGGGTTATATTACTCATATCATGCATATGTTGTATTGCAATGCTTAGTTTTTACATCATATACATAATATTGAATGCCATCTCCTTAGTTGACACATCATATATGTGATTGCCCTCTGCTCACTTGCTTAGTATATAAATCATATATATGAATTATATCATGCCAAGATGTTTACATAGACAACATGTATCTGAATTATGGCATGCCAACCCATTTTCTAAAGACATAATATAGTTATATCATCTCATCCTGTTTACATAGTCATCATATTTTGAATTATGGCATTCTATCCGTGAATTATATCATGCCATCATGTTTCCATCGACAACATGTTTGTGATTTATCGCATGCCAACCACTTTAATTGATACATCGTATAATTATATCATGTCATCCTGTTTACATAGTCATCATATTTTTAAGTATGTCATTCTATCCTGTTTAGTTAGCCATCATACATGTGAAATTGTGTCATGCTATCCTGTTTAATTAGCCATCATATATGTGAAATTATGTCCTGCTATTCTGTTTGGTTAGACAATATAAGTTTGAATTATTTCATGCCCTATTTTCTTCCCTACTATCCATTGCACCTGTCTATCTTACAATGTCTGTACATTCAATTACTTTTCTTGTTTATCAGCCATTTCAATTGGAGGGGGTGATGGCAGTACCTATGGGAGTAAAAACACGGTCTTCAGAAAAGATCGTGCTACCTGTCGATGCAGATAGAACCACGGTTGTACTTGCCCAAGAACCAGCCCCACCACACATAACCCAGTCTCACGCAGAATGTACCCCTACCCAGTTGGACAAAGAACGAGCTACACTCTTTCTAACCCCAACCCTAGCAGATAGTAACCCAGTTCCAATTGACACAACACCGTCTCCACCACAGAGCACTCGAACACGAGCAGTTAGTCAGGCAACTGCAGTGCCCAAAGCACGAGGACCACCACTCCGAACCCCATGTCAATGCTTAAAGCAGAAGAACAATTGTTCTCAGGTCAGGTTCCGTAGCTATGGTTCATACTACTTTGCTCTTACATCACTGTATTTACACATACCAACTAATTTCAAATTTGAAGGATGCAATTGAAACTCCAATGGCGCAACAGGTATGTTTTAAACCTGTTTCTTTAACGTGTTTGCTATTGTAACTTGCTCTATGTTGATTTCAGTTTCAGTTGAATAAACAGTTATGTTCTCATGCCATGCACATTACAAGTGTTGTTATTGCTTTGTGTAGTTTCCCACACTTATATTCTGTCTATGCTGCTTTGTCTTAAATAGATATGATTCGAATCGTATCTATCTTGATTTGGCAACATAAACTAGAATGATATAGACCATACAAAGGACCATACTACATAGATATATGTTTGTTTCATGCTGTTATCCTGTCCACCTTACTACTGAACTGGTTTACCAAAATGAGTTTCATATACTACATTGTAAACCTGTGATGTGTTTGTTTGTTTCTCTTTTAGAACGCGGATAAATATTGGAGAAGAGTACCCCGTTATGCAATGGTAAAGGAAGTAATGCGAATAACGTTCAAGATAGTGAGACATCCCTGTTGGTCTCCAAGAAAGCTGATAGAAACTATATTGAAGACACTGAGACAATCCCAAAGTCCTGTCTTGATGTAGTGTTCGAGTTATCGGGTTACTCTCGCGGCACCATTTCTTCGAACTCGCTGCCTGAATCAGTTCGGCTTCTTGAGTCTCAACTTCAAGTTGAAAGACATAGATCAGATGTTATGCGACAGGAAGCATAAAGACTGAGGAAGTCCCTGCAGAATTCAGATGCATACTTCCTGGTGCAACAACAAGTGCTAGAGGATTTAAGCGCCGAACAAGAGAAAGTTAATAAGCTTTCTAAGCATCTTGCCAGAATTATGGGTACCCAGGATATTGTTTATTGAGATCTTCAAGTGGTTTCAGTTCGACTTGTTTTTACGCCGCTTATTTGCATCGGTCGCCAACTTTGACAACCAAAGGTATATGATATGTGCTTTGTTCCCTATATTTGCAATCGGCGAACTTTGATGCCCAGTGGATGTAATATGTGTAGTAGCCGTGATAGCCTAGCGTAAGTTGCTTGCTTATTTATTTCCTTGTTGTCTTGTTTATTTGTTTGCTTGTAGTCAGTGCAGTTCTTTTTCCGTGGGTTGCTAGTGGCCGCAATAACCTATTTTTTAAAACTAGGCCACAATAACCATGGGCTACATATTTACTGTAATTACCATGGGCCTCATACGGGCTGTAGAAACAATGGGCCTTCTAAGGGCCATAGAAACAATGGGCCTTCTATGGGCCGTATCATCAATGGGCCTTCTACGTGTCGTATGATCGATAGGCCAAACATGGGCCAATAACAGATCGTATTATGGGCCATAAACGGGCTAGATTTGGAATCGTCCATTCACGGGCCGACAATAATGGGCCATCGTTAATCGACCGTATTTGATGACGCTATGAAAACGGCCCAACGGATTAACATGCTGCAAACGGGTCGATTGTAACCGCGGGCTGAATTTGGCCCACAAGTAGAAAAGACCAATAACGGGTCGTAAGTAACCGAATGATGGAAATGAGCCCAAGAATAAATGGCCCCTGAAAAGGCCGAAAGATAATACGGGTTGGAAACGGCCCAATGGAATAATGGGCCATTAATGGGTATAAAGGGGTACACTGTTCATTGCGGGCCAGATTCACCACGGGCCGTTAATGGTCCAAGAGTAACAAATGGCCTCGCATGGGCCGAAAGACATCATGGGCCATACATGGGCCGGAAGTTACAACGGGCTGGAATCATATTGGACGGCCCAGATGAAGCTACTAGGCTTAATTCCGATAGGTCGTAATGGGACGTGAGTTAGCGGGCCATAAATGGGATATATACGAACAGGCCATTAACAGGCTTTCCGTGGGCCGACCCGTTACCTTTTGACCAAGTCAAATGGGCCGGCCTTTTCACCGGAATGGGCCTCTGTTAGGCCGTGCCAGATGTCGACGTATCGTAGGTGCCTCCTGTCCAATGAATGGATGACATATGTCCCAACGGTGAGCCAACACGTATTTCCTCCGACCAATAAGAATTTTACACGTGGAAAATCCTCATTGGTCCCGGCTGTTAGCGGGTTATCGGATCCAAAACCGGACCCAATAGCTTAACGGTGACCCGTTATGATGGATGCCACGTGTCGTCACCCTTGACGAAAGCACTTCCATGACGCGCGATTTATCGTCATGGAAGTGGACACTTCCATGATGATAATTTTGGTAATGTCATGGAACACTTCTACGACAACACAGGTATGACTATCTTGATTGTGTCATAAAATTTTCATGGATTTACATGCATGATAGAAAACGTGACCTACTGTGAGAAACACGTATCATCACGGAAGTGTCTTTTTTTGTAGTGATAGTTGTTGCGGCCGGAGCTTCTGATGCTAGGCAGAGTAACTAGAGAAGAGGAGAAGCAAATGTTGGATATGTCAGTTTCATTACTTGCAGAGTAGCATAGCACTATATATAGTCATAGTCTAGGTTTGGATGCGAACCAGCTACAGGAGCACGTCTGTCTTTTTTCTAAAACTCAGCAACGTCTCTTTACTGGTACACTAACTTGTTCTGTATGTCTTCTCAAGTCTTTGATTTTCGGAAATGTTAGTTGGCAAACGTTCCCTGTGAGGAGGAGGGCAAACAAACGCATTTTCCTGGCACTCTTAGCTGCGACGCAAGATCAAACGGTGGCAGTTTCGGGAATGTTATCTGGGGAATGAGCCCAGTTTTTCTTTTCTTCCTATAAAAAAGTATGCTACGTGGTGTCGGCTTAGTCAACAAATGATTGTGCCAACCTTGAGCGTTGGATTGACATTCAACGTCTATCTTGTTTCTTCAGTCTCTTCTTCCTCCAACCGCTAAAGCCAAACCAGCGCCGGCGGGACCGCCTGCTCCCGCCTCATGTCGGTGTCAAAACCGGTGGATCTCAGGTAGGGGGTCCCGAACTGTGCTTCTGAGGTCGATGGTAACAGGAGACAGGTGACACGATGTTTACCCAGGTTCGGGCCCTCTCTATGGAGGTAATACACTACTTCCTGCTTGATTGATCTTGATGAATATGAGTATGAGAAGAGTTGATCTACCTCAAGATCGTAATGGCTAAAACCCTAGAAGTCTAGCCTGTATGACTATGAGTATGATTCTCCGTCCCTATGGACTATGCCCTCCGGTTTATATAGACACCGGAGGGGATAGGGTTGTACAAAGTCGATTATAGAGAAAGGAATATTCATATCAGGGCGCCAAGCTTGCCCTCCACGCCAAGGAGAGTCCCATCCGGACACGGGAGATAGTCTTCAGTCTTGTATCTTCACAGCCCATCAGTCCGGCCCACACATCATAGTCCAGACGCCCGAGGACCCCTTAATCTAGGACTCCCTCAGTAGCCCCTGAACCAGGCTTCAATGATGATGTGTCCGGCGCGCAGATTTTCTTCGGCATTGCAACGCAGGTTCCTTCTCTGAATACTCCAACGCAGTCTTCGGACACAAGGAACGTGTCCGGCTTTGCAAAACAAATACGACACACCACCGCAGAGATCATAGTATTTCATGAGTCCAATCCGCTGACAACTTTTTGTAGCGTGACGTCACGTCACCGCCCGGTGTTTACATCGAACTGTTTTTTAGCCTGTCGTTCCATGTTCTGAGACGCGGTTTCATTGGCACATCTTGTCGCAGCAGAGATCGTGTCCCCTTATTACGGGATCCTCATCAACAAGGGTGTGGGTATTCCAACCGTCTGGTTGGCATGATTCTTTAAGAATAGGCAGGTTTTAAGTCCGAGGAGGTGGCATTCGATATTCATTGCCTTTATAAAGGGACTAAGGCCCGTCTTTCTTCTTTACGCCAACCCTTTCCTGAGCCTCTCCAACCTCGAGCTCCAGCGCCCAAGGTTTGATTGCTTCGAGCTTTCCAGTCATGTCTGGTCCCAGCCCTCAAGGTCGGTGGGTGCCTTCCTCTATCACTGGGGAGGATATCGTGAAGCTTCGGGCGGCAAGATACCTGACCGCGGAAATCCCCCACAGGCTTCCTACTCAAGGGCAGGTTATTCCTCCTCCCAGATCCAGCGAGAGGGTCGTATTCATCTCCCACTTCCTCCGAGGGATAGGGTTTGCTCTCCACCCCTTTGTTCGAGGGATCATGTTCTATTACAGGCTAGATTTTCACGATCTAACTCCGGACTGCTTTCTTCACGTCTCGGCGTTCATTATCACGTGCGAGTCCTTCCTCCGTATTCCCCAACACTTTGGCTTGTGGCTTAAGACCTTTAATGTGAAGCCAAAGGTAGTCAATGGGAAACAAGCGTAGTGCGGTGATGCTATAGTGAGAAAACTCATCAACGCTCCTTGGCTAAAAGGATCCTTCAGAGAATCTTCCGAGTTATGGCAGCGGGAGTGGTTTTACATCACCGAACCCCATGGTACCGAGTGGGCAGCTGCACCTGCATTCCGATCTGGCCCTCCAATTCAGCTCGCATCATGGGTTAATAAGGGGTTGGACTGGGGATCAATTGATGAAGTGCAGACTCTACAGAGCCGCATACGGAGTCTCCTTAAGAAGAACATCGAACTCATCGACGTGATTCAAGTAATGTTAGTCCGCCGGGTCCTCCCGTGATAGCGACGACCACCCCGTGTGTGGGAGTTCAGTACGGAAGGACCACGAACCTTGCAGCACTTCTTCGACGCGACGCACACAGGAACGTGGAACTTATTTTTCGGGACACGAGAACAATGGCTGGATACTACAGAGGACATCGGCCTTGACTGCAACCATCCGGATACCTCGGTCAGCATTCAACTCCCAAACACAGCTTAGTTAAACATCTCATAATAAGATACTGAGAAGACCACCTTCTTCCAGGGCTCGATAAACAAGGCAGAGTGAATCAGGTGTTCGGCCCCCCACCTTGAAGACTCAGCTAGTCCCGTGCTAACAAGGATGCTGGTCCCGGCGGCATACCAGGCGCCGGTGAAAGAGGACAATAAGGAGAGAGGGGGAGCTAAAGGTAGCCTCGAAGGTACACCAAACACTGTGTCCAGGGAGATTAAGGCTCCCTCTTTCGAAGACAAAAGAGAAGGAGAAGCTGACATCCTTTCTCCTCATGGTAAGAAAAGGGCCGCCTCCGAAATTTGGGAGGTAAAGGCTCCTAAGCGAGGCAAGACGCCCCTGTCAAACGGTTCGGGTTCAGAAGGCGACATTGTCACACAGTTCCTTCATAAGGACAATACTTCAGCCAAATCGTAAGTGAACAAGGATGTTTTAAACATATCCCGTTCCTTTTCCTGTTACCAGGGTGACATCTAGAATACATGTTTTTTCAGTCCGGCACACAGTCTTCCTCAGCAATCCTCCTCTTCGGGGGATCTTCTTCTGGAGACGATGGAAAGCAGACGCCTCCGCAAGCTTCCCCGCCCAACAGGGCGGACGACATCGATGTGTCGTCCCGAAGGATCTCGCCCGATCAATAGAGGACAATGGAGACAACGCCCCAAGTTGAAACTTTGGCCGCACGGGGTCCGGGGTGTGCGGTCCCTATGGGGACTAACAATAAAGGCGTCGGACTATCCGTCTTACAGGCAGAGACGACTCTAGGGTCAAGCAAACATATCCTTCCAAAGGGAGTTCGTGCTCCCACAGCTACTTCCAAGAATCCGGAGGCCCCGGATACACTGATGGACATGTTGCGATATTCGCCTGTCTCAGAGGAACATTGTACTTTGATGGGTACGGTGGTTGAGTGGATTCTGTCTGTTAAAAGCAGATTGAATGAAGCTTTCACGAGCCTGCTAAGAGGCTTCGAGGTATGCAATGTTATATTTTAGATTGTGCTCTATATGCAAAATGCACCTGTGTATAGATAGTAGCCCCTGAGACTCTGGTTGGTGTCAAAAGGGAGGCAATCAGAGGATCAAAAAAGAATCGCCCAGGAAATAATCCAATTAATTTGCACACAGGCTGTTGCCTCCATGATGTCTGCCCACGCTACAGAGGTTGCAGGTCTGAAGCAAAAACTTGATGTGGCAGATGACGACATCATTCTTATTAACAAGCATCTCGACGAGGCGCAAAGTATGTTTTGGGGCGGTCAGTGTATGTATGTATAATAACATGGGCACGAAGCTAGAATTATATTCGGAGACATACATATCTGCAGATAGTGCCGCCGCAATGGAGACCCTTCGGGCCGAACTTGCCCAAGCCAAGGAGCAAGCCCGGATGAGTAATGTGGATGCCAAGAAGGCAACTAATGAGCTAAATGCCGGACAGGCTGCTCAGCGCTAATGTGAGGAGAAAATGTCTACCATGGCGCGCGAGCTGAAAGAAGCCACTGTCCGGTGTGAATTCCTCGAGAGGGATAACAAAGACAAAGTGGTTGATCTCGACAAGGCCTTACAAGAGGCGAGAGGAGCACAATCTGAGTCTAGAGCGCCTCGGGAAGAGGTCCGGCAAGCTGGGGAGATAGCGGCCGGTAAGCCTTTCTTATTACAGACTAAATTTGGCGATCCAAAGTATTCCCCCCTTAATCAAATGTGGAGCTCTCCAGACGCATTCTTGGACTTGCCGAAGAGCGCCTCCGATGCGGCGCAGTTTTATGAAGCGCGAGAAGGGTATGCAGCGGAGAAGCTGTTCTGGTCACAATTCGGCACGCCAAAGCACCCGCTGTTGCTGAACGAACAGATGGCCCAGTTGGCCGAACTCCACACGATATCTGGTTCTGCCATGAAGGACGTCGCGATCCAGCTGTGGCCGACTGAGCCAATGCCGAATAGTTATTTCGGTTTGGTGGAGCGACTTGTCGATGCGGTGCCGCGTATCAACGCCGTTAAGCGGTCAACGTGCATTGAAGGTGCACGGATGGCCTTTGCCCGCGTCAAGACGTACTGGGCGAAGATGAAGGCCACCAATATTGCAGCGAAAAGTCCGCCCAAGGGCAAGGAGCATCACACGCCGGAGCATTATTTCGAGGATGTCTTAGAGGGTGCCCGCTTGATAGAGGGTAAGTGCTCAAAAGATATGATATTCGAGTGAAATGTATTGATATGGTAAAAACAATATTATGATATTTTAAGGCTATGCCTAGATATTTTGGCTCCTCTTGTGAGGCTATTTTTTTGTATAATCTGAAAGTTTTCTAGTCGTCGGCTTCAGCCCCCTCGCATAAAATACGGGGGTGTTCGGAAAAGCACTTGATCACTCTTGACCCAACGTCTTGGTCCGTGAAGGAGGTGTCAATGCGGCGAACTAGGCAATCGGACTATAGGGCTTTAACACTTTCACTTAGCCATAGGAGTTTGACCGTGGGTCTATGATATAGCCCCTGGTATGTACGCAGTTATCCGAATACGGTACGTGTCACATCCCAAGATCTGGTTTGCACTAGGCTAGCCCTTCATGTGTGCATCATGTTTAAATTCTCAGAAATTTGAAATGGGGATCGCTAAACCCTAGCACCAAATGAAATTCAAATAGGTTCAAATGAAATATTTTTCAATGACCTAGAATGCCCTTTGGAAATGTTCATGATTTCTGATAAAGGTGATAACCTCTGCCAAAAATGATGAACATATTTATAGGCCATTCCTGGATTTTTGAATTAAATCATAGACTATTTGACTTTGGGCATTTAAATACTATAAATAATTTAAATGCTCATATAATGTTGGAACTATTTGTGGGCCACTGAAATAATTCAAAAAGTGCTCATGAATATTTTCAGGGTTTATAAAATTGATTTGGTTTTTAAAACTAGATCAAAAACAAACTACAAATTAGAAAACAGAAACAAAAAATAGATAGAAAAGGATTAGAACTCACCTGGCTTACCTGGCAGCCCAATCCACTAGCCGGCCCAGTGCTGTGCAGCCCAGTTGCCAGTCATGGCCTACCTTGTGCCAGAAGGACGCGAGGCACGTGGCTGCCGCGCGCTGGCAACCTCCTGCTTGCCGCTTGCTCCTGGACGTCGCTAGGTGCGCCACGCGGTCCCCTAGAGCCTTCACATTCGCTCCCCCCTCTGTTTGTCCCCTCTCTCACCCTCTCCTTGCCATGGCCGCAACCGCCAAGCGCTCGTCGCCGAGAAACCCGCAGCCACCGTGCTCCCCTCGCCTCTCCGACCTGCCCACGGGCTCCGCCTCCATCGCCCGCGCCTCTCCATCAGCTCACACGATGCCGGACGCCCTGCATCACCCTCTGCCCCGCCATCTTTGCCTCCTCTGCCCCGAGATCGCCGGTGGCCACACGACCTCATCAGCCCCTCCCCGAGCTCTCCAAGACCACCGTCGACCCCGCTGTGAGCTCCTGGATCTAACCCCCTAACCCTACTACCCTTTTCTCTCCGTACCCGTCGCCCCCTTGCTGACCGTAGCACGCCGCCTCCCGAGCTCGCCGTCGACGCAGCTCCGATGACCGTTTGGTCACCCCGGCGACTCCAACGCGCTCGTGGCACCCCCCAGAGCATGCCTAGCGCAAGTAGCCCTCCGTTTGCATGCTGCAACCGCTATTCCTTGGTCGCTCGAACTCCGGCCGTTGCGGATGACCTCACCATCGTTGACGACGACCACCCCAGGCCCGGAAACCACCACCAATCGACACGCCGTCGCGCCAGCTCTCCATAGAGCCCAACGGCGCATCGAACGGTGCCATGTAGACGAAACCCGAGGCACAAGAGCGCCGCTGACCCGCCGGTGGCTAAACGCCGGCGAATTTGACCCCGCTGACCCCGGGTTGACCCTAGTTTGGCCCCCTGGGTCAATGACAGGTGGGGCCAGGCCCTACTAATTAATCTAGAATTAGTGCTAATTAAACCATGATAGTTTAGTTAGTAACTAACACACGGGACCCACTGGTCAGGTTTGACCTAGGTCAGCTCAGTGGATCTGCCGACGTCAACAGGATGTCATGTCGACGTTAAAGAAATCATTTATCGATTTTGTTTATTTCTAAATAACCAGAAAATCCAGAAAATGATTTGAACTTCAAAAATTCATAGAATTTCAAACGTAACTGCAAATGAAATAATTTATATATTAAAAATGATCAGAAAAATCCAATCTATCCATGTGTACTTGTTTCATGCATGTTAAAGCAACTTAACCCTGCTGTTTATAGAAAAACATGATAAAGGACTATATAAATTCATAAGATGAGTTTGGGGTTGAATCTTTGGTTCAAAATGGCTCAAACCCATCTGGTTGTAGTTGCATTAGCCCAACACACTCATTTTGCCATGTCATTATCATGCATCATAATTGTTGCATTGGATTGATTGCGTTCTTCCTTGTTTGCCGGTATTTGTCCCCTCTCAGCGGACGTAGTTTCAATGATGAGTTCGATGACACCGATGAAGAACTATACTATCTTCAGAAGTGCCAAGAAAGAAAAACCCCCTTGTTCATTTCGATACAAACCCACCCTCTCGCTTATGCTCTCTTTTACTGCGTTAGGACAACAATGATTCAATTGTTACATGCTGCGGTAGTTGAACCCCTTTTCCTCTGCATGACCTGTCATTGCCACAGTAAATAGATGAAGCCCACTAGCATGAGTAGGAGTTGTTTGAGCCCTGATGTGCCTACTCATTCATGTTTGTTTGTCATGCCTGCTGCTGCTTAGAGTTGAGTCAGGTCTGATTCATCAGGGATGAATTGGAATGGTGATGACCATGTCCTACTGTGTGTGAGCTAAGTGTGTGAACACGATTTGGTAAAGGTAGTGGTGAGAGGCCATGTAGGAGTACATGGTGGGTTGTCTCATTGAAGCCGTCCTCAGGAACTAAGTTCTGTGTTTGTGATCCATGAGCAGCTACTACCACACATTGGGATCCTTAATTGACTCTCTCGACTTATTAATCACCTTGATCTCTGTCCAGGAGTTGCAACTAGTTTCTGGTGTTTGTAGGATATGTGTTGGAGGCCGTGCATAGCGCTGACCCTAGGGGTGGGCTATGATGCGGTAGATACACCATGGCACGGTGTACCAGGTGCCCGTTTGGTGTCTCGGGAACCCTGCACACATCGTTTGGGGCTGTGAGCAAAACCCTGGCCGGATTTCCTCACGGATGGAACCCGAATAGGCGATAAACCTGGACTAGAGACTTGTGTGGTTAGTCAAGTCGTGGCCGACGCCCTCGCCAGGCTTCCGCTTGAAGGTTGCCGAGATACACGACGTGTACATGGTGGTAAGTGGCGAGAGCGTGTGTGAAGAAGTACACCCCTGCAGGGTTATAAATGATCTATTCGAATAGTCGTGTCCGCGATAAAGGACTTCTAGGTTGCCTGTACAGTTCATAGACAAGTGAAAGTGGATACTCTAAAGTGCGCAAGATAAGCGTGAGTTCTATGGATGGCGTTCTCGTAGGTAGACGAGAGCGGCTCCATAGTGGTGTATTGATATGGTGAATATGTGGACTCGTGTGCGCCACCTCAAAGAGTTACTTGCAGTCATAATTTAGGATAGCCACTGAGTCAATGCTGGCTTGCTGAAGTGAAACTCCACCACCCCCTTCGTTGATACTGATGCATATGTAGCTAGTTCTGATGTATGTCTTGTTGGGTACATTTGTACTCACGTTTTCCTATTTTATGTTTTGCAGAGAGACGTCAGTCTCGCTAGTAGTTCCACGTGGAATTCGACGTTTAGCTTGCTATCTCAGCTACGATCTTGTACCCTTGGGAGGGTCTTGTAGATAGTCAGGCTTGTCAGCCTTTTTCATTTGTAGTTGTCTGTACTCAGACATGTTTATGCTTCCGCTCGATGCTTGTATGCTCTGTATGTTGGGTCATGCGACCATGATTTTAATACTTGGCTCCTCGGAGCCTAATGAATAAATACTTGAGTCGTAGAGTTATGTTGTGATACCATGTTGTATTTACACATATCGAGCATATTGTGTGTATGATTGAAATGCTTGGTATGTGTGGGATCCGACAACCTAGTTATTTATCCTTGGTAGCCTCTCTTATGGGGAAATGTAGTCTTGTGCTTCCATGAGCCATAGTAGTCTGCTACAGCCCGGTTCACTGTAGTCCTGCTAGCCCAAAGACTCTTTGCTCGGAACACTTGACTGGCCGGCATGTGATTCACTTTGTTTCGTGTTCCGCTCCTTCAGGAAATGTCACGCGGTGCCATCCGAGTCCTGCTTAGCCTGCTACAGCCGGTTCACCGAGTCTGTTAGCCGATGCTACAGCCCGGATTCGCGCTGCTCGCCAATCGACATGCTCGATGTTGATTCATGTATGCTGTCCCCGTAAGTTAGTGCCACTTTGGGTTCATGACTAGTCATGTCAGCCCGGGTTCTCTATCATATGGATGCTCGCGACACTATCATATACGTGAGCCAAAAGGCGCAAATGGTCCCGGGCCATGGTAAGGCGACACCCGTGGGAATACCGTGCGTGAGGCCGCAAAGTGATATGAGGTGTTACCGGCTAGACCGATGTGACTTGGAATCGAGGTCCTGACAGTGCGTTACATGAGTGACCTTAAGAACGGCCCTTCGTGTAAGACGGAAAGAATCGCGAAAGATTCTAGTAAATCATCGAGTGGTTGACCAGCTCTCGCCGCATCATGACAGTCAGTTTTCAGCTTTCTCTACTAAGGTGCTCGTCGGGATAAACCAGGACACAATCGCAGTAGTTCTCCCATTACTACCCTAGCCGATATAGCGGAATGTAAGGTAGTAAGCACAGGAGTCGGGCAACCCAACTATTGACCAAAGACATGATTCGGAGCTGGTTCATATAAGGCCAAACTCATGACGCCGAAGTGTGCTATAAAGCTATGCAAACTTTGTCGGCAACTCATTTGTTCCCATATCGAGCCCTTGGCAATTAGTGCCGAGGTGCGAGTGTGAAACAACCGGATTTTTTTAGCTCTTTAGAAAAAGAGAATACTGGATACAGATTATGTTCACTGAAACCTGATTGATATGTCAATTGCCATTTTACGAATAATAACGCCACGACCCAGGCTATTTGACATGCCGGTGGTCGAAGGCTGATGGAGAAGGCACTGTTACAGGCTCGAAATAGAGAGTGCGGTCTACACAAAATTATTTGGACCTCCTGTCGCACGTCTGTGTCACCTTGCCTCGGTGAAAGGATTCCTTAACAGGAATAACCTTTGGGTAACTGTATGAAGCCGAACTCCTAATGGGTCCGGGAGATGACTAGTTTTGAGCCACCTGTGATAAGAGATAAAAAATGGTTAGAAAAGAAAAGGATTAAATGGGAGTTCTTGTAGGCTTGTTAGTATTCTGCCTCCGCCGATGACCAAGGTATTTTAAGTACATAATTATGCATGCGCGGTATAAGCCTCGCGTGTGTGGAAGGCGAACGACGGAGGCCGAACTGCTAATCCAGCTCTGAGATTGATCTGTTCCAATTAATAGGGACCGGCGGCTTAATGGCCGATGAGTTATGCGGCTTGATGAGGCCGCTTTGTAATTCGTCCGTAATAGCCGTAGTATGGTCTTCTGTACAGAGGGAGTGTTCCGTATTTCCATTTACTTTTATGATGTCGCTTGGACCGGGCATTTTAAGTTTTGCGTGGGCGTAGAGCGGGACCGCATTAAAACGAGCAAGAGCGGTATGCCCCAGAAGTGCATGGTAGCTACTGTGGAACGGGGCAATATCAAAGGTCAAGCCCTCGATTCGGAAGTTGTTCGGCGAACCAAAAATGACTTCCAGTGTGATGGAGCCCGTGAAGTGAGCTTCTACGTCGGGTATTGCTCCCTTGAGGATAGTTGTGGTGGGCTTGATTCTTGAAGGATCAATGCCCATTTTGCGGACAGTGTCTTGGTAGAGTAGATTAAGGCTACTGCCGCCGTCCATAAGGACTTTCATGAGATGGAACCCATCGATGATTGGATCAATGATCAGAGCTGCCGAACCCTTGGGACGGATATGGCTAAATTTTGGGGGAACCGGCTCTACGGCATATGCGTCCCGTAGTGCACGTCTGCGCTCCCCTGTAGGGGTGTGTGTCACCTATACCATGTTTACGGTTTTCACTTTGAGGGGAAATTGCTTCTGAACCCCGGTATTCAGCTGGCGAGTCTCTTCTTCATTGCTGTCACTGTGCGGCCCCTTCCCCTTGTGTTCGGCATTAAGCTTGCCGGCTTGTTTGAAGACCCAACAGCTTATGTTTGTATGATTAGCTAGTTTATCGGGGGTGCCATGAATCTGGCAGGGCCGATACAGTATTTTTTCTAAATTGGGTGGTCCGTCTCTGTTTGCCTTGAATGCCTTTTTCCGTTGACCGGGTTTGGAGTCGCTAAATCCGGCATTGGCCGCCGTGTCATGTGTTCTTTCGTTATTATTGCGACGCTTGTGTTTATTGCGTCGTGGCTTGCTGTTGCCGTCTCGGACTTCAGAAGTGCCCGGATCGCTGGCGCTATTGCTTCTACGAGCCAGCCAGCTATCTTCTCCCGCACAAAAGCGGGTCATTAGAGAGGTATGGGCTGCCATGGATTTTTGTTTTTCTTGACCGAGGTGGCGGGCGAGCCACTCGTCCCGGACGCTGTGTTTGAAGGCCACGAGGGCTTCGGCGTCTGGACAATCGACAATTTGGTTCTTTTTAATTAAGAACCTAGTCCATAGCTCCCTGGCCGACTCTCCGGGCTGCTGGATGATGTGAGTTAAGTCATCGTCGTCTGGCGGCCGGACATATGTGCCTTGGAAGTTATCGTGAAAGGCGTCTTCCAGGTCTTCCCAGCTGCCAACGGAGTTCTCGGGAAGGCTGTTTACCCAGTGTCGTGCTGGTCCCTTTAATTTTAGTGGGAGATATTTAATAGCATGGAGATCGTCACCGCGGGCCATGTGAATATGGAGAAGAAAGTCCTCAATCCATACCGCGGGATCTGTTGTTCCATCGTATGATTCGATATTCATGGGTTTAAACCCTTCTAGTAATTCGTGTTCCATTACTTCGTCCATGAAGCAAAGTGGGTATGCGGCGCCTCTATGTCGGGCCACGTCACGACGTAGCTCGGATGGAGTCCACCTGCGCTTCTCGCCACGAGCGTGAGTATGATTGTTGTGTCCGGCTAGGTAGCCGTTATCGCGTGTTTGGGCACGTCCCCGTGATCCATAGATCGATTTGTTCTGACCTACTCTACTATCCAAGTCCCGCCGCAGGTCGTGGGTATGTCCCTGAGCAATTTTATCTCTGCCTTTACGGTGAGGTGGGGCGGCCTGGTGTTCGGCATGAGTTGCCGCTTTGTCCCGACCATGTGGTGGTCGGTCAGCCATATTGCGCGATGATGGTACGGGCTCAAGCGCCTCATCATCGAACTGAGGTAGCAATTTGCGCTTCGGGTAAATTTTGGCAGGGCGCTTGAGGCCGTATTCCTCGGCTGCCAGGATATCAGTCCATCTATGGTTGAGCAGATCTTGATCAGCTTGAAGCTGCTGCTTCTTCTTTTTCAGGCTCCTTGAAGTGGCTATTAGCTGGTGCTTAAAGCGCTCCTGCTCGAGAGGTTCCTCAGGCACAATAAAATCCTCGTCGCCGAGGCTCCCTTCGTCCTCGGAGAGCGGAGGATAAGTGTTGTCCTCCGAGTCTTCGTGTACGGCCTGTTCATCAGGGCTAACTTGCCCGTCTTCCTGTTTGTCCTGTTCAGAAGTTGCCTCAACGGGGTCTTCATTGTCTTCGGCACCGTCCGGAGTGTTATCTTCTCTTGTGTCAGTATCGCTGTCTTTTGCACGGCGTGATTTAGAGCGGCGCCGCTGACATCGGCGTCTTGGCTGTATCTCAAGAGGTTTGTCCTCGACTGGATCCTTCTTGTTGTCGCCATTGTTCACTTTAGGTGTGTCCACCATGTATACATCATACGAGGAAGTGGCCGCCCAACGCCCGGTAAATGGCGGGTTTTGAGCCTCCTCTTCTCCAGCATTGTCGTCCATACCGTTGATGTCTTCGGAGCCATAATCGAGCATGTCAGTTAGGTCTTTGACAGTGGCTATGAAGTGGGCGGGGGGTGGGAAGCGAAATTCTCCATCGTGAGCTTCCAGTTCGAACCGGATATAATTCACCTGAGAGTCCCCCGCTAAGGAGAGTGTTTTTAATGAGTTTAGCACGTCGCCTAAAGGCGAGTGCCGAAGGATGTCCGCGGAGCTGAATTCGACGATCAATGCCTGGTCAACCTCCGCGTGCGCGGACGCACATGCTTCGGAACCTGTAGCCAAAAACGGGTCCGGGGCTCGGGTTACATGGATCCCACTCGGGGTTGGGTCGGTGTGCGGCTCTGACGCCGCTGAGTCTGCGGCTTCCGTGGCGGGGTTGAGGCTCCCGTCCTCGGATGGCGCAATCTGCTCCGGATCAAGGGCCAGAGCAGTTACAGGCGCTATCCCCTGGGCATGGTCTGATGACAGATTTAAGTCGTGTTCATTGTGGCACCCCGGCTCAGAGAAAACCAGAACGCCCCATATTCCAGCCCAGAGATCGAGGAGAAGTCTTCTGGCATACGGCACTGCTTAGCATAGAACAAACCAGCTTTCTGTTATTACACGAATATGATTACAAGGTCTCCGATATTACAATGAATAACATCGGCACGGCGACACTACGCCATCCTCAGTTGCTCTATGCAAGCAGCAGAACAACTCAAAGCAGCGGAATAACTCTAGCAGCGGAATAACTCTAGCAGCAGAACAACGACGACGGTGGTGAACTCCACTCCGTAGGGACTCTGGCTGGAACGCTTATCCTAGCTCGCCAACACAGGAACAACACCAAACATGCAAGAAATCCAGGCATGACCTGCAAGCTGGCATGACACGCCAGGTCAGTACATTGAATGTACTTGCAAGCTCACAATTAACCAGAAGCATTCAAGACAAACAACAACAGGGCAATTACAGGTTAATCAGGGATTATCATGAGATCATCAGGATAACATGGCATCAACAATATGAACATGATACAGATAAAACAATATGAGCATGGCATGAACATGATACAGCTAGAACAACATGAGCATAGCATGAACATACGAATATGACGATACTAGCATGCAACATGATGACACTATATGCATTATTTATTCTGCTCGGGTTACTACGTAACCATCACATGCATCACTTACCAACCTCGGACATCACACGATCATCTCAGGATCACATCAAGCTTGGTATAAACAATACTGTAGCAATCATTAAATGACCACAAGGAGCTTGATCTTTACCCATGATTCTCGCACAACATCACGAATATCCAACAACTCGGTATCCTTGATACCACGGTGATCATTCCAGCGATCACCACCATGACCAACACTTGTTCTCAAACGGTGATCTTTCCGGTGATCACAACCAACTTATCTCATCGTGAACCAGGGTTGTCATTAATCAAGTTATTATTAATACTGTTGACTCACGGTGGGACCGACACGAACTGGGCCCTTATCCGCGGGCGCGGCTATCGATAGATTTAATATACACTCTGTAGAGCTTAGCACACTGTACCCACACCACGGAACCCATGGCCTCGCCTCCCATTCGTGTGGACCAACGGCGTTCCGACAAAACCGATCTATTGTCATGACGCACTCCCGGCCACTCCGACCCACTCCCAACTGGGCTAGTCCTCGGTGGCCCCGTGTCTACCAAAGACACCCCGACCACCGTCATGGTCAAACGTCCCTCACGGGTACCAGATCCATAAAAATAAAAACAACGGGCACACAAGGTTAAGTCCGCCTACCTGATCAGGGTAAGCATGCCCATAACCTTCCCTCATGGGAGGCACCGGAGAGATGCACGACAATAGACCCAGATAGGACCTTACCCCTTAGATAAGCATGGTTGCACTGGTCAGTTTCGATATGGTGGCACCATGACTCAGCCAACAGTTGTTCAAGTGCAGCTTAATCCGGTTAACTTGAATGCAATATGCTGAGCCATGATAAATAACATGATGCATTTACAAAGCATGAGCATGATATCAACACAATCACGGGATGCAACATAACTATCCACCACATCAACTATGAAATAATCTCCAACTGAACATGGCGTAATGACGAGAATAAATATAGCAAGTGCAACACTACTCATAACATAACATAACATGACCACTAGCATCAACCATAAATAACATGCAAGAACTCATCAATAACATTACCGATTAACACTTAACCAACTAACCGCAAAGGAACAACGCATATTAACAGTACTCGGTAACCGACGTTAGTCATTCACCGAAGAACATGACCAACCCATCATGTACTACTACCAAGCATGTTAATATGAAAGTAATATTAGTAACTAGCAGGGCATGATAACCAGGTGCATAACAACATAGCAAGCAAGTAAGCACTAACCCAGAAGCATTACCGAAACAACGATAACCATATTTTAAACAAGCAATCATTTAATAAATATTCAAGTTGAAAACCATGGCTAATGCATGACTATCATGCAAGTGGGTATTGTGGCTTGCCTGGGGTTGAGGAATACTCCGGGAAGAAGTGCGGTGAACCGCGGAAAGATTTGCCGGAAACAGTTCTCTCTCGGAGGGGCTGTTTACATGCAAGGGCAAAAAAGTCATTTTCACAGTGTCAAACGATAGTGATAATGAAACCAACAGAACGGGCTCGACGAAACGAAGACGTTGGCTTTGGAATCACCTCATTTGGAGTTGTGGTTAAAAAGATATGAGGTGTTTTCTGCCAGGGACCTTTCTATAAGAAAAATCTTTACAAACTGGGCCTGGACAGAAAAACAGAAAACGTCTTCAAGAAAAATACGCTTTCAGAAAGAGAAAGCGCATTCTGAGCTGAAGAAAGACTATAATACGTTTTCACTATAGGGAAAGCGCCCTCTTGGCTGAAGGAACAGAAAATACGCTTACTCGTAGGGAAAGCGTATTCTACCGAGTACGCATTCACTTAAGTGGCTGGCCCGCCACTTATCCACGTCACCCGGTCTGAGTCAACACCTCAGCGACTGACTGGAGGGGGGGGGGGCGCGGGCAGGGGGGGTGTCGGTGTCAAAACCGGCGGATCTCGGGTAGGGGGTGTAACGCCCCGGATCCGATGCGCCAGGTGTCTGCCAGTTATTCGCCATCTTTGCCATGTCATTTTCTTGCGTGTTGCATTTTTCCATGTCATCATGTGCATCTCATTTTGCATACGTGTTCGTCTCATGCATCCGAGCATTTTCCCCGTTGTCCGTTTTGCAATCCGGCACTCCTATGTCACCCGGCGTCCCCTTCTTGACTCTTTTCGTGTGCGGGTGTTAAACTTTCTCGGAATGGCCCGAGGTTTGTCAAGCGGCCTTGGTATAGCACCGGTAGACCGCATGTCAAGTTTCGTGCCATTTGGAGGTCGTTTGATACTCCAACGGTTAACCGGGTAACCGTAAAGCCCTCTTTGTCTTGCAGCCCAACACCCCATCCAAAGTGGCCCAAAACCCATCCAAACCCCTTCCATGCTCTCGGTCGTTCGATCACGATCGCGTGCCCGAATACCTCTCCTCATTTTGACTCTCCTAGCTCCCTCTACCTATTTAAACCTCTCCCCCTCCGAAATTTCGGGTCCAAACCCTAACCCCTTCTTCCTCCGCGCGCCGGACACGTACGCCGCCACCGGATGAAATCGCCGCCGCCCTGCAGCCCTTGGCGTCGCGCCACTGTCCGACCGCGCCCGTCCCGCCGCCATGGCCGCGGATCCCGCCCGCCGCCAGTTCCGATCAGCCGCCGCCGCCTCCTCCGTCGCGCCGGCCGACCCGCCGCCAGTGCGCTCGGCGCCAAGCCCGCCGCCGCCGCCGGCCAGCGTAGCTCGCGACGCCGCGCCCCTGCCCGTCACCGCGTGCCCTGGGCGCCTCCCCGCGCCGCTTGCATGAGAGCCGCTTCGCCCGCCTCCACTTCCGGCCGCCCCGCCGGATCTCCACCAGCGCGGCCGCGCCGCCGCACCGGAGGGCCATTGCCTCTCTCCGGCCCTCTTCGCCGACCATCCCCGGCCGGTCCCGACTCCCTCCAGCCTTCCCCGCCCTCGCCGGCGTCTTCTCCGGCCTCTCCCTCGCCGGCCCCATCTCCCTCCTCAACTCCGGCGAGAACTCCGGCCAACCTCGAAGTCCTTTCCCCTGTTACATTTTCAGGCCATGTTCTACGCATCATAACTTGCTACATACTGCTCTGTTTCGTGCGTGTAATATTACAAATTGTTCGTCTCGACGAGTACTTCATTTCGTTCCATTGCATCATGTTCATTTGAGTTCATCTTGATGCCTGAATCATCATTGCAAGAGTGCTATATGATGTTAACCTGCTGAAACTGTTATAACTTGCTCTTTTGTCATTTTTGCCATGATTGATGTGTGCATCTTATGAGCATGAGCTCTACATGTGTTTTGTGATATGTCATGCCATATTCACAGTGGTGACATCCATATATTTTTGTGAGTCTTGTACTGAGTGCATCAAGCTTGTTAAGTAGGATACTTGTTGTTACTGTTTTGCTTGTCTGAATCTGCTATATCGTGATGCTATGTTAGTCTGCTGCTACAAGTCATTCTATGCATAATCTGGAGATGTTCACTAAGGATGTTTGGTTATACATGTTTTGCTCTATACATCCATGCCCCTGGTTGCATTTATAGCCTGCTGTAACATGTTGTTATCTTGCTCCAAGGTTGCTAAATAATGTTGCTGTCAGCCTGTTAACATTAAGTTCAATGTTGCCGTGATTGTTGTTAGTGATCCATGCACTCTATGAACTTTCTCTTGCCATTCTTAGCTTCATAAACATGTATTCTTACTGTTGGTTGCCTTTTCATGCCATGTATTGCTCTGTGGTGAGTGTTTCAAGCTCACCAACATGCCTACTTATTGTTGTTCCTGCCATGTTTGAATCTGTCATATCTTTTGCCATGTTTACATGGGTGCCATCATATTGTCTGTGCCCTTTTGGCTCACGGTCAGTAAGAGACTTTTGTTCTATGCAATTATTAGATTCCTACCATGCCTTTGTTTGCCTTGTTAAGTTCCTGTAACATGTTGTTTGGTAGCTTAAACATTGCAACCTGATGTTATGCCTGCTAAATCTGAAACTGTTATTATTTGCAATCTTGCCATGTCCTTTTAAGCATGTTTTAGTCATTTCTGGAGATAGCTCAGTGTTCATGTTTTGTCATGCTTTACCTGTACATCACGTCCATGCCTTTGGTTATCATGTTAAGATGTTGTAGCTTGTTGTTTAGGTGCTTGCAATATGCCTAGTTGCTGTTTTGGACAGATTGTGGCTATAACTTGTTTCATGTGTATGTGTTGAACCGTTGCTCCGTTTTGAGTGTGCTCTATATGAAACTTGCTTAGATTTGCATGTAGTTTCATATTATCATGTTGCATCCTTGGTTTGAGAGGGTTTTCTTGATGTTTGTATGCATTTTGCATCAATGACATGCTTAACTTGTTTTGCTCATATCTTCTAGGCCGTAGCTCCGAATCTAATGAACTTTATATGTAACTTGACTAGAATTTCGAGTAGATCATCGTGGTGCATCTTAACTTGCTGTCTAACAACTTGAACATAAAGTTATTCAGATCTGGACCAATTTCGAAATTTGCTTATGAGGACTTACCGGAATTGTTCTATGTTGTTTCCGGCCTCATTTAAACTTGCTTTGAGGTGTTGTTCTTGTTTGCATCATATATTGCCATGAGTAGCTCCATGTAGCCTTGTCATGCATCATGCTTGTTGTGCATCATGCCTTGTTCATGTGTGGTGTGTTTACTATGTTTTGTGCTTCTTCTCGATAGTTCCCGTTTCGTTGCGATCGTGAGGATTCGTTCGTCTACGCTTGGTTCGTCTTCGTGGCTTCATCTTCTTCATGGACTCGTTCTTCTTCCTTGCGGGATTTCAGGCAAGATGACCGCTACCCTGGATCTCACTACTATCATTGCTTTGCTAGTTGCTTGGTTCTTTCGCTTTGCTGCGCTACCTATCTTTTGCTCTTCAGGCCTCCCCAAATTGCCATGAACCCCTAACCTTTGTCACCCTTCCTAGCAAACCGTTGTTTGGCTATGTTACCGCTTTTGCTCGGCCCCTCTTATAGCGTTGCTAGTTGCAGGTGAAGATGAAGATTGCTCCATGTTGGATTATGTTTATGTTGGGATATCACAATATCTCTTATATTATTAATGCATCTATATACTTGGTAAAGGGTGGAAGGCTCAGCCTTATGCCTGGTGTTTTGTTCCACTCTTGCCGCCCTAGTTTCCGTCATATCGGTATTATGTTCCCGGATTTTTGCGTCCCTAACGCGGTTGGGTGATTTATGGGACCCCCTTGACAGTTCGCTTTGAATAAGACTCCTCCAGCAAGGCCCAACATTGGTTTTACCATTTGCCTCACCTATGCCCTTTTTCCCTTGGGTTTCGGAGCCCGAGGGTCATCTTTATTTTAGCCCCCGGCCAGTTCTCCTTCGAGTCTGGTCCAAACCGGCGATGACCGGCGCCCTGGCAGGCAGTGGTCTATGCCAACCGTCGTCTTGCTCATCCGGTGTGCCACGAGAACGAGATATGTGCAGCTCCTATCGGGATTTGTCGGCACATCGGCGGCTTCTGGTCTTGTTTTATTCTTGTCGAAATGTCTTGTAGCGGGATTCGAGACTGATCGGGTCTTCCCGGGGAGAAGGAATATCCTTCGTTGATCGCGAGAGCTTATCATGGGCTAAGTTGGGACACCCCTGCAGGGCATAAACTTTCGAGAGCCATGCCCGCGTTATGTGGCAGATGGGAATTTGTTAATATCCAGTTGTAGTAAACTTGAAGTAAACTCTTCTAAAATACGCCAACCGTGTGTGTAGCCGTGATGGTCTCTTTTCGGCGGAGTCCGGAAAGTGGACACGGTTTCTGTGTTATGATTGGCGTAAGTAGGAACTCAGGATCACTTCTTGATCATTACTAGTTGACGACAGTTCCTTTGCTTCTCTTCTCACTCTCATTTGCGTATGTTAGCCACCATATCATGCTTAGTCGCTGCTGCAACCTCACCACTTCACCCCTTCCTTTCCCATTAAGCTTTGCTAGTCTTGATACCCATGGTAATGGGATTGCTGAGTGCTCGTGGCTCACAGATTACTACACAAACAGTTGCAGGTACAGGTTGTGCAATGATCATGACGCGAGAGCGATGTTTACTAGTATTGGAGTTCTTCTTCGCTTCTTGATCGGGGATAGGTTCGGTCGGCAGCCTGGCTAGCAGGGTGGATATTGTTTGAGTTTGTTTATGTTTCATCCGTAGTGGACGTTGATCTCTTGTATGATGTTGATGTATTCTTGGGGCGTTTGTGCCTTATGTATGTATCCCCATCTATTATGTAATGTTGATGTAATGATATCCACCTTGCAAAAGCGTTTCAATATGCGGGTCTATCCTTGGTGGGACCTTCGAGTTCCTTTTGGATAGGGTCGCATATTGGGCGTGACAGGGGGTCCTGAACTGTGCGTCTAGGCGGATGGTAACAGGGGGTCCACGCCAAGGAAAGTCCCATCCGGACACGGGACGAAGTCTTCAATCATGTATCTTCATAGTCTTGGAGTCCGGCCGTGACGATAGTCCGGCTATCCGGACACCCCCTAGTCCGGGACTGCCTCAGTAGCCCCTGAACCTGGCTTCAATGACGACGAGTCCGGCGCGTTGATTGTCTTCGGCATTGCGAGGCGGGTTCCTCCTCCGAATACTTCATAGAAGGTTTTGAACACAAGGATAGTGTCCGGCTCTGCAAAACAAGTTCCACATACCACCGTAGAGAGAATAACTTTTGCACAGATCTGGCGGCGTATTCGGCGTGACATCACATCACGGCCAGGCCTTTATATGAATCGTTTTTTACCGTTCCACCTTAGCGCGTTTAGCGAGGTGGTTTCCTTGGCACGTCTTATCAAAGCATAGATCATGCCCCCTTATTCCGGGATTCTCATCAATACGGACGTGGGTAACCCATCCGCGCCATTGATTACGGCGCTTGGGAGATAAGCGAGTTTTACCAGGCTGGTGGGGGCGCATAACCGTCCGTCCATATAAGGGATAAGGATCCACCTTTTCACCTCGCCTTCTTCCTCCTTTGCTCATCCATTTCAAGACTTTCGAGCTCCAGCGCCCAAGTCCGCACATCCCACCTCAACCTTCTCCAACCATGTCAAGAGCGGGAGGTAGGTGGATGGCCTCCTCCGTCACGGAGGGCACATCCACAAGACTCGGGAGGCGGATATTTGTCCGGCGACATCGCGCCACAGCTGCCCGACGCAGGGCAGCTCATTCCAACCCCAGGCCCCATGAGAGGTGGTGTTTCTCCCCACTTCCTCCATGGACTAGGTTTTCCACTTCACCCATTTGTCCGGGGCTCATGTTCTACTACGGCCTAGACTTCCACGACCTGGCCCTGAATTTTATCCTCAACATCTCGGCGTTTATCGTCGGTGCGAAACCTTCCTCTGCATCAGCCCACTTCAGCCTATGGCTGAAGATCTTCAATGTCAGGCCGAAGGTAGTGGGCGGCCGTCAAGCGGAGTCCGGAAGGCGCCATGGTCGGCAAGATGGCCAAGGTCCTATGGCTCGAGGGCGCCTTTGTGGAGACAATAAAGGGGTGGCAATCGGGGTGGTTCTACATCACCGAGCCACGCGACCCCGAATGGGTGGCGGCCCCCTAATTCAGATCTGGCTTCCCCACACGGCTCTCGTCATGGAAAGAGACGGGCCTGACGTGGGGGAATTCGGACGAGCTATCCGGACTCCAAACATGCGTCCGAAACCTAGTGGACAAGAATCTGAGGCTTGTCGACGTAATCCAGGTGATTCTCATCCGCCGGTTTCTCCCATGCCAACAACGGGCCTTTAATTTGTGGGAGTTCGATCCAACACAGCACCGAACCTTGAGCCGGCTCTTCGACACTACGTACGAAGATTCCTGGAAGGTGCTGTTCAATGGCGCTGAAGCCCCAGCATCCGCTAACAAAGATCGCGGATACAGCTCGCGGCGTCAAGCCGGCGAGGTAAGTTATTTTACCCTTTACGGGACTCTTTTTTCATAGATTGACTCTATGTGGGATCTAAAACTCCCTAATCTTTGACAGGACTGGCTGAAGACGTCCGGACAGATTAACTGTCCGGCTCCTTTGCCGGAAGACCTGGAGGACGCCCGATTGACGGGGCTGCTGGCTCCGTCGCCCCATGTGGCGCCGGAGAAGAAGGCCAAGAAGGAGGCCGCGGGAACTCGAAGGAGCTGCCGGCCTTGAGTGCTTGTCGATTCTGAAGCAGAATCTTCTCCTGAGGACGAGGAGGAGGAAAAAGAAGCTTCTCCCCCAGTGGGGGAGGTGAGGAAAAGGAAGGCCGCCTCATCTGGGGAGGCCGGAGGGTCCAAGAAGGGAAGAACCCTTCCTTTGGACTTCTCCACCAACGTCGACGACGAGGAGGAGGATTGGCCTACAAGGGCCAAGCCCCTGGCGAGATCGTAAGTGTCCGGATACCCATGGATTTTTATTATTGCAGAGTGTTCTCTAATGTCCAACAATCGTGCAGCCCGCCCAAGGGCGAGTTCGCCGATTCATCGAGCGGGTCCCCGGGCTCGTCGGAAAGGGAGAGTACTTCGCTTCCGACCGCCTCCTCGCCTCATGCTGCGGATGATGCCGCGGTGGGGCCCCAAGAGGGGCTTGGTCAAGAGGAGGTGGCGCAGGAGGTGCCACAAGGCAACCTCCCGGACTCCAGGCGCGTGGGGGGCAAGACCCCCAGGGGCTCTAAGCCCGACCCTTGTCCGGACTCCATGCCGGAACCTTCAGTGGTGCCGGAGTCCGGCAAGCGGTCCCTTCACAAGAAGGGTAAGACGCCGGTGTCCTCCGTCCAACCGGAGGCACCAGATAGCTTACTGGAGGCGCTCAACAGCGCCTCCATCGAGGAGGAGCACCACACTGTTATATGTGCGGAGATCCGGACAGTTCAGTCCGCCAAGAGCGGGCTGACCGAAGCCTGTACCAGCCTTCTAACAGGCTTTGAGGTAAGTTTAGAATATGTAAAAATATTACCGCATAGACAGTAGCCCCTGATGCTTAGTTCGGTGCTCGGAAAGAAAAGCCGGACTAAGGATCTAAAAAGATATACGCAGGAGTCTAACATAAGTATGTCAATATGGGAATGCAGGCTGCGCTGTTGACCTCTGCCGCACTGACTGCGAAGGTCAATGCATTGAAGCAGGGCCTCGAGCGGTCCGAGAACGAGCTCGGCCAAGCCAAGAAGCAGCTCGAGGACAAGGAAGGTAAGTAGCACCTTATTAAAGAAATACCTTATAGAAAGGTTTCGGTTGCGAAAAATAACAGGTATAACATGGGTACTGCAGGGGCCACGAACGAGGTGGCGACCCTGAAGGAAGCGGTGTCCGTGGCCGAAAACAAAGCAGCTGCGGAACACACCGAGCGAGAGAAGGGGGAGGCGCAGCTGGCCAAGGTACGGCAAGATCTACAAGCTCTCGTGGAAAAACACGAGAGTTTGGAGCGTGACTCGAAGACTCGAGAGTCCGAGCTCGCCTCGGCTCTTGAGAGTGCCAAAGCTGCTAAGGCCGAGGCCCAAAAAGCCCTTCAAGAAATTGAGTCGTTAAAGAAGATAGGGGCGGGTAAGGCATTCTTTATGCAAAGCAAGCATGTGAAAGTAAATTACCTATTACTTACCCGAATTCGGAACTCTCCAGGAGCATTCGCAGATTTGCCCCGTAGTGTGTCCGATCTTTGCAGCATTCTACCGCGCCAAGGAGGGAGCTCGACGGAAAAGGTGTTCGGTCTCGGTATCTTTGAGGCGGACATCCGTGCCCTGAGCGACCAGCTGAAGCAGCTGGTCGAGCTCCACAAGGTCGCCGAACAGGCCATGAAGGGCCTTATAAGCGGCTGTGGCCATTGGAGGCCATGCACAGGAGCTACTTCGGCTTAGTGCAGCGGTGGTGGACACTGTCCACGGATTGAAGTCATCAAGCGCTCCGTCTGCATTGAAGGTGTCCGTCGGGCCCTTGCCCGTGCTAAAGTGCTGCTGGGCAAGCTGGATGCGGAGAAGCTTATGACGGACGGGCCACCGAAGGGCAAGGAGCATCGCACGCCGAAATGTACTATGAGGGCCTCTGAAGGGTGCTTTCGCCGAATAGCGGATGAGTGCTCCAAAGATGTAATTTTGAATAGACTCGCATTTGTTATCCTGTCGCTGAAAACTTGTTCATATGCGCTAAGCAACGCTTGTTAATTTAAAATATTACCTTCCGTGCGGCCGTTTATCAAATTTGAGAGATGGCAAGTCGTTGGCTTCAGCCCCCATGCCACAGTCTTTGGGGTGTTGGGATAAACTTGAGCACTCTTGTTCCCATTTTGGGTCCATCTAGGAGGCGCTCAACACAACGAACAAGGCAACCGGACTTATAATGCTTGAACACTCTCACTTAGCCATAGAATTCTATAATTTTAAATTTGGTGAAGCCCTAGCATTGGAAGACCGAGTTGAGGCGCTATCACGCCTTGGCGGACAATTCCGGTTCCTCGCTCTAAGCGGCATAAGTCTTTAGAGACCCGAAAAAACCTCTCGAACAGCGACCGACTCTCGCCCTATCATGACGGTCAGTTTTAGCTTTCTCCATCGAGGTGCTCGGCCCAGCTCAAGCTGGGCACAATCGCGATGGTTCTCCGAGGCTACCTTAGCCGATATAACGGAACGTAAGGTACCAAAACACGGGAGCCGGGCAAACCCAACTATTCACCCAAGACATGATTTGGAGCCGATTCATATAATGCTATAAGTTCGGGGTGCTGCACTTGTGAAAGTGTTCGGACTTATCACACCATAATTTTGGGATACTTAAGCCCTTGGTGTACTGGTCGTACCAAAGTGTACGGTTGCAACATGTCATGAAATGAACATATGTATAGATAAAGGAAGTAGAGCAATAATAAGCAAAAGCTATGTATTGTTTATTCAAAAAGGTACTGCAATGAAAGCAGAACGATACAAATGGTGCGATAAGCAAGGGATGGGACTATCTAACATGTCCCCCTCCAGGGGTAAGCTGCGGTATGGTATGTAAAACAGGTATAATGCTCGTAATAGAGACCACCGAACACTCGGACGTGGCTTTCGCTTCCCTGGCTGTTGCATCGTGGGTTGGCGATTCTAGTGCGGCGGGACTTGAAAGGCGGAGTCTGAAAGTAAGAAAAAGGAAGAAAAGGAAAAAGGAAAAGAATGACACAATTGGGAGCCCACAGTGCGGTTGATCCGCATTCTTGGCGTGTCGTGGTCTTGCCCTCCCCATATGCCCATGGTATCTCCAGGCGTAATTATGTACGCGTAACACTAGCTTCGCAATTTCGCGAGGGCTGGGGTTGGGACGGATTACTCTGGCGTGTTTGAATCGTGCTAGGCGGTCTTGTTGTAGGTTACTCGGCGGCGCAGCGGTGTCCGGACGCTTAATGGCCGGACTCGAGTTGCCGTGAGAGGCTGCTTTGTACCTCCGCGCGAGGCGCCGTGTGCTCCTCCGTTCGGAGAGAGCATTCGGTGTTTCCATTGACCGTGATTACTCCTCGAGGGCCTGGCATCTTGAGCTTGAGGTATCGTGGTGCGGCACCGCATTGAACTTTACAATGCGGTTCATCCGAGCAGATGCATGATAGCCGCTGCGGAATGGGGCGATGTCGAAGATTAACTCTTCGCCGGAAGTTATCCGGGATCCGAAGACCACTTGAGTGTAAGCGAGCCCGCACAACTGGCCTCTACACGGTATGATGCCTTTAAAAGTCGTCTTTGTAGGTTTAATCCTTGAGGGTCTATGCCCATTTTGCGCACTGTATCCGATAAAGTAGGTTCAGGCTGCTGCCGCCGTCCATCAGGACTCTGGTTAGGTGAAATCCGTCGATAATTGGGTCAAGAACCAATGCGGCGAAACCGCCGTGACGGATGCTAGTGGGGTGGTCCCTTCGATCGAAGGTGATCGGGCAGGAAGACCATGGGTTGAACTTCGTGGCGACTGGCTCCATCGCATATACGTCCCTTAGTGCACGCTTCCGCTCCCTTTTGGGTATATGGGTTGCGTATATCATGTTCACCGTCCGCACTTGCGTGGGAAAACCCTTCATCCTCTATTGTTCGTGGCGTCGGGCTCTTCCTCGTCATCGCTATGCAGCCCCTTGTCATTGAGTTCGACACTTAACTTGCATGCTTGCTTGAACACCCAACAGTCCCTGCTAGTGTGATTGGCTGGTTTTGAAGTGCCATGTATCCGCGCAAGCGATCGAGTATTCGGTCCAAGTTGGACGGGCCCCGGTATTTCTTTTGAATGGCTTCTTCCGCTGACGGGGTTTAGAGCCTCTGAATCCGGCATTGACGGCCATATCTTCAGTGTTATCGCCGCTAATGTGGCGCTTGTGCTTGTTGCGACGTGACCTGCCATTGCTGTCCTTGGTATCCGAACTATTAGGATGTTTGGCCAAGTTGTTGCTTCGAGCTAGCCAGCTGTCCTCTCCCACACAAAAGCGGGTCATGAGTGTTGTGAGGGCTGCCATGGATTTTGGCTTTTTCTGTCCTAGGTGCCGGGCAAGCCACTCGTCGCGGATGTTATGTTTGAAGGCTGCAAGGACCTCTGCATCCGGACAGTCAACGATTTGATTTTTCTTTGTTAGGAACCGTGTCCAGAATTGTCTGGCCGATTCTTCTGGCTGCTGAATTATGTGGCTAAGGTCATCGGCGTCTGATGGTCGCACATATGTGCCCTGGAAGTTATCAAGGAATGCGGCTTCCAGGTCCTCCCAACAACCCATTGATTCCGCTGGCAAGCTGTTGAGCCAATGCCGAGCTGGTCCTTTAAGCTTGAGTGGGAGGTATTTGATGGCATGTAGATCATCACCGCGGGCCATGTGGATATGGAGGAGATAGTCCTCGATCCAGACCGCAGGATCTGTGGTACCATCGTATGACTCGATGTTTACGGGTTTGAAGCCCTCAGGGATTTGATGATCAATTACTTCATCTGTGAAGCATAGTGGGTGTGCGGCGCCTCTGTATTGGGATATATCACGACGTAGCTCATATGAGGTTTGTCTACTGTGTTCGGCCCGGCCGGGTTTGCTGTATCCGGCGCGACGGTAATCATCCCGCGTTGTTGGGCGCCCACGCGATCCGTAGATCGATCTTGTATGTTTTGCCTTATCCTCCAATATATCTCGCAAGTCCGCACGCTTTCCGTGCCTTGGTGCTTTGGCGCGTCAGGTGTGGCTTGAGCGGAGGGCGAGAGGCTTCTTCTGTCGCTGCCACGGGTGGCCGATCTGCCATGTCGTCTTGCTGGTGACTTGGGTGCTTCCTCCTCGATCGAGGCAATGGCCTTCGTTTGGGGTAGCTTTTGAGGGCGTTCGAGTTCATACTCTTGGCTGCAACGACTTCAGTCCATCTGTCAGCTAGCAGGTCTTGGTCAGCTCGAAGCTGTTGCTGCTTTTTCTTGAGGTTGCTTGTCGTGGCTATAAGCCTGTGTTTGAAATGCTCCTGTTCGGCGCGATCCTCGGGCACGACAAATTCGTCGTCGTCGAGACTTGCCTCATCTTCGGAGGGAGGCGCATAATTATTGTCCTCGACCTCTCTTTTTCATCGCCTTGTCGTGCGGACTTGCTTCTCCCTCCTCCCCTGCTGAGTCCTGCTGGAGGGTTGTCTTCGTACTGTCCGGGGTGTTATTATCTCCGTGCGGAATCACCGTTTTCTTTGTGGAGGGATTTAGCGGCGCCACGACGTCGGCGCTCGGTTGCTTTTTGGAGGGTCATCCTCCGTTGTTCCATCGCCGTTCCCATCTTTTGGGATATCCACCATGTATATGTCGTATGACGAGGTGGCCTTCCAGTTCCCTGTAGGCGCTGGGTCTTGGTCTGCTTCGGCATCGTCGTCCATACCGTCGATGTCTTCGGATTCGAAGTCGAGCATGTCGGTTAAATCATCGACAGTGGCTACAAAGTGGGTGGTGGGTGGGGAATTTCTTCGTCCTCCGCATCCCAACCTTCCTGTCCGTAGTCCGGCCAGGGCTCTCCGGATAAAGAGAGAGACTTTAGTGAATTCAGGATGTCGCCAAAGGGCTAGTGCTGAAAGATGTCCGCGGAAGTGAACTCCATGACCGGCGCCCAATCGGATTCGATTGGCAGGGGCGCGCAGGGTTCGGAGTCCGGAGAGGAGTCCGGCACCCTGGAGTCGAGGTCTTCGCAAAGGACAGGGATGGAGTTCGGCTCAATCGCCATAGAGATGGTAGCCCTCGAGGCGGTGTCCAACCACTCGTCCTCGATCGGGGAATCCGGCTCCGGTTTAAGGGTCGGAGCGGAAGCTGGTGCGGCCTCCAGGGCACTGTTCGGCTGCAGAGCTACATCATGCCCATCGAGACAGTGCGGCACGCTTGGCTGCGGCTTGAATCCGTCGAAGATCAAGTCTCCGCGGATATCGGCCGTATAGTTCAAACTTGCAAATCTGACCTGATGGCCAGGGGCGTAGCTTTTGATCTACTCCAGATGACCCGCAGTGCAAAGCCGCCGAATACGAAGATCTGTCCGGGGAGAAAAGTCTCACCCTGGACCGCGTCATTGTTGATGATCGAAGGAGCCATCGGGCCTATCGGTGATGATACAGAGGAACTCTCAATGAAAGCACCAATGTCGGTGTCAAAGCCGGCGGATCTCGGGTAGGGGGTCCCGAACTGTACGTCTAGGCGGATGGTAACACGAGACAAGGGACACGATGTTTTTACCCAGGTTCGGGCCCTCTCGATGGAGGTAATACCCTACTCCTGCTTGATTAATATTGATGATATGGGTAGTACAAGAGTGGATCTACCACGAGATCAAGGAGGCTAAACACTAGAAGCTAGCATATGGTATGATTGTTGTTCGTCCTATGGACTAAAACCCTCCGGTTTATATAGACACCGGATAGGTTAGGGTTACACAGAGTCGGTTACAATGGTAGGAGATCTACATATCCGTATCACCAAGCTTGCCTTCCACGCCAAGGAAAGTCCCATCAAGACACGGGACGAAGTCTTCAATCTTGTATCTTCATAGTCTTGGAGTCCGGCCGTGACGATAGTCCGGCTATCCGGACACCCCCTAGTCCGGGACTCCCTTAGGGGGCCAGGGCGCGGTCGTCGTCTTCAACTCCTCGCTCGCCCGACAGAGCAGAGCAGAATCTCGACGCCGGTGCTCGTCCCGGCGACTCGGGCCGCCTCAGGCGACGCCCCGGCCACCGGAGTGACTAGCGCGGGGAGGCGCATTCGCGTGGGCTCCTCACGCGTGCCGGCGAGTCTTGGAGACGAAGCAGGCCTCGACCGCGGCGGACTAGCGCTTGGTCGAGATGGGCGCCTGGCGAGAGGCCACCGGAGATCAAGGAGGAGAGCGGGGAAGGTTCTGGGGTGGTGGTGGATGGCTCTCGTGGTGGAAGGAGAGGGGGAGCGGCTCGCCATTGCAGAAATCATGGAGGACAGAGACGGTGGCCATGGCGGCCATTGGGGGGCTCGGGAGCTCTTGGAGCTCAAGGGAGGGGTCGGGGAGGACTGGGAGAGTGAGGCGAGGCTGCTGCTGAAGAGAAACGCGCTCGGGGACGGCTTAAATAGCCAGCGGGGGAGGAGGTCGAGCTGGCACCGCCGCGGACGCGTTTCCGGCGCTGCGGACGCATGCCCTCGCTCGCAAGCTCGGAGGTAGACGACGTAGGAGGAGCAGTGGAGGCTCTCACAGGGCAGAGGAGGCCATGGGGGAAGCAGAGGAAGAAGCCGAGCGCCATTAAAGCTCGGTCGGCCACAGTGCCTCCATGGGCACGCGGTGGTTTGCGTCGGTGAGCAAGCAGATAGAGGGGGAGAGGGGTCCAGGTGATCGGCGACGACGAAACGAAGACAATGGACATGCTCACGCGTGCTAAGACGACGAGAGGGAGAGGGGCCCGAGCAAGAATCCATTCTGGACGCGCCAACTGCATGCCAAGTCGGTGGTCACCGCGCAGACCGGCATGCAGCGGGGGAGAGGGGCTGGAACTTGTTGTCTAGTTGATAGTTCATCCTGGGTAGGTTGCAACTGCGGTGGTAGTTTGGTTAAAAGTGACACGGTTAAATGGCAGTTAACACCTGAAGTTTACTGCAGTAAACTTTGATGAGCACTGGTGATCCACAGGAGAGGGATTGGGTCAAATGGAGTTGTCTACGAGGTTGAGGGTAAGAAGGACTTACATCCTGGCAACTATGGAGGGATTTGGATCAAGATTTAACAGAGTTGCTTGGCAACTGCCAAATATGGTCCAAAATCAAGATTTGGATGATGCACTCACATGGAGTGTCAAATTGAGCTCAAATTGGGCAAGGCAGAGTCATTTGGTCCTAGTCTCATACCAATTAGCCAAGCCAAACTGGTACTTGCTTCACAAACATCTCCTCTGGACAGAAACTTGCAAAATTTCTAGAGGACAAATGGCTTGATAAAACATTCCCAAAATGGGTGGAGGTAAGTTATATGGATAACAGAAGGCCTAGAAAAATTGGCAGCCATAATGGAGCAAGATACAATATACTTGCTTCACAAACTAAAATTTTAGACAGAATCAAAGAATTGAAGATGAGCTCACATGGAGGCATGACATGAGCTCTACTTTGGTGGACGGCTATGATATGATGATATGAAGGATCATGCAAAATGGCAACTCATGTGGATATGCCTAGCTTGTACTTCCTTCACAACCAGTTCCCTTAGACAGGAACTTTGGAAAATCATAATTAAATAATTACTAGGAAAATGTGGTTGCACTTTGGCATGTGGCAATTATATGGACAGGAAAAGGTGTCCAAGGAGTTTGAGGTCAATTGGGAAAAGATAAATGGCACTTGCTTCACATTGTGCCATTCAGGACAAAATAGGAAATGAATTAATTGAGCATGATGATAAACATGACAAATGAAATATTTTGCCATATTTGAGAAAGATATGACCCAAAAAATTTATGAGAATTATTTGGGAATTTTAGAAGTGATAGAAATATAGGTTGCTTCACAACCTAGGGCAAATTGGGTTATTCCTTTAATAGAAAAGGAATATTCCCAATAAATAGAATATTGGGATTTGGGCTAGGATGAAAATGACAGGGTCTAGGGAAGGATTTGGGTATGACAAGCCACTCTGGAAGCAAAGAAGAGGGCATCTTCTTCAGTTTCCAGACCTCAAAGCCACGGGAAAAGAAAACTCAAGCAAAAACTTCAGAAAAATACAAAAGAAAGAGAAAGGGCCAAAAATCAGGCCGTCACATTCATCGTGGCGATAGGGAGCGGTTGCCATGGTCTCGGATCCGTCGAAGATCAAGTCTCCGCGGATATCCGCGACGTAGTTCAAGCTTCCAAATCTGACCTGACGGCCAGGGGCGTAGCTATCGATCTGCTCTAGATGGCCAAGCGAGGCCCACAGTGCGAAGCCGTCGAATACGAAGATCTGTCCGGGGAGGAAGGTTTCTCCCTAGACAACATTGTTATAGATGATTGACGGGGCCATCGAACCCTTTGACGACGACACGGCGGAACTCTCAATGAAAGCACCATTGTCGGTGTCAAAACCGACGGATCTCGGGTAGGGGGTCCCGAACTGTGCGTATGAGGTCGATGGTAACAGGAGACATGGACACTATGTTTACCCAGGTTCGGGCCCTCTCTATGGAGGTAATACCCTACTGCCTGCTTGATTTCTCTTGATGAATATGAGAATTACAAGAGTTGATCTACCTCGAGATCGTAATGGCTAAAATCCTAGAAGTCTAGCCTATATGACTATGAGTATGATTCTATGTCCCTATGGACTATGGCCTCCGATTTATATAGACACCGGAGGGGACTAGGGTGGTACAAAGTCGGTTACAGAGAAAGGAATCTTCATATCAGGGCGCCAAGCTTGCCCTCCACGCCAAGGAGAGTCCCATCTGGACATGGGAGATAGTCTTCAGTCCGGCCCACGCATCATAGTCCGGATGCCCGAGGACCCCTTAATCCAGGACTCCCTCACCTCCCACGGCTGGCTGTGCTGCCACGCACGCATCGCGGCCACATCACACCCTACAACTCTGCGCATCTTCCGTGGCTCCTGTTCGTTCCCGTCTGAGGCCTCACCATCATCCACCACCTTTGTTCGCTCGCCACGGTGCCGCCCTCCGGTGTTGTCAATATGGTCAACAACAAAGAGAAATAAGGATAATTGTAAATGGTGAGGATGATAGTAGGGACCCACCAGGATCATGGCAGTAGGCAAGCAAGTGCTTCCTTTATTACAAGAAAAAAAATGGTTCCTCCTGATGGTTTCCTGACATCAACGTAGTCAATAAGCGAGATAACTGCACAAGGAGCGGCTGACACCCGGGACCCAGCAGCTGTAGTGGCCCGTCTAGACCAGGCTTTAATTTCATATGTTTACCACATGACCAACCCAGTTTTGTTTTTTCTTTCTGAAAATGGTTAGCCCAACTATTTTGTTTTTTGTAGAATAAGCAACGGATGCCTACTTGCTTTTCTATGCCCTGTTGGGCCTGAAATCTTTCAAGATGAGGACGGATGGATTCGGCTTGCCCAAAAAATGGGTTATAAGTAATAAAAAATGGGCTATATAATGAAAAATACAGCAAACACACAATTAGTTCCAAATTACTTTTTCTTTCTGATTTTTATATTTTAAATTTCATTGTCTTTTTGCGGGTATAATTTCATTGGATTTTACATTAAGGTATGTTTATTTTCTAAAATTAAATTGAATCTAGCTAGAAATTCTGGGCTATATGTTGTTTGGGACAGATTTGGAGGCTGACTTGTGGGTCTACAAGGTTGACGTGTACGAAAGGCTTTGTCAACTTAGCAGCGGTGACCGTTGGATTGTTAATCCAGCGGCCGTGCTGCTTCTTCAACCTCTGGTCTTATTGCTCCAGCCGCACAAACCAGCGCCGGACATACTTCCTACTCATGCCTCCCGTGGTCGGTTGTGCTGCCGCGCAGGTCTAACCGCCCCACGCTACTCCCATCGCTGGCCTTGCCATCCCTCTATGCACCCATAGTTCCTGTTATTCTCCGGCGACGGCAGAAGAACAAGTAAACCCTCATACTCCCCTCTGTGTGGGAAACAACTGCCGAGTCTTCTTCGGCTCCGGGTCGTTCCCTTCCTACGCCTTATCCTTATCCTCCCTGATAGCTGAGACCCACCGGGTCAAACTGTATGTAGGGTTGTCTGTCTGGTCGCCAACGTGTATGTACATAATGGCCAATCGCTCTCTCTGCAGCGATGAACCGTGGCCGAGTAAGGAGATGCACATGTATTAGTAGAGGCGTGGACATAGCATGTCACGCAGTCCCGTCTATATATATCGTGTACACGTACGTATAGCCACGTTGCAAGAAAGTAAATACGGCTACGTATGTACATACGGGCGGGGTCTCGAATGTGTAGGCATGCATACTTACGGCCAGGGCTCGTGTACATGAAGAGGCAACGATAGCGGCGACGTCGTCCTGTACATCGGCAGCTAACCGACTGGGTCGGAACAGAGGAAACAACGTCGTGTTCACCGGGAGCCAAGTGACTGGGTCGGAATGCATCATGTTCATCGAGAGCGAAGCCACTGGGTCGGAACGCGTCCTGTTCATCGGGAGCCAACCGGCTTGGACGGAAAAGCCAGAACAGGGTCTGGTGTACTGTAAACCGGAGGAAACTGGCCTTCTGTTTGACCGCGTATGATCGAAATGAGGTCCTCTTCATCGGGAAGGGTCTCGCGTGATGTCTACTACGCAACTTTGTTCTTGTAGACTTGTGTTGGGCCTCCAAGCGCAGAGTTTTGTAGGGCAGTAGCAATTTTCCCTCAAGTGGATGACCTAAGGTTTATCAATCCGTGGGAGGCGTAGGATGAAGATGGTCTCTCTCAAACAACCCTGTAATCAAATACAAGAAATCTCTTGTGTCCCCAACACACCCAATACAATGGAAAATTGTATAGGTGCACTAGTTCGGCGAAGCGATGGTGATTAAAGTGAAATTTGGATGGTAGGTATATATTTTTATAATCTGAATAAATAAAAATAGCAAGGTAGAAATTGATAAAATGGAGCACAAACGGTATTGCAATGCTTGAAAACAAGGCCTAGGGTCCGTACTTTCTCTAGTGCAATCTCTCAATAGTGCTAATATAACTGGCTCATATAACCACCCCTCAATGTGCAATGAAGAATCACTCCAAATTCCTATCTAGTGGAAAACATAAGACAGAATTGTTTGTGGGGTACGAAACCACCTCAAAGCTAATCTTTCCGTTCGATCTATTCAATAGTTCATACTAAAATAGCACAATGCTATTCTTTCCGTTCGATCTATCCTAGAGTTTGTACTAAACTAACACCAAAGCAAATTCAGATTCATAATACCCAAGATTTCTATCGGAGAAACAAAGACGAGAACGTGCATCAACCCCTATGCATAGATTACCCTAATGTCACCTCGGGAATCCGCGAGTTGAGTGCCAAAACATACATCAAGTGAATCAATATGATACCCCATTGTCACCATGAGTATTCATTTGCAAAACATATATCAAGTGCTCTCAAATCCATAAAAGTATTCAATCCGATAATACGAAATCTCAAAGGGAAAACTCAATTCGTCACAAGATAGAGAGGGGAAAACACCATATGATCCGACTATACTAACAAAGCCCGCGATACATTAAGATCGTGACATCTCAAGAACACGAGAGATAGAGAGATTAAACACATAGCTGCTAGTACAAGCCCTCAGCCCCGAGGGTGGACTACTCCCTCCTCATCGTGGTGGCCGCTGGGATGATGAAGACGGCCACCGGTGATGATTCCCCCCTTCGGCAGGGTGCCGAAACAGGGTCTAGATTGGTTTCTCGTGTCTACAGAGCTTGCGGCGGTGTAACTTCTGATCTAGGGTCTCCCCCTGGGTTTTTGGAATATTTGGTGATTTATAGGGCAAAGAGGGGGTGCGGGAGGGCACCGAGGTGGGCACAACCCACCTGGGTGGGTGGCTTGTGCCCCCTCGGGGCACCCCCTAGGTGCTTCTCTGGCCCACTGGATGTCTTCTGGTCCATAAAAAATCCACAAAAAGTTTCGCGGTGTTTGGAATCCGTTTGATATTGATTTCCTACGATATAAAAAACAAGCAAAAAACAACAACTAGCACTGGGCACTAGGTCAATAGGTTAGTCCCAAAAATGATATAAAGTTGCTATAAAATGATTGTAAAACATCCAAGAATGATAATATAACAGCATGAATACTTCATAAATTATAGATACGTTGGAGACGTATTGTGGCGTGCCGCAGAACGGAGTAAATGTCCTTATGTTCGATTGCCTACGGTCGAAACGGGGTCTTATTGATCCGGAGGTGTATGGCGTACCGCAAAACAGAGGAAACAGAATTGTGTTGGAGCGCGTACGGTCAAAACGGGGTCCTGTTCATCGGGAGGGGTGTGGCGTACCGCAAAATTGGACTCCACGGCCTACTTCATCCACCGTCTACTGCCTCGCTCTAGCCTCTACGGGCTACTGTTCATCCACCATCGACTTCCTCCAGCATCCACCTGCTACTGTTCATCCACCGTCGACTTCCTCCTGCCTCCACCATCTGTTTTTCATCCACGGGGGCCTGTTCATCTAGCCTCCGCCGGCTACTATTCAACCATCCCTCCACGGGGCCCTGTTCATCCACCCTCCATCGGCTACTATTCAACCAGCCCTCCACGGGGTCCTCTTCATCCACCCCCAACTAGCTCGATCGGGTGGTGTGTGGCGCCCTCCTCTCGATCGGGGTCCTGTTCATCCAGCGGCAACGGCCTCTACTACCACGGGGTCCTGTTCATCCAACCCCCACCGGAAAATGTTCATCCAACCCCCAACAACGATCACTGTTCATCAAGAGGAAGTAGCAGGTTTCAATCGGCTTTAGTTAGCAACGGTAGCAAAGGAATTGCTCGGGTTATGTTAACAGCAAAGGGATCGATCACTCAAGTTCAGTAACGTAGCTTGTGCAATCGCTCGGGTTCACTAAGTGAACGCCTCACTTGGGTTTAGTTAGAGCCCATAGCCTCGCACACGCGTGCGTAAGTGTACGGGAGATACGCGCAATCCCTCTGTGCATCGCTCGACACCAACCACCTACCGTAACCGGGAACTCCCCAAAATTTTCCCGGCCCTTGCTTCTACCACGATTTTTCCATCATGGACGGCCCAAAGAATGTCATGCAGGTGCGTCCCCGGCCGGCCCAGGACGAAAAGCCCATATTCTGTGATGATTTTTTGTCATAGAAGTTGGAGGCCACCACATCTATGATGATACGCGGTTTTGTCACAATTATGGTCATAGAAGTGTCATAAGCATGACAATTTTTTTTCGTTCGGGCCAAAATGTCACGAATGTGTCTTTTTTGTAGTGTCACTAACATAATAAACTGGCCGCTGGACCGGATACTCTTTACCTGCCTCCTTGCGGTCCATGACAATTGCCACATTGACGACTTTATAATTAGTCGCCACATACAGGAGCAAAGTCTCTTTGTCTATGAGAGCAACCAAGATTGGCGGCTCAGCCAACTGCTTTTTAAGCACCTCAAATGCCTCATTAGCAGCATTGCTCCAGACAAAGTGATCAATATTTTTCATCATCTAATACAAAGGAATCGCTTTCTCTCCCAGGCGGCTTATGAACCGGCTCATGGCAGTAATACAACTCGCCAGGCGTTGAACATCGTTAATACACGCCGGTTTAGAATGAGAGGCAATAGCCTCAATCTTTTCCAGGTTAGCGTCAATGCCCCGCTCTAAAACCAAGAAACCAAGCAATTTGCAAGCTGGCATGCCAAAAATACACTTGGCCAGGTTAAGCATCATCTTGTACACCCTGAGATTATCAACGGTATCCTTCAAGTCATCAAGCAAAGTTTCTTTCTTTCAAGATTTAACCATAGTGTCATCCACATAGGCATGAACATTCTGGCCAATCTGCTTGTGAAAGCAATTCTGAACACATCGTTGATAAGTTGCCAGGGAACTCTTGATTCCAAATGGCACAGAGACATAACAAAAAGCTCCAAATGGGGTGATGAAAGTTGTCTTTTCCTGATCTTCAACTGCCATATTGATCTGATGATAACCAGAATAAGCGTCCAGAAAGCACAAACTCTCACAACCCGCCGTGGCATCAATGATTTGGTCAATGCAGGGAAGAGCAAACGGATCAGCCGGACACGCTTTGTTAAGATCTGTTAATCAACACACATACGCCAAGTGCCATTCTTATTAAGCACAAGCACAGTGTTAGCCAACCATTGGGGGTGGAACACTTCGATTATGAACCCGGTAGCTAGGAGCTGAGCCACTTCTTCTCCAATGGCCTTACGTGTTTCTTCATTAGAGCGATGAAGGAATTGGTGAACACGTTTCATCTTAGGATCAACATTAAGACAGTGCTCACCGAATTCTCTCGGTACACCTGGCATGTCAGAAGGTTTCCATGCAAAGATTTCCCGATTCTCACGGATGGATTCGATGAGCATGCTTTCCTATTTCGGATCCATCCTTGTCCTAATAGTGAACTGTTGAGAAGAATCACCAGGCACTAGTACGCGTCGGTGCTATACAAACGGTTTTTAACCCCTTTCCGCGACGGCATTTGGAACCGCCTCCTAGTGAGTGACGGTGATAGGGGGGGTCCTTCCCACACGACCCAAAAACCGTCGGGGATAGGGACCCTACAGTACTCCTACTCGTTTCTCTTTGCATTGCCATCGCAATCGGTATTCTGTGGTGCTACATTTACGATGCGCGGCCCATCACAAATGATTCACTACTATAGGACGTGTATGATGCGCGGCCCATCACAAATGGTTATATTAAGAAGATTAGCTAATCATCGTACGAGTGTCGGAGAGGATTATGAAACTTTGGACCGTCGTAACATCGTCGTACACGACAACTATCACACACACTATTTTGTGGTGCAACGTTTACGATGCATACTTCATCAGAAACAGTTCATGGTTGCGAATCGTGTACGATAAGGAAACTAACACAAATGTTTAGTTTGCCCGCACCGTTTGTGATATTGTGTGACATTGCACACTCTTTGCAAACGGCAACTGTGTGCATGCTTTCACACGTTTCCTCTGTGTGAAACATCTCGGATTATGGTGTATATCCCAAACGTTTGTGTTTTACCAACTATGTGTGCCGTAACAACCTGGAGAGTGTAATTTCACCGTAATTTAGTTGCTGCTATTTCAAATTGTACCGGATTTGAATTTGAATTTGAATGTATGCTACAACTTTATTCATATCCATCAGGTTCAAATAACCAATGCATTACTCGATCCATAGGTACATATGTTCAAGAATTACATAAGAACCAAATAAAGAATGATGAACCACAGTTGTATACTTGTACTATTAAAGACGGTAAAGAAAGAGGCAAAATACATTCTGGTTGCTGAACAAGGTGAAGCGAAATGCCCATATTGTGCCCTCCTCCATGCGAAAACACATACGACTCTAGTCCAACCCCTTGTGATGGCCGACCGCCCATCCTTCACGGTCTTCATGAAAACATCTAGATAATCATTGTGTTCTAGTAGAAATACTTTAACCTTTGCATGCCCACCAATCATGTAGTTGTAGAGGTAATCTGGAGTAAACTGCTTCGGCAACCACTTCAAAGGAAAAAGATTCAGACATTGTCATCTGACACAACTCATTATGGGCAGTAAAAAGAAGGCTGCAGAGTTCTTACTTACCATCCTGCAGTTTGCTGTTGTCTTGGATAAAGTGTAAACAAATAGTTTAATTGCCATCTTTGGACCCATTTTACTAACAGTCTTTATTAGCTTCCTCACTTGATGCAGGTTCATCGATATCTCATTGCCCCATACGCAGAAAGGGTCGAAGCACGAATCTTTAGCAATGACATATGTACCTAAAAGCACCAAGTAAATATTAGAAGCTAAACAACAATTGCACAATGATGTAGTACAACAATCTTTTATAATACTCCCTCCATTCCTAAATATTTGTATTTCTAGCGATTTCAACAAGTGACTACATACGGAGCAAAATGAGTGAATCTACACTCTAAAATATGTCTATATACATCCGTATGTGGTAGTCCATTTGAAATATCTAAAAATACAAATTTTGAGGGAATGGAGGGATTATCTTATAACATCCAATACACTCACATATTAGATGAATGAACATCTTATATTATGGGCCGGAAGGAGTTTAGTGCATTCTTAAAAATTATCGGTTGATGTACTGCTGTTGTATCCATGGGTTACAAGTAGTTTGAGCTAGTTCGGGCTCAAATAGCCCTAAAATATATCTAAACATGAGGGCTCTTTTGAGCTAGTTGCATCTATAACCCACCCAAAAAAACTATCCAACCCAAGAGGTGCTAATTGGAGCTAGTTCTCCTAGTGCATTTATTGTCAATCTAACCCTGCCATCCGAAAAAATCTTTGGATGGAGTTAGTTCAGGTTAGTCATGAGCTAGAAACTAACTCTAACCTCTAGCTAAGTTCTAGAGCTAAAAATCTTTGTTGTTGTTGTTGTTGTTGTTGTTGTTGTTGTTGTTGTTGTTGTTGTTGTTGTTGTTGTTGTTGTTGTTGTTGTTGTTGTTGTTGTTGTTGTTGTTGTTGTTGTTGTTGTTGTTGTTGTTGTTGTTGTTGTTGTTGTTGTTGTTGTTGTTGTTGTTGTTGTTGTTGTTTCTTCTTTGTAGTTGTTGCAACATCAACAACGACACTAACAACAACAACAACAACAACTTCTTCTTCTTCTTCTTCTTCTTCTTCTTCTTCTTCTTCTCAACTCTTCTTGACAACAACAACAACTTAACAACAACTTCTTTTCTTCTTCTTCTTCTTCTTCTTCTTCTTCTTCTTCTTCTTCTTCTTCTTCAACAACAACAACAACAACAACAACAACAACAACAACAACAACAACAACAACAACAACAACAACAACAACAACAACAACAACAACAACAACAACAACAACAACAACAACAACAACAACAACAACAACAACAACAACAACAACAACAACAACAACAACAACAACAACAACAACAACAACAACAACAACAACAACAACAACAACAACAACAACAACAACAACAACAACAACAACAACAACAACAACAACAACAACAACAACAACAACAACAACAACAACAACAACAACAACAACAACAACAACAACAACAACAACAACAACAACAACAACAACAACAACAACAACAACAACAACAACAACAACAACAACAACAACAACAACAACAACAACAACAACAACAACAACAACAACAACAACAACAACAACAACAACAACAACAACAACAACAACAACAACAACAACAACAACAACAACAACAACAACAACAACAACAACAATGTTGTTGTTGTTGTTGTTGTTGTTGTTGTTGTTGTTGTTGTTGTTGTTGTTGTTGTTGTTGTTGTTGTTGTTGTTCTTGTTCTTGTTCTTGTTGTTGTTGTTGTTGTTGTTGTTGCTGTTGCTGCTGCTGTTGTTGTTATTGCTTCGCTGTTGTTGTTGCCGTTGTTGTCATTATGTTGTTGTTGTTGTATTGTTGTTGTTGTTGTCGGTTGTTGTTGTTGTTGTTGTTATTGTTGTTGTTGTTATTGTCGTTGTTATTATTGTTGTTGCTGTTGTTGTTGTTGTTGTTGTTGTTGTTGTTGTTGTTGTTGTTGTTGTTGTTGTTGTTGTTGTTGTTGTTGTTGTTGTTGCTCGTTGTTGCTATTGTTGTTGTCATTGTTGTTCTTCTTGTTTGTCATCGCCGCTCTCTCGTATATCTAGACATCATTAGAACATTAATGTAACACTCTTCCTTGTTGCTATGTAGCCTAGGATTGCATATTTAGACATTAAGTACAGTGCATGTTGCTATGTAGCCTCAAATATATTCAGTTAAAAGTCCGATTCACCAATTAGTCCCTTATTAGCCCCCGACCTATATGGTACCAGCTACCGATATCCTGAACAGTGAGCAGATATAAGCCATGGGATGAAACTAACCTCGATGGAAAACTGCGGACGTTACCAAAATTCTCCTAAGTAGGTACAACGAGAAGCATGTTAAGCACAACAGGCTAAACATCAACCAAAATTATCCATGGCAGACAAAATAATCTCCAAAAGATAGCTTCGGTGTGCAGGTTTAAGCACGCTAGTAAAGCAAAACAATTGGAAAGGTGTGTTAACTGCAACAGGCCAAACATTTATAAACAAGCAAAGATAGTCATTCAAACTGGTATTTTCTGGTCTAAGTACACTGGTTATTGTTAAATAAAAATGGAAAGGCGTGTTACCTACAAGATGCAGCAACCAAATGTAGTCATTCATAGTGGTATTGTTTAAACTGGTACTGATGAAATTGAACTGCACAGTTCATACTTGCAAATATAGAACATCATGTTGTGAATAACTGGAATAAACAAGGCATACTACGAACAACCAAAGATAGCATTTGAAACTGGACATATACTAACTACAAACAACCGAACAATCAAAAAACTTTAAAAGAGGCATATGCTAGCTATAAACAGCTTAATGACAAGCAAATATATGCATTCCTATCGGTATGTTTAAAACTGGATTGATAAAATGTACTGCACAGTAAATAATTGCACGTATAGAGCATCACATTGTGAACCACTGAAATAAACAAGGCATACTGCAAACAACCAGATATAGCAATTAAAACTGGACATATTCTCAATACACTACAAAAGGGAATCCACAAAACAAATCATGGGTTTCCCCTTGTGAAGAGGCACGGCAAAACAAATCATGGGTTTCTTCACTTGTCACAGATGGGCTCGTTCCCGTGGGAAGAGCTCAGACCCTGGATGCGCTCCATGTTGTCGCAGGTGGGCTCCTTCCCCGTGGAAGAGACGGGTTGTAGGGTGCCCTCCCTGATGTCGCAGACGGGCGCTTTCCCCTCGGAAGAGTGTCAGTGTCAAAACTGGCAGATCTCGGGTAGGGGGTCCCGAACTGTGCATCTAAGGATCAAAGGTAACAGGAGGCGGGGGACATGATGTTTATCCAGGTTCGGGCCCTCTTAATGGAGGTCATACCCTACTTCCTGCTTGATTGACTTTGATGAGTATAGGGGTTACAAGAGTTGATCTACCTCGAGATCGTAATGGCTAAACCCTAGATGTCTAGCATGTATGATTATGATTGCCTCTACGGACTAAAACTTTCCATTTATATAGACATCGGAGGGGGATAGGGTTGTACAGAGTCGGTTTACAGATAAAGGAATCTTCATATCCGAACTCCAAGCTTGCCTTCCACGTCAAGGAGAGTCCTATCCGGACACGGGGGAATGCCTTCAATCTCATATCTTTACGTCCCATTAATCCGGCCCATATCACATAGACTGGATGCTTGGGGACCCCCTAATCCAGGACTCCCTTAGTAGCCCCCGAACCAGGCTTCAATGACGACGTGTCCGGCGCATAGATTATCTTCGGCGTTGCAAGGCGGGTTCCTCCTCCTCCGAATACTCCAAAGCAATTTGAATAAAAGAACTGTATTCGGCTTTTTTATGAAGACACAGTATGTGGCTTCATATCTTCAGCTTTGTCAGGTGGGCCCTCCCTGATACTTCGAGCAGCTCCGAATTTACATTAAATATCATACCCTTCAACTTCTGCGTCACCGTCACATCGACTTCCACGTGTCAGACGAATACAAAGGGTCCAGGTGTTTTACAGGTAACTCTCTGACTTTGTAGGGAAGGCGTCTATTTAAGAAGATTTGATCTCAGATGCCATTCCACAATAGGCGAAAATCCTTATAGCTTGCCACAGGAAACCGTAAAAACATGGTTGGCGCTCCCAGTTCTTCCTCATGCCCCCACGACCCTCAAAAAGGCGATTGGGAGAGCTTCTCAGTATCCCACGCCCAGCTGACCAAGCTTCATACGCAGGTGTCGGTGTTAAAACCGGCGGATCTCGGGTAGGGGGTCCTGAACTGTGTGTCTAAGTTCGATGGTTGCAGGAGACGGGGGACACGATGTTTACCCAGGTTCGGGCCCTCTCTATGGAGGTAATACCCTACTTCCTGCTTGATTGATCTTGATGAATATGAGTGTTACAAGAGTTAATCTACCACGAGATCGTAATGGCTAAACCCTAGAGGCCTAGCCTGTATGACTTTGGTAATGAATGTCTCCTATCCGGACTATGCCCTCCAGTTTATATAGACACCGGAGGGATCTAGGGTTACATAGAGTCGGTTACATAGGAAGGAATCTTCACAGTTGATTGCCAAGCTTGCGTTCCACACCAAGAAGAGTCCTATCCGGACACGGGTACAGTCTTCGGCCTTCTTGTCTTCACAGCCCATCAGTCCAGCCCATGGATAACAGGACGGACGCCCAAGGACCCCTTAGTCCAGGACTCCCTCAGTAGCCCCTGAACCTGGCTTCAATGACAAGGAGTCCGGCGCGCAAATTGTCTTCGGCATTGCAAGGCGGGTTCCCTTTTCCCGAACTCCAAGATAGTCTTCGGATGCGACGATAGTATCCGGACCTGTAACATGTACCACACATAACCGCAAAGAGAATATAATACTTGCACGAGTCCCGTCCGTTGACAGCTTTTTACATCATGACATTACGTCAGCCCGGCCATAACTTCGGACCGTTTTGTGTTCATCGTTCCACGTTTCGAGACACGGTTGCCATTGGCACGTCTTGTCAAAGTAGAGATCATGTCCCTTTATTGCGGGATTCTCATCAATGCGGGCATGGGTAACCCAACCGTGCCGTTTATACAGCCCTTCGGAATAGGAGAGTTTTTAGGGCGAGTGTGGAGGCGCTTGATATTCGCGGCCTTTATAAGGGGATAAGGATTCTCTTCCTTCACCCACACCCTTTCTCTCCTTCAGTCCTACCGTCCTTGAGCTACAACGCCCAAGCTTTAGCTTTTCCTCGTTCGAGAAAGCACTCCAAATATGTCCAGATCCGGAGCTGGAGGCAAGTGGATGGCCTCCTCCGTCAATAAGAAGGACATCACGGAGCTCCGGGAGGCTGGATATTTAGCCAAGGAGATTGCTCACTGACTCCCGGCAAAAGGGCAAATCATCCCTACTCCCGAGCCCCATGAGAGGGTCGTGTTTCTCACACACTTTGTCCGCGGGCTGGGATTCCCTCTCCACCCGTTTGTCCGCGGATTGATGTTTTACTATGGGCTGGACTTCCACGATCTGGCCCCCAATTTTATCCTCAATATCTCGGTATTTATTGTCGTGTGCGAGGCCTTTCTCCGCATCCCACCTCACTTCGGCCTATGGCTGAAGATCTTCAATGTGAAACCGAAGGTGGTGAGTGGTCAACAAGCAGTGTGCGGAGGCGCCATGGTGGGCAAGATGCCCAATGTCACCTGGCCCGAAGGCTCCTTTGCGGAGACGGTGAAGGGAAGGCAATCGGGGTGGTTTTACATCACCGATCCACGTGACACCAACTGGGCAGCGGCCCCCAAATTCCGATCCGGAGTTCCGATGCGGCTCACTTGCTGGCAAGAGAAGGGCCTGACCTGGGGATCTTTGAACGAGATAACTGGGCTCCAGACGTGCATCCAGAACATGACAACCAGGAAGATCAAGCTTGTCAATATGATCCAGGTTGTCGGATGTGGGGTTCCGGCAAACCCTTGAGGTTCGAACACTGGGGTGCCCGCGAAGTCTTTCCCTCCTACCGATCTACGCCTAGCTCGCAAAGATCTTGCAGACGAACTCGATGAATTCACAACACAGAGAGACACGAGGTTTATACTAGTTCGGGCCACCATTGTGGTGTAATATCCTACTCCAGTGTGGTGGTGGTGGATTGCTTCTTGCGCTGATGATGAACAGTAAAAAGGAAGAACAGCCTCCCGAGGTTGAGGTGTTCTTGTGCTTGTCGAACTTGTGTGGGTGAGGATCCGATGCCTCCTACTGTGGTGGCTAGACCTATTTATAGAGGCCCTGGTCCTCTTCCCAAATATCGAGCAGGAAGGGAGCCAACAATGGCGGGCGAATTTGAAGGGGGACAACTAGTACAAGCTATCCTGACAAAAGTGGTCTTCGCCCGTGAAAAGCTCTGGTGGTGACGCCGTCTTGGGCTCCATGATGACCTCCGTCTTGCCGTCCTCCTGGTCTTGGTCTCGTTGCACCAATATAGCAACCTTTGCATGATGCCTCAGTACTCTTTGCCTGCGCTGGCCTCCTTAGCACCAAAGAGGAAATAAGGATGATGCGCGCTGGCGCCCGCCTGGTGTCGTTCGTCATGGCTCACGTCACGAGAGCCTCGGGAGGTTTTTCCCCACCTTGATATCTCCGCTCCTCCTGAGCCTGCCTGGCTAGGCCACTCCAGAGGAGGTCTTGCGTCATCCGCCTCGCGAGGCTTGGACCCTCGCGAGGGTCGTGGATGCCTTGTTGATGAAGATGGGCCGTATGACCTGCTGGCTCAGCCACGCCGTGGGCCGCAGGCAGGCAAGTCTGGGGAACCCCGTTCCCAGAATGCCGACAGTAGCCCCCAGGCCCAAGGTTCGCTCGGGCTTGGCTTCGCGGCGAAGCCAAGGGTCAATTTCGGAGCACCGCGGGGCCCCAAAAGCCTGCGGCCTCGGTTGACGCATGGCGGTTGATTGGACGTGGGCGTCTCCGCTTCCCCATGATGGCTTTGAATCCGCCTAGCTATGCAGCCCCTTGTGACCTACACAGTTATTCCCAGTTGCCTGCGACTCGCTTCCCCAATCCCTCTGCTTCCTCGAGACTCTGTTCCGCTTCTCCAATCTAACTTGCGCTCCGCCTGCTCCATCGCCATGGCGCCGAAACAAGCTGAAAAGGGGAAGGGGCCTCTGCCTCTGCCAGCTGCGCCTCCGTCCTTTGCGCCGGCGCCCGGCCAGTCTTGGGTGCTCAACAACGAGGCCATGGACAAGGTGTACCCAATGCTTGCCTCCAGCTTCAACGAGTGGGGGAGACAGTGGCTTGGCCCGCGTCTCGCACCCGCACGGCTCAGGCGGCGACCAAAGTCCCAATCTTCATAGATGCCCTCTGGGCTGGCCTGATTCCCCCCTTTTCTGCCTTCTTCAACGCTGTGCTTGAGCATTATCAGATCCACATGCTCCATCTTGATCCTCAGTCTGTGACTCTTCTCGCCGTCTTCGCCTTCGTGTGCGAAGCCATGGCTGGCATAGCCCCTTCTGTGGCCCTCCTTCACCATATCTTCTCATTGCATCTGACCGACCCCTAACAAAGCACGGGATGCGTGAGCTTCCACGCCGTGGCTGCGACGGCGGGCGAGGGGATCGACTTCGGGCTTCCTCCATCCTCGAGTGAATTTTGGACACGATCGGTGTTCGTCGATGCCGGCGTGCCCACTCCTCTGCTTCAGGCTCCGTCGGGGCCCGCTGTTCCTAACCCCGGCTGGAGCCATCTGCGGCTCACAAGCCCTGACCTTGCTCACGTCTGGCTCAGGTTGAGGTTGCTGAAGGATCGCGGCGTGACCTCGCAGATGGTGGTGAAGGAATTCGTCAAATGCCGGGTTGCTCCGCTTCAGCGCCATTCTCGCCCAATGTGGACCTTGCTTCACAGCCAGGACCACATGAGGTTCCAGGAGTTTGGGCTCCTTCTCGGGACGCGGTAGACAGTGCTCAAGGTCCTGACGGGTGTCCCTTTGCCGGCCGAACTGCCTGGGAAGAATTGCTTACTGTTCCGCTGCAAGAACAAGGATGAATTTGCAGAGAACATGCCTCCTTTTGACGAGTGGGGGCCGCGGCCGATCGGCCTGGAGGGGCCTCGCGAGAACCCCGTCGTTGTGGTTCCCTTCCTTTCCCCTGGTGCAGAGCTCGCCCCAAGCGACGGTGCAGGTGGGTGAGCTCCGGCGGAGGTCGGTGGCTCGAGTGCTGAGGAGCAAGTGCCGAGTGGAGATCCTAGGGCATCGTCCTCAGGAGCCTGCCGCCCCCTCCTGAGGCATCGGTTGCTGAGGAGACGCCGCATGCGACTCCCGAGGACAAGGCTCCAGTAGCCTCGGGAGGTCGTGGTGAAACGGTGCCCGGCCATTTGCCGCAACCGGGCACCCCTGAAGATATCCTTCCACGCCCTCCTTCGGCCCCGCTGCGCACCGATCGTCACGTCCAGCGCTTCGGTCGTCTTTGTGTGGACTTCGAGGAGCTCCGTAAGAGGAAAGGATCCCCTGGCGGCGAAAGTACATCGCCATTAACGTGTAAGTATCTTATTGTCATGGCTTCCTCCATGCAGTCTCCTTATTCTGACGTTGGTCCTCCAGGGCTCCTCCCGTCGAAGCTGTTGCGACTCCCGAGAAGCAGCCTCCTCCTTCTCCAACTTCATCATCGGCCTTGAGCGTTCCTGGCCCGCCTGCCGCCCCTAGAGAGGGGTCGATTGGGGGAGCGTCTCTGCCTTCGCGGCATACCGAGCCCGCGACTTGGCCACCCCTCTCCCACGGCCTGGCATGGAGATTGGCGGGCGTGCCTAAGACTCCTCCTTTGCTCATGGGCAGCAGCTGGTTGGCTTCAATCTTCGGTTCCTCTTCAAGCAGCCCCGATAGGCTCGGGCTCCTCGCAAGGATGAGTTGACGTCGGGTGGAGTGCCAGCCCCCAGCCCCCTGCCGCGGGGTGGTGTGCCGCTTGGCGCCCCGCCCGCAGCCCCCGAGGTGGAGGACGAGGTGCGCCGGGCGTTCGAGCTCGAGCGCGGGGGAAGCATGGTTCGTCACGAGCTCTTCCAGGAGGCGATGGGCGCGATGCGCCGACTCGGTGAAGAGCTCGCGGGTGTCGACTCGTGCCTTGAGGTTGAGGGTCTCCGGTAGGTGGAGGAGCGGCGCAAGCTGAAGGTGGCCATCAACTTCGGTCACTATCAGCGCGACCTTGAGAACGCAAAAGCCGAGGCGTCCCTCAAGATTGCCCATGAAGCCCGCTTGCGAGCTCTGGAAGAGGCTCGCGAGGCTGACCGTTGTCGCGAGGCTGTGGAGAAGCGCACGTGGGAGCTCCGGGCCTGGAGCGCGTCTCTTGAACAGCAGGTGGAGGTGCGCAGGGCCGCTCTGGCATTGCTGAGGGGGACGCCTGCGGAGGAAGAGGAGATCCGGAAGCGCGAGGAGGTGCTGACCCTGGAGGCCGTGGAGCACAGCCTCGAGCTCGAGCGACTGGAGACGAGGGAGCGCCAAGTCGCCCAAGCAGAAGATGTCGTCGGGGCCCGCGAGGCCTGAGTCGAGGAGGAGGTTGCTCACCGGGTGGCCGAGGTTCGCGCAGATCTTGAGGGTAGGTAGGACCTGAAGCTGAAGCTCGCTGGCGCGGAGGATGAGGGCAGGGCCGCTGCCCTCAGGCCCAGGTTGGACGAGGCCAAGAGGCATGCGGAACCCACGGCCGCCGCCCTAGTCACGGCGCAGGCGGACTTGGCCTCCGCCCGCGCCGAGCTGTGTTCCCTCTGGAGGCGGGTTGACGACGCTGAGGCCGTTGCAAGGAAGAACACGAAAGAAGTGCTCCAGCGGCGCACACTGGAGCGCGAGCATACTCCTATGCTTCAGGATCTCCGGAACAGGGCCAATATCGCCCTGGGCCATATTTGCGACGCGGAGGCGCCGACCCTTCACTCGAATGATTATGCCAGCCACCTGACCTTCTTCACTGAGGTGGTGACATGCCTGGAGGCTCGCTCTGCCAGAGCTCGCCAGCTTCCGGAGGAAAGGGGTCGTGGCCTGCTCGAGCGCACTTTCTCCCGTGTCTTCAGCCACCTCCTGAATGCCGACCCCAACTTTGATTTCAATGCCACCATCGCCCCCGTACCCACGGCCGTCCGGGGCGACCTAGCGCGTTGGGTTGAGGACAACGTGGACGCATTGGTTAGGGCCTTCACTTCTGAGGATGACGCGGTGGTGGTCATCGCAGACGAAGGCGTCGTGGTTAACAACGGCGACGGGGGCGTAGCCGATGGCGGCGACGATGCCGATGGAGAAGATGACGATGCGAGTGACGCATCCGCGGGTGACGCAGCGAGCGACATTTCTGGCTGATCCCTTGTTCTCCTGTCATTTCACCCTACGCACAAACTCGGGCGTGGCCCTTGAAAAACTTGTGAGAGCATTTTGGGAGGGGGAAACCCTCATGTAAATAAACTACAGTTTTTACTTTCCTATGTAATGCGAGTTTGTGTCCTCGTGAGCTCATGAATCCGGGTGCGAGTTCTCTGTCGTGGTTTACCTTAGTCAATGCCAGCCTTGAGCTAGGTCGCGACGCGTCAAGTTCCTGAGAACCCTGCGGAGCTCGTCGCCCCATTAGAAGGGGCCCCACTAGAGGTGAGCTCTAGTCGTAGTGCTAGCACGCGCTTGGCGTGTGCGTGCTTCGCGCAGTCCCGCTCGCGAGGAGCTCGTGAGGGGAAGGCGACAGACATGAGTCCCGGAAAAAACGAGATCCAGAACGCAAGAAATTGCTCAAACGAGAAAAGGCTCCCCCCGTGCACATCAACAAAAATTCAACTTCAACTCAATTCCAGATCCAGAAAGCAAAGCTACTGAGAAAGAGTGATCCAAAGCAAATGGCCGCGTCCGGCACCTAGTCTAGTCTTCTGGTCTTCAACTCTTCTCACTAGCGCGGAACTAAGTGCTGCCACTAGGCGTGGGAGGGAGCCCCAGGGCCTGAGGCCGGCACCCCTGAGACTCCGGGGCGTGTACAGCCCCAACTCATTATTACGTGAGAGTGTCACGGGCGGCGAGCTTCACAAGCACTGGGCCTTCTTCACAGGTACCGACCTTGCTTCATATCGCCAGACGAGGGCCCCGCCTTGCGCCACCCTCGACCTCCTCTGAGCCGACCAGTCACCAGGAAGACACAAAGGAGGGAAAGAGGACGACAGTGGTTCCCTCGGTGACCACAGGTGCTCTGCCGGGGGAAGGGTTGCGAGGCCTCCCCGGCGGAGGGCCTACCTCCGGGTATCGCCAGGCGTCGCGCGCCGCGGGGAGGGGCCTTGCTCCTGGCTCCCTCTTGGCGGCCCCCAGTGTGTCTCCCTTGTTGGAACAGGTGCCGCCGTGGCAGGGTCGTCGATCGACGCTGCAACCTGATTCATCTGCAGCCCATGGTTAGCATAAGCCAGTTACTGAGAGATTAGCGGTACCCTGTAGTTGCCGTTGCCGGCGCGATCATTGTGGTTCTCCGTTGGTTCTTGGAAGGCTTCGGCTCCTAGCACGCCCTCTCCCCAATCTTCTCCAATGAATGAGCCGAGGTCGTCCTCTGGTGCGTATCCTTGATCCATCATGCGGGGCACGTAGGCTTCCAGGGCCGTCACCCCGAACACCTCGCCGTGGTGCCCCATGCTCGAAGTTGCTTGGCCCGGGGTGGCGTCCTGAGGATTGTAGCGTGGCATCCTGCTGGGACCATGAAGGGCGACGCTTGCGCTCGCGCTTGTCGAGAGCGGCATGGGGGAGTCGGAGCCCCCGACGCCACTGGCCGTGCTGATGTTGACGAAGTCCCCGGGCGTAGTTGATGGCACACAGATGTGGTGAGGTTCACCGCGCAGCCCTGCAGTGGCCTGGGAGGAAGCTGATAGCAGAAGGGTGGTGATCCCAACGCCGCTGCATCCAGCAGCTCGGCAACATGCTCCAGCAGCGTATCCCCGCAGCTCTCCATCAACCTGCATCGCAGCAGCTCCCTTGCCACCGTGAGAGCCGCCCGCATGTTTGCTTGCTCCCGCCGTGAGTGCGGTGCCGTTGCTGCAGAATGACTCACCGCTCTGGCCGCGGCTCGTACTTGCCGCGGGGTGAGGGTGGATGATGCCTGGCCACGCTATCCGCGCCCGACGGAGTTTGGCAACGCTCGCGCTGTCTGGAGTGCGGGGTCGAGATCTTCATGGGCAGGCGGCGCTGCCCGGGCTGGCCAGGCTGCCCAGCGATCAGAGCCGGCCCTTGAGTCGCCGGACATCATGGCTGTGGAGCGTCGGCGAGCTGGTTGGTGGATAAAAAGCTCTGGCGCACCCCTACCTGGCGCGCCAAATGTCGGATGTGGGTTTCCGGCAAACCCTTGGGGTTCAAACACTAGGGTGCGCGTGAAGTCTTTCCCTCCTACCTATCTACGCCCTAGCTCACAAAGATCTCGCCGATGAACTCGACGAATTCGCAACACAGAGAGACACGAGGTTTATACTGGTTCGGGCCACCGTTGTGGTGTAATACCCTACTCCGGTGTGGTGGTGGTGGATTGCCTCTTGGGCTTATGATGAATAGTACAAAGGAAGAACATCCTCCCGAGGTTGAGGTGTTCTTGTGCTTGTCGAACTTGTGCGGGTGAGGATCCGATGCCTCCTACTGTGGTGGCTAGACCTATTTACAGAGGACCTGGTCCTCTTCCCAAATATCGAGCGGGAAGGGAGCCAACAATGGCGGGCTAATTTGAAGGGGGACAACTAGTACAAGCTATCCTGACAAAAGCGGTCTTCGCCTGCGAAAAGCTCTAGTGGTGACGCCGTCTTGGGCTCCACTATGACCTCCATCTTGCCGTCCTCTTGGTCTTGGTCTCGTTGCACCAATATAGCAACCTTTGCCTGATGCCTCGGTACTCTTCGCCTGCGCTGGCTTCCTTAGTACCAAAGACGAAATAAGGATGCTGCGCGCGCTGGCGCCCGCCTGGTGTCGTTCGTCTTTGCTCACGTCACGAGAGCCTCGTGAGGTTTTGCGCCACCTTGATATCTCCGCTCCTCGTGAGCCTGCCTGGCTAGGCCACTCCAGAGGAGGTCTTGTGTCATCCTCCTCGCGAGGCTTGGACCCTCGCGAGGGTCGTGGATCTTGTTGATGAAGATGGGCGTCTGACTCGCCGGGCTTAGCCACTTGTGGGCATGAGCGAGCAAGTCTGGGGACCCCCGTTCCCAGAACACCGACACAGGTTATGCTCATTCGCCGGATCCTTCCGTGCCAATGTCGGACTTGCTATTTGTGGGAGTACGACCCAGCCAAGCACCAGACGCTACTAGAGCTCTTCGGCGCGACGCACGAAGATATCTGGAAAGTGCTCTTAAAGGTTGGCGAGACGCCACCGCCAACAACCGAGATCGCGGGCTTAGCTTAAAACGTCAGGCCAATTCGGCAAGTCTTTTAATGTTTTCATGGTATATCCTTCACCGGCATATTTTGAGGATGGATTCTAAGCTCTCCCATCCACTTCGCCAGGCCTGGATCGAGGTGGCTAGGCGGATTAACTGTCCGGCTCCGCTTCCTGAGGAGCAAGAATTCCCACTTCTGACGAAGATGTTGTTTCCGACGCCTTATGACGTGCCGGAGAAGATGGCCAAGAAAGCGGCCAAGGGGACTAGGAGTGGCCTTCACCGAAAAGGAGCTTCGGACGTGATGTCCGAAGACGAGACTCGCTCTTTGTCCACCGAAGACAACAATGAAGAGAAAGAAGAAGAAGATGACTCCCCACCTAAGGCGGGGAGGAAGAAGAGGGCGGCCTCTAAGAACCTGGAGGCGAAGTCGCCCAAGAGGGGAAAAGGCTCCCCCGCGGGTAACTCCACGTGGGATGTCGATAGTAGTCCGGAGCGGCCTTTCCGGGCCAAGCCTCGAGCAACATCATAAGTATCGAAAATCCTTATGCACGCCTGAACGTCCGTCCTTTCCTCCTTGCAATGTTTGAATCGTGTTATTGCACTCAGGCTCGGGACAGCTCTCCGCTATCTTCATCAGAAGGTTCGCTGGACCCAAAGGAGAGGGCCAGCATGTCACCGCTGCCCGCTTACTCCCCTTCGGCCAAGGGTGATGATGAGGAGGCGTCGCAAAGGGCCTCCTCGGACCAGGGGAAGGCTCCGGAGATCGTCAGGGCGGCGCCCCAGGATGACTCCCGGACCGCCGGATACATGGGGGAAAAAGCCCCTATGGAGACGGACGGTGCGAGCCGAGTTCTACTCGACCCTCAGCCGGATTCTATTTCGGAGACATATACGGCTCCGGAGTTCGGAAAACGGCCCTTCCTGAAAGGAGGGGGTGTGCTACCGGTGTCCTCTGTCCAACTAGAGGCGCCGGATCATCTACTGGAAGCGCTGCAAGGCACCTTCATTGTGGATGAGCACCGTGCCCATATGGGTACGGTGATTGAAAAGGTCCGGTTTGCCAAAAACAGGCTGACTGAAGCCTGCGCTAGCCTTCTAGCAGGCTTTGAGGTGAGTACATAATTGTAGGAAGAATATCACAGCGTAGACAGTAGCCCCTGATGCTCTGTTCGTTGTCCGGAAAGAAAAGCCGAACAGAGGATCAAAATTAATTTTCGCAGGAGTCTAATATAAGGTGTCTATGTGAATAAGCAGGCCTCATTGCGGGCTGCTACCGCTCAAACCGCGGAGGTCTCCAGACTGAAGCAGAAACTGGAGCGGGCCGAGGAAGAGCTCGGCCTCGTTAAGAAGCAGCTGGAGGATAGCCATGGTATGCAGTAAGCTGCGTGTATATCAAAGAGTAAATTGTTCAAGCCGACTAAAGTTTCATGAACTTTATTAGTGGCCACGACCGAGGTGGCGGCCCTCAAAAAGGTGTTAGCCGAGGCCGAGGACAAAGCGGCCAAGGAATACGCCGCACGCGAGGAGCACGAGGCCCTGGTTAGCAAGGCCCAGCAAGAGCTCCAGGACGCCGTCGAGAAGCTCGAGTCCTTGGAGCGCGACTTTAAGACGCAAGAGTCTGAACTTGCGACAGCCCTTCAGAGCGCACGGGATGCCTGAGCCGAAGCCTAGAGCGCCCTCCAAGAAATTCAGGCGGCCAAGAAGATTACGGCGGGTAAATCTTTCGCTATGCAAAGCTAGTAGGCAAAGGAAACATTCCTTGTACTGACCCTAATTTGGGTTTTCAGGCGTTCTGAATTTGCCGCCTGACATATCGAGATCTTTGCCGAGTTTTATCGAGCCGAAGAGGGGATGTCTACGGAGAAGTTGTTCTGGTCTCAATATTCTGGACCAGAACATCCGGTGCCCTTTAGTGACCAACTGAAACAACTGGTCGAGCTGCACAGGTCGGCCGAGCTAGCCATGAAGGACCTGATAGTCCGACTGTGGCCTACCGAGCCCATACCTAGCAGTTACTTCAGACTTGTGAAGCGGCTCGTGAGTGCCTACCCACGGCTCAAAGCCGTGAAGTGATCGGTCTGCATTGAAGGTGCACGGATGGCATTTTCCCATGTTAAGACGCATTGGGCGAAGCTAGATGCCAAGAAGCTGGTGACCGAGGGGCCGCCTGAGGAAAAGGAGCATCGTCGACCCAAGCTATATTTTGATAGTGTCTTGGAGGGGTCTCGCCTTGTGGCGGAGCAGTGTTCGAAGGATGTTATATTCCCACGAAAACATTTGTATTATCCTATCCTGTAATATGGAACAATGATGTTGTGTAATATAATGCTTGCGATTCAAATTGGACCTCCTGTGCGGCCGTTTATGAAATCTTAGGGTTGACCAGTCGTCGGCTTCTGCCCCCATGTAGGTAGTACGGGGGTGTTCGGGATTAATCTAAACACTCTTTATTCCACATCATGCTCCTTAAAGGAGGTGTTTAGTGCAATGAATAAGGCAATCAGACTATGCGGCCTTTACCGCCCTCACTTAGCCATAGGAGTTTGACAATAAGAAATTCGGCGAAGCCCCTGGTATTCGGAAAACCGAACTAGGGGCGTGACACACGCCTAATCGGGAAACCGATTCTTCACATGAAGCGGATAAAATCTCTAACGATTTAGGACCTCTCGAACAGCTGACCAGCTCTCACCGCATCATGACAGTCAGTTTTTGGCTTTCTCTACCGAGGTGCTCGTCCGGAAGAACCAGGACACAATCGCGTAGTTCTCCTTTACTACCCTAGCCGATATAGCGGGCGTAAGGTAGTAATCACAGGAGCCGAACAGCCCAACTATTGACCAAAGACATGATTCAGAGTCGATGCATATAATGCTATAAGTTCGGGGTGCCGAACTATACTGTAAAAGTGTTCGGACTTTTATTGCCGTAATGTGGGGTGTGATGAAGCCCCTGGCGTAATAATACGTACCAGAGTGTACGTGTGCAATGAGTAATGAATACGGAGGAAAAGGAGAAAAATTAAGTAATAAGCTGACGCTACCCTTTATTTGCGATATGATTAACACACCGAGGCGTACTTGTACAAGTAATGCGATAAGCGAGTAAGGCTATTTAACATGCCATGACCAAGGGCGAGCTAGGTATGTAAAATAAGTACGGCAATCGTTAGCAGAGATCACATGGGGATTTCCTTGTATGCCAGAGCTCCTTGCCTCCTTCGTGTGTTCTGCAAGCGGGTCATCCGAATAGACCTCGAAAAGCCCGAAATAAAAAGGGAAAGTAAAGGTGTGCAAATCCCAGGGGCGCTCGAGCCGCACTGTGGATCGCGAGCTTAGTATGCCGCCATCAGTACCGATGGGGTTTTGAGTGTGTAATTGTGTACGCGTGGCGTGAATGCCAGTCCCTTGTCGGGGCTGGGACGGAGGCCAAATTGCTAATTGAACTCTTGAAAAGCCGAGCTATCGTGTTGCAGTGTAGTCCGAACCCTCTTAATGATGTCCACGGGCTCGGCAGCCGGATTATGGTGCTGCTTGAGAAGGCCGCTCTGTACTTCTACTGCTAGAACGGCGGTGTGCTCTTCTGTACAAAGAGAGCGTTCCGTATTTCCATTGACTGTTATGACGCCGCGTGGACCGGGCATCTTGAGTTTGAGATAAGTATAGTGTGGCACCACTGCGAACGCGGTTCGTCCGAGCAGTGTGTGGTAGCCGCTGCGGAAGGGGACAATATCGAAGATTAGCTCTTCGCTTCGGAAGTTGTCCGTAGAGCCGAAGACCACCTCCAGCGTGATTGAGCCCATAGAACGGGCCTCTACGCCTTGTATGACTCCTTTAAAGTTAGTCTTTGTGGGTTTGATTCGTGAGGGATTAATGCCCATCTTCCGCACTGTATCCTGGTAGAGCAGGTTGAGGCTGCTACCACCGTCCATTAGGACTCGTGTTAAGTGAAATCCGTCGATGATTGGATCGAGGACCAGTGCGACCGAACCGCCATGGCGGATACTAGTTGGCTAATCTCTATGATCGAAGGTGATCGGGAATGACGACCACAGATTGAATTTTGGGGCGACTAGCTCTACCGCGTAGACGTCCCTGAGTGCTCTCTTGCGCTCACTTTTGGGGATGTGTGTAGCATATATCATATTCACCGTTTTGATAGAGGGGGAACTTTTTATGTCCTACTGTGTTCGGCTGTCGGGGCTCTTCATCGTCGTCCTCGCTTTGCGATCCTGTTTATAAGGCTTTTTCCGCTGGCCGGACTTGGAGCCACTGAATCCGGCATGAACTGTCGTGTCATCGGTGTTACCGCCATTACTTCGGCGTTTGTGTTTATTGCGCCGGAGCTTGCCGATGCTGTTTGGGCCTCGGAGGGGTCTGCCTCGTTGGTTGTGTTTGTACCACGAGCCAGCCAACTATCCTCACCCGCGCAAAAATGGGTCATGAGTGCCGTGAGGTCTGCCATGGATTTTGGCTTTTCTTGGACGAGGTGGTGGGCGAGCCATTCGTCGCGGATGCTGTGTTTGAAGGCCGCTAGGGCTTCGGCATCCGGACAGTCAACGATCTGGTTCTTTTTGATAAGCAACCTAGTCCAGCATTTTCTGGCTGATTCTCCAAGTTGTTGAACTATGTGACTTAAGTCATCGGCGTCTGGTGGCCGGACATAAGTACCTTGGAAGTTGTCCAGAAAAGCTTCTGCCAAGTCCTCCCAACTGCCGATGGAATTTTCAGGCAGGCTATTTAGCCAGTGTCTAGCTGGCCCTTTTAATTTTAGTGGGAGGTATTTGATGGCATGGAGGTCATCTCCTCGAGCCATATGTATGTGGAGAATAAAATCTTCGATCCATACTGCGGGATCGGTTGTTCCGTCGTATGATTCGATATTGACGGGCTTGAACCCTCCGGGAAATTTGTGATCCAGTACTTCATCTGTGAAGCAGAGAGGGTGTGCGGGGCCTCTATATCGGGCTGCGTCACGGCGCACCTCCGATGAAGTCCGTCTGCATTTATCGGCCCGGGCGTGACTAGGTTTGTCACGTCCGAATAGGTAGCTGTCATCCCTAGTCGGAAAGCTTGCTCGTGATCCATAGATTGATCTGGTGTGTCCTGCTCTATTGTCCAGTTCCTGCCGAAGGTCATATGTATAGTCCCGATCTATTTTGTCTCTGTTTTTGCGGGGCGGTGGGGCATTCTGCTGTTGGGCATGAGTTGCCGTTTTGTCCCGACCGCGGGGTGGTCGGTCCGCCGCACTGTCCCGACCACGCGGTGGTCGTTCCGCATTGCGCGAGGGAGGTATGGGATATGGTGCCTCCTCATCAAACTGAGGTAGTAGTCTGCACTTTGGGTAACTCTTGGCTGGGCGCTTGAGGCCGTATTCTTCGGCTGCCAGGACATCAGTCCATCTATCAATGAGTAGGTCTTGATCGGCTTGGAGTTGCTGCTGCTTTTTCTTCAGGCTTCTTGCAGTAGCTATTAGCTGGCGCTTGAAGCGCTCGTGCTCGAGGGGTGCCTCAGGCACGATGAAATCCTCGCTGTCGAGGCTCTCCTCATCCGCGGTGACTGGACGATAACTGTCGTCATCCGGGTCATTGGGCATGGTTTTTTTATCAGGGTTAACTTGCCCGTTGTCTCGTTCCTCCTATTTGGATGTAGATCCAACAGGGTCTTCATTGTTTTCAGTGTCGCCCGGAGTACTATTTTCTCTAGTGCCAGTGTTGCCATCTTTTGAGCGACGAGGCTTAGAACGGCGTTTAGGGCACCGGCGCTTGGACTGTGTCTCAGAAGGTTTATTAGCAACTAGATCTTATTTGTCAACATTGCTAGCTTTTTTAGGTGTGTCAACCATGTACACATCATATGAATAGGTGGCGGTCCAACATCCAGTGAATGGCGGGTCTTGGCCTTGCTCCTTGTCGGCATCGTCATCCATACCGTCGATGTCTTCGGAGCCATAATCAAGCACGACGGTTAAGTTATCGACAGTGGCTTTGAAGTGGGTGGCGGGTGGGGAGCAAAATTCCCCATCATCAGCTTCTAGATCAAACCGAACATAGTTTGGCTGTGAGTCCTTCTCCAAGGAAAAATTCTTTAAAGAGTTTAGCACACCACCCAAAGGTGAGTGCTGGAAGAAGTCTGCGGCGTTGAATTCGAAAATCGATAACCGATCCAGCTCGGTGTCCGCAGGCGTACATGGTCCGGAACTTATAGCCGGAGACGAGTCCGGAGTTCCGTTGACGCAAATATTGCAGGGTGTCGAGTCGGTGTGCGGCTCCAACGCCGCGGACTTTGTGGCCTTGGATGGCACGATGTGCTCCGGCTCTAAGGCTCTTGCAGCAACAGGAACCATCTCCTGGATGTGATCCGATGACAGATTTAAGACATGTTCATCGGAGCGAGGGGGAGCGATCGTTGCGGTCTCGAATCAGTCGAATATCAAGTCTCCGCGGATGTCCGCGACTTAGTTCAAGCTTGTGAATCTGACCTGATGGCCAGGGGCATAACTATCGATCTGCTCCACATGGCCAAGCGAGTTGGCCCACAGTACGAAGCCGCCGAACACGAAGATCTGTCTGGGGAGGAAGGTTTCTCCCTGGACAGCATCACTATGGACGATCGAAGGGGCCATCGAATCTTTCGTCGACGGCACAGTGGAACTCTCAATGAAAGCACCAATGTCGGTGTCAAAACTGGCGGATCTCGGGTAGGGGGTCCCGAACTATGCGTCTAAGGTCAATGGTTGCAGGAGACGGGGGACACGATGTTTACCCAGGTTCGGGCCCTCTCTATGGAGGTAATACCCTACTTCCTGCTTGATTGATCTTGATGAATATGAGTGTTACAAGAGTTCATCTGCCACGAGATCATAATGGCTAAACCCTAGGCCTAGCCTGTACGACTATGGTAATGAATGTCTCCTATCCGGACTACGACCTCTAGTTTATATAGACATTGGAGGGATCTAGGGTTACATAGAGTCGGTTACATAGGAAGGAATCTTCACAGTTGATTGGCAAGCTTGCCTTCCATGCTAAGAAGGGTCCTATCCGGACACAGGTACAGTCTTTGACCTTCATGTCTTCACAGTCCATCAGTCCGGCCCAAGGATAACAGGTCGGACGCCCGAGGACCCCTTAGTCTAGGACTCCCTCAGCAGGGGTATCTCCCTCCCGCGGATCAAGTCCCCGTTCGTGCAGGATTAGCTTCCATCAATGGCCAAGCCCTGGCGGAAAACTTCCCCAACCCCACTGAAGGGGAGCGAGTGGTGCTTCATTTCCTTCCTATTAAGAGGCGTTGGATTTCCAATCCACCCTTTCCTCCGAGGTCTCATGGAGTATTACGGCCTCCAACTGCACAATCTCATGCCGGGCTCCATTCTGCACATCGCGGGCGTCGTCGCTCTTTGCGAGCTGTTCCTAGGCTGCGAGGCCCATTTCGAGTTATGGAAGAAACTTTTTTGCCTCGTCCCCCACTCCCAAAAGGGATCCATATTCGAGGTGGGTGGTGCCAAAGTATGGCGCATAGCTGGGACAGGATACCTGTCCAGCACTCCGAAGAAGGCATCCGAAGAGTGGGCCTCAGAATGGTTTTATATTGAAGACGTTGTTCTTCTAGACCCAATCCGACAGGGCCTACCAGAATTTTCCAATGCTCCGTTAAAGAAGCGCCATTGCTGGCGCCCCCGGAGCCTAGAAGAGGAAGATAGTGCGGATATTAAGAAGTTGATGAGCAAGATAAAGTTACTTGCCCAATCCAGACTATCCATAATTGAGGCAATGGCGATTTCGATAACGCGATGCATTCAGCCACTTCAATCTAGAGGACTCCCCATGTGGCACTACAATGGGGAAGATGATGCATCACGCTGTGGGTGCAAGGGTCCGGACAACTTTGCCGCCTTGGCTGCCATGTTGGCCGATATTTACAAAGGGGAGGAAGAAGAATTTACTCGTCTTAAATGCCGAGAAGGTCTTTCCATGTACAACCCTGCTAGCTGGGTGAGCTTTCGATCAGTAGCCTTATTCCATCCTCCTCCTAAGTCGTACTTAGCTGAACTTAATCCGACTATTTTTAACAGGAATGGAGAAAGGTCGTCGCGGGGATCCATAGTTCCGCTCCACAGCCAGAGGACCAAGTTCGAGACCTTGATCCCGGATTTGAAGAAGATCCGGATATTTTTATAGAGCTTAAGGAGGGGGTCTTTTATCAGGAGAGTTACAACGGCACGGAAGTGGCCATCATAGCGGATTACCCCGTCCTTCTCCCCTCCTCCCACGTAAGTACCCAGGAGACGTCTCCTCCAAAAGAGTTTTCTCATTGTGCCTCACCCACCGCTCTGTCTCGTGCTCCAAAGGGGTGGCATTCGTCTCGCCACGCCGTATCCGAGGCGTCCCATAAGAGGGCGTCGCCTGCGAAGGACGGATATTCTAAAAGAAAGGCGGATGCAATACTTCCGAGCCTTCACCACAGAGGTATTGTTTTTAATATGCCCTTGGCAGATATACCAAATTATGATGTTTCCTGCTGTGCCACATTTTCAGGAAGAGTATTCATCGGACTATGTCTCGAGACTTCGCTGGTCATGCATCAACCAATCCGACCCCAGACCCTGCCCCAAGGACTAGAGTTGATATGGGTGCAATGACGGATTGTCCTCTCCTCGAGGATTCGGATGATGTATCCGTCACCAACTCCGAAGTGGAGAGTGCAATGAACCATCAGCGCCAGAGGGCAGCTATGCACGAACCAAACTTCACCGAAGAGGCATTCAATGCCTTCAGCTCAGCGGATGCATACATCCAAGCTGCTCGGGATGGGCTTTCTGGGGCCACTCACCATCTTTCAAATGATATGGGGGTAAGAACAATTGTGTAGATTTAATAATCATATGACAGTAGCCCCTGAGGCTTGAAGCAGTTAGCCCAACTGATTTAAGGGTCGTTACGCCCTCAGGTACTCATGGAGAATAATAACACATTATCCAACGAGCTGGAAGAATGTCGAATGAAGCTAACTGTCGCCACCGCCGAACTTGAAAATTTGAAGAAACCCAAGGGGGCACCCCGATGGTGAGCGCAATAGTATCTGAAGAATATTATTCCGCTCCCACAGTGATTCTAACTATGCATTGTGTTTGTACACGACGGCAGGATCGTCAGACCAGTTGGACGAAGGTTAAGGGCTGCTCTGGCGGACAAAGAGCATGTTGAAGGGCAAGAAGCCGTTGGTCAACGTGTATTAACATGGATCATTAATGAGAAGAACAAACTACAAGATGCAAACACCCAGCTAGCCAAAGAGCTGAAGGATATACGAGCCCAACTAGCGGATGCGTTGAATGAGAACAGAAAGCTAAAAGGCGGCATATTCAGTATGCTATTGAAGCTTACTTTCATATGGTCCCCTGATGGAAAATTTAACAAGTTTGTCTCTGTAGGTGTGCTGACTAGGCAGCCCGAAGGAGAAGTGTCCGAATTTCAAGGCGATCTGCTACAAGAGCTATCCAAAGTGCATGAGCGAGCTCAGAAAGCAATGAGGAACATTGCTAAGGCCTTATGGCCATCTGATTCTCCTCCAGGAAGTATGGAGGAACTCGTGAATTTATTCAATGGAGCTCCTCGCTGTTTTGGGCTATGGAAAATATCAGCATGCCGAGAAGGCGCAGGAGAGGCCTGGGCCATGGTGAAAACACGGTATACCGGACTTGATCCGAATCATATGGCCCGGGTCGGAGCTCGGGGACCAGATGGACAAGAAATTCCTGTTAGCTTGGTGTATGACCAAGTAAAGATAGCCGCCAAGTTTTCACAATAGGATTGTAAACTAGACAACCTGTTAGATGGTCTAGTGGAGGAAGAAGCTTTTGAGCCCAAGTAGCAATGTACTTTTATCGACAAAATTATCTCCAGCCAAAATGTAAAACGATTGTCATGGTAGACCTTCTGCTTCAACCTCCGAAACCCAAGGTTTGGAGTGTTTCTGAATACTATACCATCGGTAAACACCAAAGTACATACGGAAACCTGGCAGAGGGGTCATAGTTGCTTGAACAGACAAGTTGTATTTGGCGAGTTATGTTATATTACATTTAATCGTAAGTAACATCTTCCAGAGAGAATAGTTCCGTTAAGGGTTCCTCTCCCTGGGCTTAGCATGCGTTGTTGTGCATGCCTAGGCTGTGATGCTAAAAATCACAGTTCACTTTATATTTTGGGGGCTTATAGTACGATGAGGGTAGTTTGTCTTTTGTCCGCCGACCAATTATTCCCTTAACAACACAAGCTTTTGGCTTCACCCGTCTGAGGTACACGTCCGGATGACCCGGCTGTAACAATAGCAGAGGTGCTCCGTTTATGCCCTAGCCGAACAAGCAGGAACGTAAAGCATAAGTACAGGAGCCAGGCAACCCAGCTTGGAAAAAACTTTAGTCATAAAGGTGCATATAATGGTGAAGATAATACATATATGAGAAGACGACACATATGTGCGGTGAGCTTGATGCTAAAATAATAATAATAATAAGCTTATGTGAAAAGAAGCCCCCGGGTATTGTGTAGTATGTACATTTAACGATGTATACCCCTTATGTGTGCAATTTATCTGAACACAAGCTAGAAGTCATATAAAAATGAAAAGAAAAAAGAAAAAAGAGAAAAAGGTAATGAACAATGAGTCCGGACTTAGGCATAGAATCTTCGGAGCCTGGCAGCGTTCCAGGGGTTCGGCTCTAAGCGATTGTCCGATGCATTACGGAGGCGATAGGCTCCTCTAGTGAGAACTTCATCTGTAATGAAGGGACCCTCCCATTTGGGCTTGAGCTTGTCTTTTTTCTTCTCTGGTAGGTGTAGAATGAGTTCTCCGACATTATAAGTCTTGGCCCGCACTTCTCTGCTTTGGTATCTTCGAGATTGTTGTTGGTAGAATGCTGAACGAGCTTTTGCGACATCACGCTCCTCCTCCAGGCCATCTAAGTCATCTTGCCAATTGAGCTCGGCCTCTCTCTCTTCGTACATGCGCACTCGAGGTGAGTCATGAATAATATCATAGGGCAAGACGGCCTCTGCGCCGGATGCTTTGGGACCCCCCTAATCCAGGACTCCCTCAAAGAGCAGATGGGCTCTTTCCCCATGGAAAAGCTGGAGAGCGTGCCCTCCTCGTGGTCACCGTCAATGAGGTCTGACTTGGAAGCTGTGGATCCCAAGCCAGCATCACAGAACGTGTCCTTCCGAAATGATAAAAGGGGCTCGATGGTGATGTAGGATGGCAAATTGTTGACAGCGAGCCAGAGGAGATCAGCGGCGGGGCCATGGATGAGATTGACGGCGGTTGAACCCGAGGGGTTGGGAGTGGGCCACTTAACCTATGACATAGCCCGCCTCAGGCCGTCGCTGTCATAGCCGGCGGCCGAGACATGCCCGCATACTCTAGCCCGCTGGTTGAGTGCCTGCAGCCAGTAATGGTCGTCAGCTTCATCGACGACCTCGGGCGAGGAGATCGTGATACACCTCTTTTGGGCCAGTCGCTCCTCGAGCTCCATGGGAAGCGTAGCCGGGTTTAGGCTGCGATGCTCTGGAGTAGGGGATGGGGATGGGATGGGGATCTGTGGGAAAGGGGGCGTTTTGCAGGCGTCATCTAAGAAACTTAGGGCAGCCTAGGTATGGAGATCGGTGGGTAAGCTAAGGGAGTCCTAGATTTTGGGGTCCTCGCGCGTCCGGGCTATGTGACATGGGTCAGACTGGTGGGCCATGAAGATACAGAATAGAAGGCTTCCCCCTGAGTCCGGATGGGACTCTCCTTGGCGTGGAAGGTAAGCTTGGCGTTCGGATATGAAGATTCCTTTCTCTATAAACCGACTCTGTACAACCCTAGCCCCCTCCGGTGTCTATATAAACTGGAGGGTTTAGTCCGTAGAGGCAATCATAATCATGCAGGCTAGACATCTAGGGTTTAGCCATTACGATCTTGAGGTAGATCAACTCTTGTAACCCCTATACTTATCAAAGTCAATCAAGCAGGAAGTGGGGTATTACCTCCATTAAGAGGGCGCGAACCTGGTTAACATCGTGTCCCCCGCCTCCTGTTACCTTCAATCCTTAGACGCACAGTTCGGGACCCCCTACCCGAGATTTGCCGGTTTTGAAACCGACATTGGTGCTTAAATTGAGAGTTCCTGTGTGCTTTCGATAGAAGGACCGATGGCTCGTTCGATCATCTACAATAATGCTGTTTCAGGGGAGGCTTTCCACCCCGGCCAAATCTTCATATTCGGCGGCTTCGCACTGCGTGCCAACTCGATTGGCCACTTGGAGTAGATCGACAGCTACGCCCCTGGTCATTAGATCAGTTTTGGAAATCTGAGCTATGTCATTGATATCCGTGTAGATTTGATCTTCAAAGGGTTTGCGGCCTCAAGCGCCGCTCCGACCTTAGACCCGGAAAACACCATCAGGTCCGAACATGGGAGTTTAGAGCCCACCGGACTGTCTGCAGTTCTGTAACTTGTTACAGGAAATCCGGAGGGGGCGGTGTCATCGGCAAACCCGAAGACAAACCGAGCTCCCCTGGTCGCTAAAGTGCCGGAATCTCCCTCAAACCCTAAATCCGAACTCTCGAGGTCCGCGTCGAGCGGGCGCGCCCAGGAGGCTCCAACCCTGGACAGCCCCGCGGACTCTCGTTTCTAAACGAGGCTCTAGACTTAATGCGATCACTCGCCATTACGGAAGGATCGCTTCCGAATTATGCCCAGCCCAGAGCGGGGAATTTTACGTCCCACCCACCACCCACTTCATAGCCACTGTCGAAGAACTAACCGACATGTTGGACTACGCCTCTGAAGACATCTACGGTATGGACGACGATGCCGGAGACGTACAAGGCCAAGACCCTCCGTTTATCGGACGATGGACGACCACCTCCACATACGACGTGTACATGGTGGACACACCCAAAGAGGATGGCGACGATGGCAAGGAGGATCCGGTTGAGGACAAGCCTGTCGAAACCCCTTCGAAGCATCGACGTCAGCAGCGCCGCTCAAAATCGTGTCACGACAAAGACAACAACACCGGCACCGGAGACAATAACACTTCGGAGAATGCCGAAGACCCCGAAGCCCCTGTCGAGCCAACATCCGAACATGATGATTGGGAGGAAGGGCAAGTTAACCCCGACGATCGGGTCGGGAATGAGGAGTCGGAGGATAGTAATTACCTACCAACCTCCCAAGAAGAGGTAAGCCTCGGCGACGAAGACTTCATCGTGCCAGAGGAAACCCTCGAACAAGAGCTTTAAGCGCCGGCTAATCGCCACTGCGCGAAGCCTGAAAAAGAAGCAGCAGCGGCTTCAAGCTGAGCAGGATTTACTCAATGATAGATGGACTAATGTCCTAGCTGCCGAGGAATACGGCCTCGAGCGCCCAACTAAGAGTTACCCGAAGCGCAAGCTACTACCAAAATTTGACGACGAGGCCCTTGAGCCAATACCGCCAAAGCACAAAACTGCTGACGAGCCCGACCGACCACCACATGGACGGGACAGACCGGCTACTCATCCTGAACACCATCCTGCGCCACCCCACCGTCGAGGCAAGGAAGCAACGGCCCCCGGCTACATCTACGACCTACGCAAGGACCTGGACAATAGAGCCGGTCATCCAAGATCAATCTATGGATCAAAGGGACGTGCTCCAACGTGAGGGGAAGACGACTATCATGTCTGGCGCGATAGACATAACCTCACCCGGGCCGAAAACCGCATACGGACTTCATCTGAACTGCGTCGTGAAGTAGCCCGACACAGAGGTGCCGCACACCCCCTATTCTTCACCGATGAGGTAATGGAGCACCAGTTCCCAGAAGGATTTAAACTTGTGAACATTGAATCATATGATGGCACAACAGATCCCGCAGTATGGATTGAAGATTTTCTTCTCCACATTCACATGGCTCGCAGTGATGATCTACATTCCATCAAATACCTTCCCCTAAAACTTAAGGGATCAGCTCGGCACTGGTTAAATAGCCTCCCAAAAAACTATATCGGAAGCTAAGAAGACTTGCAAGACGCCTTTAGAGACAACTTCCAAGGCACTTATATCCGACCTCCGGATGCCGTTGACCTGAGTCATATAGTCCAACAGCCCATAGAGTCAGCCAGAACATTCTAGACTAGGTTCTTAATTAAAAAGAACCAGATTGTCGACTATCCGGACACCGAAGCCCTAGCGGCCTTTAAACACAGCATCCGTGACGAATGGCTCGCCAACACCTCGGCCAAGAGAAGCCAAAGTCCATGGAGGCCTTTACAACACTTATTACCCGCTTTTGCGCGGGAGAGGATAGCTGGTTAGCCCGTAGCAACAACGGTACCAGCGACCCGGGAACTTCCGAAACCAGAAACGGCAACGGCAGGCCCCGACGCAACAAACACAAGCGTCGAAGCAACAAGGATAGTACCGAAGACACGACGGTCTACGCCGGATTCAGTGGCTCCAAATCTGGTCAACGAAAGAAGCCACTCAAAAGAAACAATGATGGTTTATCCAGCCTGGACCGAATACTCGGTCGACCTTGCCAGATTCACGGCACCCCCGACAAGCCTGCCAACCACACCAATAGAAGTTGCTGGGTCTTTAAACAGGCCGGCAAGCTAAACACTGAACATAAGGAGAAGGGGTCGCCCAGCGAGGACGACGACGAGGAGCCTCAACCACCGAACACAGGGGGATAGAAGAAATTTCCCCGGAGGTCAAAACGGTGAATATGATATATGCTACTCACATCCCCAAGCGGGAGCGCAAGCGTGCACTATGGGACGTCTATGCGATAGAGCCAGTCGCCCCAAAATTCAACCCATGGTCAGCCTGTCTGATCACTTTCGATCGCAGAAACCATCCGACTAGTATCCGTCACGGAGGTTCGGCCGCGTTGGTCCACGACCCAATTATAGATGGATTCCATCTTACGTGAGTCCTCATGGACGGAGGCAGCAGCCTTAACTTGCTTTATCAGGACACGGTCCGCAAAATGGGTATTGATTCATCAAGAATTAAACCCACCAGAAATACCTTTAATGGGGTAATACCTGGTGTCGGTGTCAAAACCGGCGGATCTCGGGTAGGGGGTCCCGAACTGTGCGTCTAGGCGGATGGTAACAGGAGACAAGGGACACGATGTTTTTACCCAGGTTTGGGCCCTCTCGATGGATGTAAAACCCTACTCCTGCTTGATTAATATTGATTATATGGGTAGTACAAGAGTAGATCTACCACGAGATCAGAGAGGCTAAACCCTAGAAGCTAGCCTATGGTATGATTGTTGTTAGTCCCACGGACTAAAACCCTCAGGTTTATATAGACACCGGATAGGGTTAGGTTACAGAGTCGGTTACAATGGTAGGAGATCTACATATCCAGACGCCAACCTTGCCTTCCACGCCAAGGAAAGTCCCATCCAGGACACGGGACTAAGTCTTCAATCTTGTATCTTCATAGTCCAGAGTCCGCCAATAGTGATAGTTCGCTATCCGGACACCCCTAATCCAGACTCCTCAAGAGCCCCTAACCAGGCTTCAATGACGCGGCGATTCCGACACGTAGATTGTCTTCGCATTGCTAGGCGGGTTTTTCTCCAAATTCCATGTACTTGTCGATTAGTGTCCGGCTTGTGATAAATGTTGCGCTCCTTGGCTTCCATGCCCAATAATGGCCATCTTCCATGTGTTTGAATGAATGCTGAAAAGCCGGGGTATTTTTACACTTATCCCCTAGCTGCATAAATGAGCCTCCTATAAAGGGACGAGGATCTAGATCTGAGTCACACCATCCCCCTCCATGAAGCTTTCATCGAGCGCCTCGACAAAAATCCATTCCATCATGGACAGTCGACGCGGCTCCTCCTCTCGCGCTCCCAGCCCTCAGCCCGGAAATTGGGAGAGATGCTCAGTCCCACATAGCGAGCTAGTGACACTCCAAACCAAGGGATTTCTTCCCCCGGCCTTCATGGTTCCGGTTCGAGCCGGACTCGCCACCTATAAGGGCGGAAAGCAAGCGGAGAGTGTCCCCGATCCCTCCAAAGGAGAGAGGGTATGCTTTATCTCTTATCTACTAAGAGGACTCGGATTTCCATTTCATCCGTTTCTCCGAGGGCTCTTGGAGTTCTACGGCCTCTAGTTGCACCACCTTACGCCTGCCTCCATTTTGCATATCGCGGGCTTCGTGGCCCTTTGCGAACTGTTCTTGGGCGTCGAGGCTCATTTTGCGCTGTGGAAGAGATTATCCTGCCTTGTGCCCCATTCTCATGAGGGGTCAATATATCAAGTGGGCGGAGCCGAACTGTGGCGCACCGTCGGGACCGGATATCTATCCGGAACCCCGAAGAAGGCGTCCGAAGACTGGCCTTCGTAATGGTTTTATATAGAAGACGTCCCACTACCGGATCCTGTTCGGATCTGTCTCCCAGAGTTCAGCAATGCTCCTTTGAAGAAACGCCTGAGTTGGCGCCCGCGGAGCTCCCAGAGGGAAGACGACAGGGACGTCCTTTACCTGATGAGCCGAATAAGATTGTTAGCTCATTCCGGACTGATCATGATCGGTGTCATGGCCACATGTATTATTCGGGGGGTGCATCCGCTCCAGTATAGGGGCCACCTCATGTGGGATTTCAACGGGGAGGACGATGCCACCCATCATGGCCGTAATGGGCTGGGATCGGTCACGGATCTGGTGAAGACCTTGTCCACGCTGTACAAGGGAGAAGAGGAAGATTTTCTCTGTGTCAGTCCATTGAACGGATTTTCTATGAATAACCCTCGAAGCTGGGTAAGCGGACATTTCTTTTCTGCACATCCGATCCGTATTCCCATGGTTAGGTATCTCATTTTGTGATTTTGACGCAGGAACTGCGCCAGTTCGTAAAAGACATAAACAGCCCGCCTCCATGTAGCGACCAGACCTCAAACAGTCTGATCTTTGTGCTCAGTGTCATCCGTGGATCAGTAATGCTGACACCACATAGTACTCGAAGGATTTATAACAGACTAGCAATCACACACTTATTACAATCGAATGTCTCAAGAGAGAACTTAATAAAAATAAATATGGATTAAGGCCATCTAATACGATAACAGCGGAAGGCTTGGAAGAATAAGTGAGTCCATCAACTCCAACGGCATCATCGAGTATAGAACCACGACTTAAGCACCTTACTGTTGCTCGAAAAGTCTGCAACATGAAACGTTGCAGCTCGAGAACGGGTCAGACATGGAATATGCCGGCAATGTAACACATAGAGAGTAATGAAAGAATAAGCTTTACTACATGCATATATGGCTGGTGGAAAGCTCTATGGTTACAGCTTTTTGAAAAGCCAATTTTTCCCTACCGCAAAGAAATAAATTTATTTAACTATCATGGTGGTTGTTGAACGTTGAGAATGGTTGACAGCATCCTCAATCCCAATTAAAAGTACTCATTAACAAACCCAACAATATTAATTTAGAAGTAACATGATGAGATTCACATGATATCCAAGTACTAGATACTCAAGATGTCCGTGAATCGGGACACGGGTAACCATGATTAGTTTATACACTCTGCAGAGGTTTATGACTTTTCCCCACAAGACTCGATCGCCTCCGCTTGGTTTCTCGCACTACATGGTGTTTGAGAGACGGATGACCGAGACACGATCTTTTCGAAGCGCTTAGCACCTTACATGTGGGTAGACCGCACTCAACCTACATCCCCTACATCAGCTAGCCTACCCGTAAGAGTTCGCACAACTTAATCAACTATGCCAGAGCCCATAATGGCTTGTGGCTGCACACGGAAGTTTCTAGTTTGAATAATCTCATGATCCCTTTGAGCCGGTGGCGGTCCAAGAAAATACAGGCAAGTCTCGATAGAAACCAGGTGCCTCGATCCACCCGTATGTGTGTTTAAGTTGCCACCTTAAATAAACCACTAAATAACAATCTCACATCACCATGGATTCACTCACCCAATCCACGCCTACTAGCATAGCATGGCATAATAAGCAAACGAGAAGTAACTCCCAAGGGTTTGATAATAAAACAGGTAATAGGTACTACCTCAATCTACTTCCCAAAACCCACAATCTAATTAGATCCTAATCATGCAAGTGTTTTAGGATAGATCTAATGCATAAAAACTGGGTATGAGAATAAGTATGATCAAAGTGTTACTTGCCTTGCCACTACAGGAATCAGCTACTTTGTTGCTCGCCATGGCGGACGGCAAAGGCATGAATGGCGGACGGCAAAATCCTTTGCCGTCACCACGGACGGCAACAGCTCCCGCAACGAGGCTACGGTGAACAGCTACTTTGCCGTCCGCTTCGGTGGTCGACGGCAGGTTCTTTGACGTCCGCGACGGACGGCAAAGAGAGCGGACGGCAATAATTGCGCCGTCCATCCGTTAAGTGTCTAACGGCAGTTTTGCCGTCCGCCGCTAACGGCAAAATTTCTAGTGTCTTTGCCGTCGCCACCGATGGCAAAGTGCAGGTTCTTTGCCGCTCGCCACTAATGGCAAAGTGCAGGTTCTTTGCCGTCACATCGATGGCAAAGTGACCAAATGGGTCAGCTTCCGTGAAGCACAACTAGATGCCACGTGTCTTCTTTGCCGTCCATGAGGACGCAAAAAAGAGCGCTGTCGTCGGTGGCGATTTGCAAAGAGCCCGCATATTGGCTCTTTTATCTGTTTTTATTAAATCCAACAATTTTCATCACAAATATATATGACATATATAGATATATTTCAAAAGGCCATTACAGAGCAAACATATAAGATATCCAACACATAACTTCATCATCCAAACATATATATTACATGCATAGTTCCATCATACATAACAAGTTCAACATAGAGGCATCCAACCATATATATTACAATAGTTTCATCCAACGATACATGCATAGTTCAACGATACAAAAGAAACAGAGAAAGGGATAAGGAGCACTCCATCTATGCAAGCTTTAGTCAAGTGAAAGAAATCTGCAAAATGAAAAATAAGAAAGTTAGAACAAGAAGAGTAGAACAAGAAGAAGACTAGAACAAGAAGAGTAGAACAAGAAGAAGACTAGAACAAGAAGAGTATGCCATTTATGAGCTAACTTACGTGAAATGGATCATATATGAGCTAACTAAGTTGAAATGGGTCGCTTATGAGCTAGCTAAGGTGAAATGGATCATTTATGAGCTAACTAAGTTGAAATGGGTCGCTTATGAGCTAGCTAAGGTGAAATGGATCATTTATGAGCTAACTTAGTTGAAATGGATCATTTATGAGCTAATTTAGTTGAAATGGATCTTTTATGAGCTAACTTAGTTGAAATGGATCGTTTTTGAGCTAACTTAGGTGAAATGGATCATTTATGAGCTAATTTAGTTGAAATGGATCTTTTTGAGCTAACTTAGGTGAAATGGATCATTTAAGAGCTAATTTAGGTGAAATGGATCATTTTGTAGCTAACTTGGTGAAATGGATCATTTAAGAGCTAATTTAGGTGAAATGGGTCATTTTTGAGCTAACTTGGATGAACTGGATCATTTATAAGCTAACCTAGGTAAAATGGGTCATTTTAGAGCTAACTTAGGTAAAATGGATCGTCTATGAGCTAACTAAGCTAATTATGCAATTTTTGACATAAGTAAGCTAAGTATGATCGCTTTTAGAGCTAACTTAGGTAAAATGGATGGTTTTGGAGGTCAAGAAGTTTATTAAGTCATTTTGGAGGAGAAGAAGCTAAGTCTAGGTCATTATGGTAAGCATTGAGGAAATAAAGCTAAGTCTAGGTCTTTATGCATGTGTTAAGCAAAACACTAGATAAACTTACCAAGATCCAGGAGGTGTAGAAGCGGGTGGCTCGTGTCTGTAGTCGGAGAAGGATCGTGCGATGCTTGTCTCGAGTTACGCTGCACCAAAGATCATTTCCAATGTCTTGTTAGCATGATGACACTCAAATGTTAAGACTAGCAAGTAATGTCCATTCAAATAAAACTCACCGTGGTCCTGTGGAGCAATCACCGGCATCGGTGAGCGGTCGACCTGCCTTCTCGCATACGCATCGCACATTTGGTTTTGACGACTCACCATACTAGTTAGTAATGAGACAAACACTACATGAATGTTTTGGCTAATCTGCAGAAGAAACTTACCACAAGGAGCTCGACATGGCCCTTGCCTGCATGTCATTCCGTGCCCTCTCCTCCTCCATCATCTTTGTCGCCCTCTCCTCCAACTCCCGCTGCCTCTCCGCCGCCTCCGCTTGAAGTTTCTCCGTTCTATCTCTCTCACTCAGATAGCAGCCTGCAACACCACTCACATGACCATTTGTAATCATTGATGGAAGCGCACACAATGTAATAGAGAAAGATAACTGAGTATGTATCACTAACCTTGATGGCGAGTTGCTTGGCCGCTCACGAGGCCTTATCTCAGAGCGGAGCTCGATCGGGCGCCTTGATCTCCGAGAGTGCTAGGACAACGGATAAGTCCATCTCCAATGGCTATGGAGCCATGGGACCTCCCGCCACCAGATATCATCAACAGCTCGATCAATGGGACCCCGGCTCGGGTTAAAGTCCTCCCTTTCCTCGCCTTCCCTCATCTCTATATCTCACGAGCTTGTTGTGGGAGGAGATGTTGGTGAAGTTGTTTGCATCATCGAGGTCGACCGAGAGAAAGCCTTGACTTTCTTGAAAGAGGCAAGCAGGGCCATGGCATACAGGTCGTACACCTCGCACCTTATCCACCTTATTGTAGCGTGCCCGAAAGAGAGAAACAATGAAAATTAGTAATTAAAGGGCTCAAGCTAGCATGATGAATGAATTGCATGAATCATGAAGCAAACCACATACCCGGGCCATGCTCGAATCGATATAAGTTGGAGCTGCCTTGATGGTGTGGCACACCTTCCATTTGGGCACGCTTGTCCTTGGCCTCGCTAGGAGGGCTAGCCATTGTTTTGAGCACCACTCATCGACCAACACCTCCCAACAATCCATCCGATCCGCACACCATCTCGGAGGCGCCTAAGTTAGCAAATAGAAACTTGAGCGCCACGGCTAAGAATTACTAAATGAAGGAACTTAAGTAGAGAAGGCCTTAAGAATTACCTTCATGTACTGCTCCTTACTCAGAACTTATCGCGCACGCCGGCTTGGTCTTCTTGATACCACGCAAGGCGTAGTAGTCTCGAACAGCCTGCACCCGAGCCTCGTGGTCGTAAGTTCGAGTAGGCGCTGCAGACGTTCTCGATAACATGTGCCGCCCTCCTCAGATCCCTCCTCACACTGTAGAATGTCTGCAATCAAATGAGACAATATTGATTAGTACAATTAATAACTAGCTAGTTGAAGATTTTAAATGTGTAGGAGAAATTACCCAGAACTTCTCGATCACCATGTTCCGCCCTCGTCGCATTACCGACACCGCCGATAATCTCATCCGCGGGCCGGGCAGCCACGTAGTGCTCCCAGCTCAATCCAAGCTCGAAGCCGACCTCACCGAGCAACGGACAAACCCCGGGAAGTTTTGCTGCAAAGAACTCCAAGGACGGAGTTGGGCAATGCGGACACTATGATGGTGGTCCCAACCTCTGCGCAGCATGACAAGGCCAACGCATTAGTTATTTGAAAAACTTGAATGCACAAGGTACAAAAATATTAAATGCACTTACGCACCTCTCCCCATCAGGAAAATCAACCACCCGCCGCATGGTCACCGCAGACGGGAGCCGTGTAGCACCACGTTGGTAGACGTGCCCCCCTCCTCCTCAAGATCACGGCTCCCCGCCATCATCAAGATGGCCACTCGGCTCCTCGGGCTGATCCGCCAGGTACCCCATCCGGACGTGTGCTCCTCCGGGGTCACGTAATGAACTCGAGTCCTAAGACCCGTGGACCGCAGAGGCTCGCGGGACCGGAGTCCGTGCAGCCTCCTCCTCAATTCTACGCTTATTTTACATTTTTGTCGGGCGCCTTCGCATTCTCTCGGCCAGTAGCACCAACGATTTTGCACGGCCCCCAATCTTGCCTCGGTCGGGAGATGCAAAATCAAATGCTGCATTGATTAAAGAAGCCCGTGGAAAGATCTTCTAACTTGCAGATCAACTCCGCGCCAACTCTTCCATTTCTTCTAGCACGCCAGCGATAGTTCTTTCGCACAAAGAACACGGAAGAAATAGCTGAGTTCTGCCAAGATTAGCCATTCATCCTCGTGGATGAAGCCACGCAACATCACCGCATTACCGCGCCAATCCATATGTGCCAATCATGACTCTTGAGACCAAATATCTTCGTTTATCAAGATTCGCCCTCTTTAGATTCGCTGCATACCCATCGGGAACATCAACTCGCTGTTGCACCCACAAGAGAATTTCCTCATAGCTGGCCTTCCAAGATTGAACCATGCCTTTGGCTTCGCCCGATTCTCGCTTCCTTTCGTTCTTTCATGTTTTGTAACGGCCTATCACATAGCGCCCCAGATCGACTCTAGCCTTAGTATTATCCTTTGACTTCCCATCTATGCCGAACAATGTACCAAAAAGTGCCTCGGCGATATTCTTCTCGATGTGCATCACGTCGATGTTGTGTGGGCAAAGGAGGTCTTTGAAGTAAGGCGATCCCATAAGCATGTTTTGTGAGTCCACGCTGCTTAGTATTATACCCTTGAAGTACCTCGACGTTGTGGATCTGGCTCGAGAGCGCTTAACCGATCCAGGTCTGCATTGGCCTGTCAATGCAGGTGGTGCGAGTTTTGACAACTCTACCTCGATGAAGTTCTTCTTGTCTTTCCCGAACTTATGGCGAGGATCCAGAACTGTCTATGCATGTCGGCAAGAAAACTTGCGACCGCCCGAAAGCCAACGAAACTCAAGAGCTCCCTTGCATGTGGGGCACGGAACCTTCCATGCACACACCAGCCAACTAATAGCGATACGCCGCAAGTCATGCGTCGAGTACATGTACCGACACGCATTATGAAGTTCCGCTTGCTAAAGGCGTCGATGTCTTGAACCCATTATCCCGTGCTTCTTGCAATTCGTCCTTGCGGCTGCATGTACACATTCATATTTTTGCCCGGATAGTTGGGTCCTGGAATTATCAACGCCAGAAAATGTTCTTTCTTTGCATAATCTGTCCGGGGAGATTGAGTGGAAAGACAACACGGGCCAACAAGCGATTGGGCTGCCGTCATACCAAACACATCGAACCCATCCGCGCCGATGCCGACTCGAGGATGCCTCGGATCCGCCGCTTTGTCGCATGTAATTCATCAAACTTTTTCCACGCAACACCATCCGATGTGTGTACCATCATCGATTCCCATCCGCATCTAGTTCGGTTCTTTTGCCTGTTTTGTGCCATGTCATCCGTCCGCCGCTCTTCACCATGAAAAGACGTTGAAGTCTTGGTACGATTGGCATATACCAAGAACACTAACGGGATTTTGGTCCGTGTCTTCACCCATACCGTTGTCTACCACAATATACCGAAGACTTGCAAATGGGACAATAGTTCAAGTCCGCATAGTCAAGCCTAAATAAGGCACATCCTTTCTCACAGTGCATGTATCTTCTCATAGGGCATCTTCATTGCACGGAGGATTTTGTCCGACCGGTACAGGTTTGCAGGCATTACATGGCCTTTGGGTAGAAAGCGCCCAAATCTGTCATAATTGCGCCATAGCATTCTCTCGCCCAAGTTGAACTCGAGCCTTCAGAGCCATTACTTGTGAGATGACATCCAACCGACAAAGCTCAAGTGTGCTCGTGGAGCGGACGTTTCAAGACTCCAACATTTCATTGAAGGCCTTTGCAGATTCCTCCATCTCCTCGTCCAATCCCGAGCATCATCATAGCCTTGCACCATGTTTTCCATCCCGGTACCATGCTCGGTCGGTGCGACGACGATCCACCTCAGCTCGGTCATGTTGGGCAGACTCACCATGAAATGTCCACACCATATAATCGGGCGAAACCACTCTTCCGCAGGTGTTTGCCCATTTCAGCCTCTGTCTTCTTTTCCCAATTGCCGACCGGAAACAGGGGCACCAGGTTTTCTTTTGGCCATTTGCAAATGCGGCTTGCACAAACCCCTTAGTTTTTGTGAACCATTCAGCTCCATTTGTTTCGACCAGTGTGACCGTATACATCCAAGCACGGTCACTCATCTTGACTTTCGTGAGCTACCGACACACAACAATTATATATGTAATTCACCATGTATATATTCATCGCTTGATCTACTTTGTCAATTTTATTACGCCCATGCAACCTACACTCTAATAGGTAATGATAGGTCCTAATCTCACCCGTGTATGTGTAGATTGGGTTCATTTTCCCATGTTATGCTTCAGATCCGACGTTAATTTTCGCAGCACCTTCGCCGTTCTCCCGATACACGCCTCGCAATAAACAGAGAGGATGTAACCGGAGAACAACAGGGAGGCAATCGATTTAAATATATGCGCCGGATCCGAGCAAAGCATATGGGAAAACGAACCCAATCTACACATACTGGCTGTCCATGGATAGCGTTGGACAATTCGAAGAATCAAGGTTATAAATATGCAAATGCATGCATATTTATAACTATGACGCTTTCGAACGGGAGACACATATTGGTTACGACATCGATGATTCAAGACACATATATAGCTAGCTATCAAGTTTCATCGGAATAGATCAAATAATTAATGGGGAGGAGGAGTTGTCATTTGTGCTCACCCACGAACGAAGGGGCGAGCTCGTCAAACACACGGCGAGGTCGTCGAACACCAAACCTCGCAGCGATGAAACAATCTGCACAATTAAAACTACACGATCAACACAATTATATATGATGTTTTTCATAGCAAAATCAAAAATATATGACCTAACTAATAATTCACAATATATATATGACCCCGTCGGCCTCGAAGGCCAAAGAACACCTTTTCGGGAGGTGTCGGTGGTCGGGTGTCCTGTCGGTGTCGGGTGCCGGTCGGGTCGGGTGCTGCTTGTGGTCTGGGGTCGGGTGTCGGTCGATGTCGGGTAGTGCCGTGGTCGGTGTCGGGTGTTGTTTCGGGTCGGGTGTGGTGTCGGCGCTGTGGTGTCCGGGTCAGGCTGGGTCGGGTGTTGGGTCGGCCTCGAGGGGTCGGGGTGTCGGGTCGGGTGTCGGGTCAGCCTTGGGGGTCGGGGTGTCGGGTCGGGTCGGGTGTCGGGGTAGGGGTGTCGGGGTCGAGGTCGGGGTCGGGTCGGGTGTCGGGTCGGGTCTCGGGTCGGGTCGGGTCTCGGGTCGGTGTCGTGTCGGGTCGGGTGCCGGTCGGGTCCTGGGTACCGTGGTCGGGCCGGGTCGGGTCGGGTGTCGGGTCGGGTCGGGTCGGGGTGTCGGGTCGGGTCTGGGGTGTCGGGTCGGGTGTCGGGTCGGGTCGGGTCGGGTCGGGTCGGGTGTCGGGTCGGGTCGGGTCGGGTCTCGGGTCGGGTGTCGGTCGGGTGCCGGGTCGGGTCGGGTACCGTGTACCGTCGGGTCGGGTCGGGTCGGGTGTCGGGTCGGGTCGGGTCGGGGTCGGGTCGGGGTGGGGTGTCGGGTCGGGTCGGGTCGGGTCGGGTCTCGGGTCGGGGTGTCTTCTTCTTCTTCTTCCTTTTCTTTTCTTCCTTTTTCCTTTTCTTCTTCTTTCCTTTTCCTTTTCTTCTTTTTTCCTTCTTCTTCTTCTTCTTCTTCTTCTTCTTCTTCTTCTTCTTCTTCTTCTTCTTCTTCTTCCTCCTTTCCTTTTCCTCTTCTTCTTCTCCTCCTCTCTCTCTTTTCTTCTTCTTATACTAAACTAAATCTAAACCTAATACTAAACTAAAACTAAACCTATAAACCTAATACTAAACTAAAACTAAACCTATAAACCTAAAACTAAACATAAACCTAAAACTAAAAAACAGAAAAAAAAAAAAGAAGAAGAAGAAACTCACCTGGGCGGGCTGGGGGGGGCTGGGTGGCGGCGAGGGTGGAGGAGGGGGGGCGGCCTGGGCGGCGGAGGAGGGGGGCGGGCGGCTGGGCGGGGGCGCTGCCGGCCGGGCGGCGGGCGCGGAGGTGCTGGGGCTGGGAGGGCGCCAGGCGGCGCCAGACGGCGGGGCGGCGGGGTGGGGCGGGGGGGGGGCTGGGTGGGCGACGGGTGGTGGGGCGACAAGGCTGGGCAAGGGCAAGGGGCGGGGGCGGCTTCTCCTCTTGCCGTGCCAAGTCGTGAAAGTAAGGTGCGGGGAGAGAGAGAGAGAGGGGGGTGGGCCGTTAACATTACGTGGGGCCTCTCTTGCCGCCCGCCACCCTTTGCCGTCGCCTCACAGTTTTTTGTCGTCCGCTAGCGGACGCAAAGAAGGCCCCGTTAGGTTTTTTTTTTTTTTTGCAACTCGCTGGGGCCCTTTCTTGCCGCCCGCTAGCAGACGGTAACGATCTTTTTGCCGTCATGAGCGGACGGCAAAGAATCGGCTGATGGTAATTTGGTCTTTGCTATCAGCCGGTTCTTTGTCCGTCCGCTTTTGTGTAGCTGATGGCAAGAGTTATTTGCCGTCCGCTAGCGACGGCAAAGATCTGGCAGATGGCAAAGTAGCTGATTCCAAAGAGTGAGAAGAGGTTGATGATCCGCAAACCTAGAGACTCAAGTAACAAAGCGGCGACCGGTATTCTATCGCATACAAACAAACAAGCATACAATAAGTACTCATCTAATGCACAGGTAAAACTCAAATATATCTAACCAGATAGTTCAACTTAAGAACTCCGGTTTGCAAAAATAATCAAATCAAACGAAGCAAGGAAAGTCAAACGGCGGAAGAAAAGAGCTTCATGTTACTAATCTGGATCTAGGTCAAATTTTAAAGAAGCAAAAACTTGTTTAAGTAGATTATTTGAAAAGAGGGTTTCGAGACGAAACTCTAGGCGCTTGAATCGCCTCGATTCGATAAACGAGCTTAAAAGTTATATTAAAACGAAAATCGGATCCGAATCGCGATCAGAAAAATCGCGGATTAAATCCGAGAAAAAGAAAAACGACGAACGGGTTAACGAACGGGCGTTCGTTAACTAAACTAATCTGACGAACTCGTTCGTTTAAACGAACTAACGAACGAACGTTCGTTAATTAGCCTAAACCGAAAAAAAACGAAACTAAAATAAAATACCGAAAATAAAAAAAACCGAAGAAAAACCGCATGGTTTTGATAAAAAAATCGGCGCGGAAAACGAGGCGGCGGCGGGCGGCTTTTGGCGGCGGCATGGCTTGGCGGGGGGCGGCGGCGGGCGGTGGCGGCTAGGCGGGGCTGGGTCGGGAGGCGGTTAGGGTTTTGGCGGGGGCGGGCGCGGGTGGCTGGGCGTTTCGCGCTTAAAGTCGCGCCGAAGCGGAGTCCCGCTCGGGCACGGCCCAAAGGCGGTTCGCTCTTTTTTCAAATAATTACGCGCAGAAAAAAAATAAAAAGAAATACCAAACGGGCTCCAAAAATCCCGAAATAAATTTTCCCCGGCTTCTAAAATCAAGCCGGATTTAATGAACATTTATTTTGGGCCTAAATGCAATTTTTAAAAACGCGTATTTTTCCTAAATTCCAATAAAAAGGCGAAAAACTCCAAAATAAAATCTTATTTGATTTTATTATTAAATCTTAATTATTTCTTTATTTTGGGAAAGTCATTTTATTCCCTCTCTCATATTTTGGTAGTAGAAATAATTGAAGATAAAATAATTAAAATCAAATGATCCTATTTTCAAAATTTGAGAAAACTCAAATATGAATATAACTAAAATCCCAACTCTCTCCGTGGGTCCTTGAGTTGTGTAGAATTCCTAGGATCGAGCAAAAATGCAATGAAAAATATGATATGCAATGATGTTTATGTATAACATTCCAAATTGAAAATTTGGGATGTTACAAACCTACCTCTTAAGATGAATCTCAGCCGAGATTCGAGTTGGCTAGAAAATAGGTGAGGGTGGTCCTTCAAACAAATCTTCCTCTCACTCCTGTGTGGCTTCATCCTCGGTGTGGTGGCTCCAATGAACTTTGCAAAACTTAATGACCTTGTGCGGGTGACTACCGGCATACTCCGTAATCTTAACCGGTTTCTTCTAGTAGGTCAAATCATCATTCAACTAAATCGCTTCAGTGGCAATCAGATCTCTCGCTGGTATATCGCCATCTCGTGACACTTCTTCAGCTGAGAAACATGGAACACGTCATGAACTCCTGACAATCCTTCGGGTAGTTCCAACGTGTACACAACTTATCCCATGCGTTCCAAAACACGATAAGGTCCTGCAAATCGGGTTGCTAGTTTTCCCTTAACTCCAAAACGCTTAACTCCTCAAAGCGGCGATACTCGAAGATAAACTCTGTATCCGACTTCGTATTCTGTCTCCTTGCGTTTTGAGTCCGCATAACTCTTCTGTCTTGACTGGGCTACCTTGAGCCTATCGCGAATCAACTTTACTTTCTGTTCAGACTCCTTAATCAAATCTGGTCCAAACAACTGGCGGTCTCCAACTTCATCCCACAACAACGGGGTCCTACACCTCCTTCCGTACAAGGCTTCGAAAGATGCCATCTTCAGACTGGTTTGGTAACTGTAGTTGTAAGAAAACTCCGCATATGGCAAGCTGTCATCCCAACTTGATCCATAATCCAAGGCACAAGCTCTAAGCATATCCTCCAAAATCTGGTTGACTCTCTCGGTTTGTCCATCTGTCTGTGGATGGAAAGCTGTGCTAAACTCCAGCCTGGTTCCCAAAGTTTCGTGCAACTGCTTCCAGAACTTTGAGGTAAACTGGGTTCCTCTATCTGATACGATACTCCTCGGAACTCCATGCAAGCATACAATCCTAGTCATGTATATCTTAGCCAATTTGGCACTGCTGTAGGTAGTCTTTACTGGAATGAAATGAGCTACCTTCGTCAAACGGTGGACTACAACCCAAATCGAGTCATAGCCTGTACGAGTCCTGGGCAATCCCGTGATGAAATCCATACCTAGTTTATCCCACTTCCATTCGGGTATAGGCAATGGCTGTAACAATCCTACTGGCTTCTGATGTTCTGCCTTCACCCTCTGACATACATCACAAACTGCTACGTACTCTGCAATGTCCTTCTTCATTCTGGTCCACCAGAAAGTATTCTTCATATCCAAATACATCTTGGTATTTCCTGGGTGAATCGAATATAGTGAATCATGTGCCTCTTGTAGAATCAACTTCCTGATCTCCGGGTCATTGAGCACATAAACACGGTCCTCAAACCATAGGGTATCGCGCTCATCCTCACGAAATCCCTTTGCTTTTCCTTCGCTCATTCTCTCCTTTATAGAGGCAATCTCTTTGTCAGTTTTCTGAGCTTCCCAAATTTTATCCATCAAAGTTGACTGAATCTCCAATGCTGCTACATAGCCTCTCAGAACTATTTCTAAACATAGCTCTCGAAGATCCTCGGCTAACTCCTTTGGTATTTCTCCTGTCATTAGTGTGTTGACGTGACTCTTACGGCTCAACGCGTCTGCTACAACGTTAGCCTTTCCGGGGTGATAGTGTAATCTCATATCGTAATCCTTGATGAGCTCCAACCATCTCCTCTGCATGAGGTTTAACTCCTTCTGCGTGAAGATGTATTTTAAACTCTTGTGCTCCGTATACACCTCACAATGGTTTCCAATGAGGAAATGTCTCCAAGTTTTCAACGCATGCACTACGGCTGCTAACTCCAAATCATGCGTAGCATAATTTAGCTCATGAGGCTTAAGCTGTCGTGAAGCATACGAAACAACACTTCCCTCCTGCATAAGAACTGCTCCAAGTCCTCGACGGCAAGCGTCACAATACACCTCATAATCCTTGGTCTGATCTGGTAGGATTAACACTGGTGAGGTAACCAAACGTTTCCTAAACTCTTGGAAACTAGCTTCACACTCCTTGTTCCAAATGAACTTGGTATCCTTCTTCAACAATTCTGTCATAGGCTTCGCAATCCTTGAGAAATTCTCAATGATTCTCCGGTAGTATCCCGCGAGTCCAAGGAAACTCCGGATCTCTCCAACTGTTGTTGGCGCTTCCCGATTTGTTACAAAGTGACAACTTTAGTGGGGTCTCATCGCTATACCTTCTCCGGATATAACATGTCCAAGAAATCCAACTTCCTTCAACCAAAACTCACACTTATTGAACTTGGCATATAACGGTGTTCTCTCGAGCTTCGAGTACCAAACGCAAATGCTCCTTATGTTCCTCTTCATTCTTCGAGTAAACCAAAATATCATCAATGAACACCACGATTTAACTTATCCAAAACTCCATAAACACTTTGTTCATCATGTTCATAAAATAGGCAGTGCGTTAGTCGGACCAAATGACATAACGGTATACTCATACAGCCCTGCACTGTGGTAAAAGCCGTCTTAGGTATATCCTGCTCTCGAATCTTCAACTGATGGTACCCTGATCGCAAATCGATCTTGGAAAACACCTTAGCTCCTTGTAATTGGCCAAACAAGTCATTGATCATCGGTAGTGGGTACTTGTTCTTAATGGTCACTTCATTCAATCCTCGATAATCAACAACCATTCTTAATGATCCATCCTTCTTCTCCACTAGAAGTACTAGTGATCCCCAAGGCAAAGAACTTGGGCGAATAAAACCTTTATCCAGTACCTCCTTAATCTGCTTCTTAATTTCCTCCAAATCCTGGGCTGGCATCCCATACGGTCTCTTAGATATCGGCCCAGTGCCTGCCAGTAGTTCAATCAGAAATTCAATGTCTTTGTCCGGCGGCATGCCGCAACTCTTCCGAAACACGCCCAGAAATCCCTTACCACGGTACTTCCTCCCGCACAACTCCTGATAAGGAATTTACATGTGCTCTCCTCGGCTCATGCCGTGATACAAACCTGATTCTTCTCCCTTCTGGGGTGGTAAGCAAAATTGACTTACTGGCGCAATCTATGTTCCCTCCATACTTTGATAACCAATCCATGCCTAATATCACATCCAATCCTTGGGATTCCAGAACTATTAGGTCCGAGGGAAATACATAGTGTCCAATCCTTAATGGCAGTCGATCACACCATATACTAGCCATGTATTCTACTCCGGGTGAGGTTACTAGCATGGGTGACCTAAGGGCTTGGGTTGGTAATTTATACTTATCCACAAATCCCTTGATATGTATGAATGCGATGCACCAAGATCAAAAAGAACAACCGCAGAAATGACTTAACCAAAAACTTACCTATTACTGCGTCTGGCTGAGCTTCAACCTCTTCCACGGTAACGTGGTTCACTTGTCCTTTGTTGAAAGGGTTCGTCTTCTTTCCTGATCTTCCATTGCCATTTCCATTTTGGCCTTCCGGACAATCATTTGCATAATGCCCAGCCTTATGCACTTAAAGCAAGTGATGTGGCTCAGGTCTACCTTGGATGGTGTTGACGGGTTGGTGCGGTTTTGTCCATTGCTTCCTCCATTCCTGTTCCCATTCTTGGTGCCATTATGGTTGTGCGAGCTACCTCCTCCATGGGTATGCTGAAATTGTCCTCCTGTCTTTGGTGTAAAGCGAAGTTTCTGCTGAGCCCCAGTGTTATTTTCCCCCTGTCCATACTTCCTCTTGCAATTCTCAATCTGCTACTGCTTCCCTTCAATCATGAGAGCACGATCTACTAACTCCTGGTAGTTATTAAAAGTGGCTACCATCAACTGCATGCTCAGCTCATCATTCAGTCCTTCTAGAAACTTCTCTTGCTTAGCTGCATCTGTAGCAACGTCATCTGGGGCATAACGTGCTAACTTGCTAAAATCATCCACATACTGGCCAACTGTCCGTCCTCCTTGGCGCTAGTTGCGAAACTCACGCTTCTTCATGGCCATAGCACCTGCTGAAACATGGGCAGACGGAAAGCTTGTTAAACCGATCCCATGTGAAAGTGTTCTGTGGTAAGTGGCTGTAAAATTCTCCCACCATGCTGCCGTGGGTCCTTCAAGCTGATGTGCGGAAAATTTCACCCTTTCTCCATCTGACATCCTGCAGTGGTCAACTCCTCCCTATCTTACGGAGCCAATCATACGCAATAATCGGTTCGGTGCTCTTCGAAAACACCGGCGGATTCAGCCTTAAGAAACGGGTCAAATGGTAAACAGGTGGTGGTGGCGGTGGGTTGTTGTTGTTGTTGTAGTTGCCTTGGTTCTGTACCAATGTTTGAATCAAGGCATTCTGCTGCTGAATCAACTGAGTGATCTCTGGCGGGAAAACAAATCTGGGGTCGCGTCTCGGAGGCATCTGAGGGTTTAAGAAAAGACGAGAATTTAGAATAGAATGAGGTCTAGAGAGAAACACTACCCATATGCACATGAGACAAATCACATAATATCACTCCAATCAATTCAAACAAGGGCATACAACGGTCTATTCTATCGTTACAAAGTGCTGAAACTAAAACTAATATAACATGGGGGTAATCAACTACTGTTATGGTGGTCAACTAGAAAAACTGCTCCGATGAAGACTCCATGATATCTGCTCCAGCTTCATCTTCGTAATCATCATCACTAGGATTGGAATCGGTGTCGTCGATGATGATGTAGTTCTATGGACAGGTGCTATCTTCATCTTCTCCTCCGGGTGCTGAATTTCCCATGAGTTCTTCAATCTTCTCCTTAAGATCTCCATTTTATCCCACTAGAGCTACAATCTCCTCCATGTAGTCCTTGCGAGTGGCCTTCAGTTCTCCTTCTAGTTCGATAATCTTGGCTTTTGCTGTCTTCAACTCCATCATGTCTGCAAGACATCCGGTTTTCCGGCCGAATGTGCTAGTTTAACTCCGGATGAAAGCTGCAATGGATCGATCCTTCTTAGTGCCAACTATCTCCCATTGTTCATCTCGCGCCCACAAATCTGATAGATAGTATCCTTGAGGTCTTCTTTGTAAACTTCTCCAATGCGCCCCATGGTTATGTGAGCTGCCATGCTCTTTCCCAAACTCCAGGTTGGTGCATTGAAAACACACTCTATGGGCTCCGTGATTGGCGCAAACGTCCTTCCGGGAACTTGAGCTTGAATCTTCCAGCGCTCTTCTTCGGGTAAAGTGGAATTGTAGGTCCCGATGAAGCTTGGTAATCCGATGTTAAGGTACTTAGTGACTTCCTTCAGGTGTCGTCCAAAGGCTGTATCTTCATCCGGCTGAGTGAACTTGATCCTTGCTTCCGTCATCCTAAAAGAGTAGAAAATATGAGGAGTTAGAAATGAGAAGAGAGAGTAGTGATCTAGGGTTTTAGCTTAATGGTCGTGTCCTACAGTCAGCGTGTGCTCTGATACCATCTTTGTAGCGACGGACCTCAAACGATCGATCTCTCGTGCTCAAGTGTCATCCTTGGATCAAGAATGCTGACACCACATAGTACTCGAAGGAGTTATAACAGAGTAGCAATCACACACTTATTACAATCGAATGTCTCAAGAGAGAACTTAATAAAAATAAATATGGCTTAAGGCCATCTAATACGATAACAGCGGAAGGCTTGGAAGAATAAGCGAGTCCATCAACTCCAACGGTATCACTGAGTATAGAACCATGACTTAAGCACCTTACTCGTCGTCTGAAAAGTCTGCAACATGAAACGTTGCAGCCTGAGAACGGGTCAGCACATGGAATATGCTGGCAATGTAACACATAGAGAGTAATGAAAGAATAAGCTTTACTACATGCATATATGGCTGGTGGAAAGCTCTATGGTTACAGTTTTTGCGAAAAGCCAATTTTTCCCTACTGCAAAGGAATAAATTTATTTAACTATCATGGTGGTTGTTGAACATTGAGAATGGTTGACAGCATCCTCAATCCCAATTAAAAGTACTCATTAACAAACCCAACAATATTAATTTAGAAGTAACATGATGAGATTCACATGATATCCAAGTACTAGATACTCAAGATGTCCATAACCGGGGACACGGGTAACCATGATTAGTTTATACACTCGCAGAGGCTTTGACTTTTCCCCACAAGACTCGATCGCCTCCGCTTGGTTTCTCGACTACATGGTGTTTGAGAGACGGATGACCGAGACATAGTCTTTCAGAAGCGCTAGCACCTTACATGTGGGTAGGCCGTACCAACCTACATCCCCTACATCAGCTAGCCTACCCGTAAGAGTTCGCACAACTTAATCAACTATGCCAGAGCCCATAATGGCTTGTGGCTGCACACGGAAGTTTCTAGTTTGAATAATCTCATGATCCCTTTGAGCCCGGGTGGCGGTCCGAAGAAAATACAGGCAAGTCCTGATAGAAACCATGTGCCTCAATCCACCCAGATGTGTGTTTAAGTTGCCACCTTAAATAAACCATTAAATAACAATCTCACATCTGTCATGGATTCACTCACCCAATCCACGTCTACTAGCATAGCATGGCATAATAAGCAAATGTAGAAGTAACTCCCAAGGGTTTGATAATAAAACAGGTAATAGGTACTACCTCAATCTACTTCCCAAAACCCACAATTTAATTAGATCCTAATCATGCAAGTGTTTGAGGACAGATCTAATGCATAAAAACTGGGTATGAGAAGAAGTGTGATCAAAGTGTTACTTGCCTTGTCGATGATCCATGAAACCTAGAGACTCAAGTAACAAAGCGCACTCCAGGTATTCTATGGCAGACAAACAAACAAGCATACAATAATTACTCATCTAATGCACAGGTAAAACTCAAATAGATCTAACCAGATAGTTCAACTTAAGAACTCTGGTTTGCAAAAAGAATCAAATCAAATGAAGTAACGAAAGTCAAACGGCGGAAGAAAATAGCTTCGTGTTACTAATCTGGATCTAGGTCAAATTTTATAGAAGCAAAAAACTTGTTTAAGTAGATTATTCGGAAAGATGGTTTCGAGATGAAACTCTAGGCGCTTGAATCGCCTGATTCCGATAAACGAGCGAAAAGTTATACTAAAACGAAAATCGGATCTGGAATCGCGATCAGAAAAATCGCGGATTAAATCCGAGATAAAGAAAAACGACGAACGGGTTAACGAACGGGCGTTCGTTAACTAAATTAATCTGACGAACTCTTTAGTTTAAACGAACTAACGAACGAACGTTCCTTAGTTAGCCTAAACCGAAAAACACCCGAAGAAAAACCGCTTGGTTTTTATAAAAAAAACCGGCGCGAAAAACGAGGCGGCGGCGAACCTCGGCATGGTCACGGGCGGCGGCGGTCTCGGCGCTGGCGGCGGGCGGTGGCGTGAGGCGCGGTCGGGCGGCAAGGCTAGGGTTTCAATGGGAGGAGGGGCGAGGGTGGTCTGGGGGCGCCGGGTGGCTGCGCTTATAAAGTGCGCCCCAAGCGGAGTCCCGCTCGGGCAGGGCCCAAAGGCGGTTCGCTCTTTTTTTTTAAATAATTACATGCAGAAAAAAATAAAAAGAAATACTAAACAGACTCCAAAAATCCCGAAATAAATTTTCCCCGGCTTCTAAAATCAAGCCGGATTTAATGAACATTTATTTGGGGCCTAAATGCAATTTTGAAAAACGCGTATTTTCGTAATTCCAATAAAAAGGCGAAAAACTCCAAAATAAAATCTTATTTGATTTTATTATTAAATCTTAATTATTTCTTTATTTTGGGAAAGTCATTTTATTCCCTCTCTCATATTTTGGTAGTAGAAATAATTGAGGATAAAATAATTAAAATCAAATGATCCTATTTTCAAAATTTGAGAAAACTCAAATATGAAAATAACGAAAATCCCCAACTCTCTCCGTGGGTCCTTGAGTTGTGTAGAATTCGTAGGATCGAGCAAAAATGCAACGAAAAAAATATGATATGCAATGATGCTCTATGTATAACATTCCAAATTGAAAATTTGGGATGTTACACTCCACAACCCGAGGAGCCGGAACGGCTCCTCGATCCGGCCTCCCAAGAGGATCCGGACATATTGGTGGAGCTGATTGATGGGGTATTTCACCAACTGAGTATCGATAATGCATTGGTCGCCATTACGGCCGATTACCCCGGAGTACTTGACCTCACAGTAATCGAGACCGAGGTCCCAATACTCGATAATGACCCATCCGTGCTTATTTTTTATCATCGTTGTACCTATGGTGTTTGCAGAGGTGCCTTGAGGCAGGGAGGCCGAGCTCATGGCGGCTAGCCAACAAGGCAGCACGCCCCCGAGGCTAAAAAAGAAGTGCGACCCGGATCGAAACGCCGCCGCAACGGTATGGCGTGTCACCATATTCCCAGATTGATTCTGGAAGGTGTACTAACGCCGGTGCTCTTTTTCAGAAAAGAGCGCCACGGATCAGGTCCGGAGAGGTCGCTAATCGAGCCTCCGCCAGCCGAGCTCCAAAGCCGGATCGAGAGCGGAGGCGAGCACGAGGCGTCGTCGGATGCTCCTTCGACGAGAGGATGCCGACAGATTGTCCACCACCAACTCCGAGGTGGAGAGTGCCATGAATCACAAAGCGCCACGGACAGGTTCTTTAGACGACATGTTTCTCCCAAGAGGCATTGAATGCCTTCAATTGGAGATCGCGCACTGCGTGCCGCTCAAGATGGTCTAGCGAGCCACGAAGCAGAGATGTAAAGGACATACGGGTGAGGAAATTTGTGATTATATATGCCAGTAGTCCCCGAGACTTAAAATAGTTAGAATAACTATTTAAGGATCATTCGTTATCTTGGATCTTACAAAAGGAATACCCGCTGTCCCCAGAGCTTGAAGAATGCAAGACCCAACTTGAGGCCGCACTAGCCGCCAGGGGAGCCACATAGACCCCTCCGTAATATATGCTTCAAAAGATAAGTAGTTTGTGAAGTGCGGCGTGTGTGTAAATCGACAATAATATTGCAGATGGCGCCAGACTAGATCCGGACAAGCAACAGCTCTTTGCGCCGGTTGAAGGCAGCGAGAATGTTCTTACAAGGGTGAGGCAAGAGAAAAATAATCTCAAGATGCCAACACCCAGCTGGGTGAGGAACTAAAGGATGTTCGTGCCCAGCCTGTCGACTCCATGAAGGAGAATCGGCGACTTCGCCGCTGCATTTATAGTAAGTGCTTGAGCGAACTTTGAAAAGAGTTCGGCGAGGAAGTCAAGTAATGAGTTATGTCTGTAGGTATGCTCGTGGGTCGCCCTGAAGAGGAAATGCCGGTTCACGGGTGACCTTCTTCCCGAGCAATTGCAAGCTGCTAACGAGTTCGGCAGGTGATGAAAGGCGTCTCCCATGCCTTGTGGCCATCTATCTCCTCGCCCAAGGCCTTGGAGAGCTTGAGAGAAGCTTCAGGAGCACGCGGCGCTCCGACTATGGAAGATATCGGCCAGTCGTCAAGGCGCCAGGAGGCTGGGCCATGGTGAAGACGTGGTACAAGGCGGACCCAAACCACATGGACGAGGTCGGACTGTGGGGCCCGGACAGGAAGGAGATCCTGTGAGCTTAGTGTGCGGCCAAGTAGAGTTGGCATAAAGTATTCAGCGGGGCTGATAAACTAGACAGCCTTTAGACGGCATTGAAGAGGAATACAATCGATCAATTTGACTATGTAATTTAAAATGACATGTAAAATGCCTTCTAGCGGATTGTAGATCGTTTGTCGTAGCGGACCTTTTCGCTTCAACTTTGGGACCCAATAGTCCGAGTGTGTCCGAATACCCTCGCGGTTATGTAAAAACCGGGGCATGCGTGGAGACCAGGCGTAGGGGTCATGAGTGCTTTATCGGACAAGTGCCCAACTAGTTATGTTATATTACAGGTTAGTAAGAAACATCTTCAGGAGAATAGTTCCGTTAGGGGTTCCTTACCTGGGAGGCATGCCCTAAAGTGCATGTCCTGATGAAAAAGCAGAAAAGCATCTGGGGAAGATAAATGAAAAATAAAAATCGTCTTTTAGTTCACCAACCGAATATTCCCATAAAACGCTAGCTTCGGCTTCACCCATCCGAGGTACACGTCCGCCTGACCGGCGGTAACAATCGCAGAGGTGCTCCTTTTCCACCTAGCCAACAATCGGGGCGAGAGGGTAAGCACGGAGCCAGGCAACCTAGCTTGGCCAAAACTTAAGTCATATCGGTGCTTATAATGAAAAGGTACATGCGGATGTGTGACACATGTGTTGGGCATAAAGCCCGTATAAATAAGATTTTGTTAAAGAAGCCCCCAGGTATAATGAGCATGGATAGCGCGTCAAGTGTGGGCGAACAATGTGCAAACGAGCCTTTAACGGCTTCGGAAAAAAGGAAAAAAAAGGAGGGATGAAGGAGAGAAATAAAAGACAGCTTAAAGTATAAAATATAGACGGAGGAAGGAGACGAACTCGAATCCGCGCTAAGCGTAGAATCTTCGGAGATGGGCTGCGTTCCATGGGTTCGCTCGAGTCGGTTATCCGATCGCGTTTAGCAGACGGTACGCTCCGCCGTTCGGGACTTGGTCGATGATGAAGGACCCTCCCATTTGGGCTTGAGTTTGTCCTTTTTCTTGTCCGTGAGCGTAGAACTAGTTCGCCAACATTGTAAGCTTTGGCCCATACTTCCTCGCTTTGATATCTTCGAGCCTGCTGTTGATAGAATGCGGAACGAGCTTTTGCCACGCCGCTCCTCCTCCAAAGCGTCAAACTGTCCTGCCGACCGAGCTTGGCATCTCTTTCTTCGTACATGCATGCGCGAGGTGAGTCATGAATTATGTCGCAGGGAAAACTGCCTCTGCCGTATACCATAAAAAATGGTGTGAATCCGGTAGTGCGATTCGGCGTGGTCCGCAGCCCCAGTCTGAGTCGAGCTCCTCTACCCGGGCGTGTTAGATTCCTTGAGGACCGCACTAGTGCGGGTTTAATGCCGCTCATTATTAGACCGTTTGCTCGCTCGACTTGGCCGTTAGTTTGGGGGTGATAGACTGAAGCGTAGTCGAGCTTGATGCCCATGTTTTTACACCAGAGTTTGACCTCATCGGCCGTGAAGTTCGTGCCGTTATCAGTGATGATGCTATGGGGGACGCCATAACGGTGTACTACCCCTGATATGAAGTCTATCACCGGTCCGGATTCGACCGTCTTTACAGGCTTGGCCTCTATCCATTTGGTGAATTTATACACCATGACCAATAGGTATTTTTGCTTGTGGGTTCCTCCTCTAAGGGGTCCAACCATGTCAAGCCCCAGCACCGCTGGAAGGGCCGATGATGGGTATAGTTTTTAGGGCGGTGGGTGGCATGTGGCTTTGATTAGCAAAGAGCTGGCAACCGACGCATCGTTGGACTAAGTCTGAGCATCTGCCCGTCCGTCGGCCAATAAAATCCTTCTGGAAGGCCTTGCCTACAAGGGGCGGGCTGCGGCGTGGTGCCCACCGAGTCCGCATGAATTTCAGCCGGGAGATTCTGCCCTTCCTCTTCGGAGATACACCTTTGAAGGACTCGGTTGTGCTTTTCTTATAAAGCTCTCCTCATGGACCTTATAGGCTTTAGACCGCCACTATGCAGCGGGCCTCATTTTGGTCTCGGAAGTTCCTGCCTAGTTAGGTAGGCTAGGAATGGTTCTGTCCACAGGCGATGACTGCCAATATTGCGTGAAATGACGGTGATATTCGTTAATGGACCGTCAAATATGTCGGAATGTTCGTGTGGGGCAGTGTGGTTGGGTCAGGTTTTATTTCCGGACTCTCCCTCCGTAGTACGGATGGCTTGAAAAGACTCTCTAGGAAGATGTTGGGGGGGCGGCATCGCGCTTATGCCAATGCGTGCCAACACGTCTGCTGCTGGTTGTTATCCGGGCTTTATGGTGAAATTCGAGCCCTCAAACCGAGCTGACATTTTTAGGGACGGCATTGCGATAAGTTGCCATTTTGGATCCTGGCATCAAAGTCCCCATTTATTTGGGATATCGCGAGGTTCGAATCCCCACGCACCTCTAGGCGTTGAAGCATATGGAGACCGCCATCCGGAGACCATGTAGAAGGGCCTCGTATTCGCTGCGTTGTTGGAGTCCGTGTACATTATTTGAAGTACGTATTGATCTGTATCTCGGTTGGGGACGTCGAACGACGCCAGCCCCGTGCCGCCAACATTTTGGAGCCGTCGAAGTGCATGACCGAGTTGGAATATCGCCCGTACTCTTTAGGAGTTCGCTTGATCCATTCGGCGATGAAGTCAGCCAAAACTTGCGACTTAATAGCTCGCCGTGGCTTGTAGGTTATGTCAAACAGGAGGAGCTCAATGGCCCATTTAGCAATCCGCCCGTTGCGTCGCGGTTGTTTATAATGTCATTAAGAGGTACTTGGAGGCTCTGTTATCGAACACTCTTGGAAGTAGTGCCGCAGCCGGGATGCCATGAACACCGCGTATGCTATCTTTTGATAATGCGGTACTGTGACTTGCATGGAGTTAGGACTGTGGACACGTAGTAAACTGGTTTTGGAGAGGAACTTGTGTCCGTCCGCTTCGTTCGACAACGAGCACCGCGCTTACAACTTGATGGGTTGTTGTGATGTATAATAGCATTGGTTTGCCCATGTTGAGCACGGCCAGACCGGATTTGTTGCCAATATGGCTTTGATTTCTTGAGTCAGGCGTGGCAAGCATCAAATCCACTCAAAGTGTTGGTGTGCGGAGGAGGCGATAAAGGGTAATGCCTTTTCTCCTAAGCGGGAGATAAAGCGGCTTAGAGCCGCCATGCATCCAATCAATTTTGTATTCGTTTGAGGTCTTTAGGGATATCAATTGTGACAGAGCTCGGATCTTGGCTGGGTTTGTTTCAATTCCTCTACGGATACAATGAAGCCCAAGAGCTTTCCGGCTGGTATGCGAAACGCATTTTTCGGGTTGAGCTTGATGTCATATGTTGGAGATTATCGAATGTGAGCCTCAAGTCATCGACTAGGGTTTGACATGCTTGGATTTGATGACCACATCGCTCACGTATGCCTCCTTGTTTTGCCGATCTGGTTTGCGGACATGTACGAATCATCGCTGATATGTTGCGCTGGCGCTTTTTGAGCCCAAAGGGCATTGTGTTGAAGCAGAATGGGCGTGGAGTGATGAATGCCGCTATGCTTGGTCAGCTCTGCCATCTTAATTTGGTGGTAGCGAGTATGCATCAATGAAACACAATGAATTGTGTCTTGCGGTAGCGTCGATAATTTGATCGATGCGGGGGAGGGGGAAGGGATCCTTTGGGCAAGCCTTGTTAAGGTCCTTAAAATCGACACATAGGCGCCAGGATTTGTCCTTCTTTGGTACCATTACCAGGTTTGCTAGCCAGTTCGGATGTTTAATGTCTCTGATGAATCCGGCCTCCAATAGTTTGTGTAGCTCCTCTCCCATGGCCTGTCTCTTGGGTTCGCAGAAATGCCGAAGAGCTTGTTTGACTGGCTTGAATCCTTTTAGGATATTTAGGCTGTGCTCGGCCAGCCGGCGTGGGATTCCTGGCATGTCTGAAGGGTATAGTCTCGTAGTGCGGCGTCAACATCAGGGTTAAATTGTGCCCCGGTGGAGGCCGTTTTTGTAGGGTCCGTTGGATGGACTTGGAATTTGACTATTTCGTCTGCCGGTTTAAAAGAGGTGGACTTGGATCTCTTATCGAGTATCACATCGTCCCTGTTTACCGTGGAGCGCGCGCAGTTGAGTTCCTCTGCCGCTAGGGCTTGGATAGTGCCTCAAGGGCAAGTCATGCTGTTTTATTTTTGGCGAGGCATATGTCCGGTCACTAGCGAGTGATAATTCCGTTGGGTCCGGGCATTTGAGCTTCATGTACCCGTAATGGGGTATAGCTTGAAAATTGTGAATGCCTCTCACCCTAATAGAGCGTGGTATCCGCTGCTGAACGGGCCACTTGGAATGTGACCTCCTCGGACCTATAATTGTCCGGGCGTGTCAACACCACATCCAGTGTGATCTTTCCCAAAGACATGCTTCCCGGACCGGGATTATTCCTCTAATGGTTCTGCTGCTTTACTCAATGCGGCTCCGTCTATTTCCATTTTTCAAGGTTTCCTCGTAGATGAGGTTTAATCGCTGCCGCCGTCCATGAGTACCTTTGGTAAGGCGAAGCGGCCCACTATTGGACTGAGGACCAATGCGGCCGGTGCTCGGGCTGTTCGAATTTAGGTTCGTCACTAGCGTTAAAGGTAATAGCCGTGTACCCATCGATTTATTGTTGCTATCTGGTAGACTTCGCAAGGCTGGAGTGTTCGCTCCGCATATTATTTGATGCGAAAGTCTCAAGCCCGTTAATACCGTCTTGGTATTGCTGGGCTGGTGCTCTCGAGCTAAGATCTCTTCGCCACTTTTGGCCACCGTAGTATCCAACATGCTCTAAGGCTATGATTTGGAGTGGCGCCCTCTGTGCTATAATTTTGCGGGGTCCATTGAGCCATCCCTCCGAAGAGTTCCATGCCCCTTGGGGTTTTTGCTTTTGGTATGTAACCAGGTGCTGGTGATGATGCACCTTTTATTTCGGACTAGGTCGATTCGGGGCGGATTATCCCAAAATTTGATTTTGGTTTTCAAGCGCTCTCCATCGCAAAGACTTCCCGCACTATAGACGCCAAGTCAGCGAGAAGCGTAATTTCAACGAGTTATGGCGTTAGGATTCCTTGTCCGTGCAATTATTGCGGAAAGAATGAGATTAAATCCTCCTCGTGGCCATCCTTTATCCTGTCCATAACCAGGAGGAATTTGGCCCAGTAATGATGTACTGTTTTGCCGGGCTCTTGCCGGATTTGGGATAGATCGCTTATGTTTGGGTGGGCGGGTGGAATTAAATTCCGAACCCCGTCCGATCTAAGATTCAGGGGCCAAGAAGTTTCCAAACTTGGAAGCTTGGGTTCTTGGAGGTTGTCCAATGAATCTAGCCCGCTGCCTGACTTTAAGTTCAGGGCTTGAGTTGTGTCCTCCCCTCCGCGGGAATCCGGCATGGAGGGGTCAGGAATCCGGACATAGCTAGTCCTTAAGGTAGGAAAAGAGTCGCCGTATTGTTCCTCTACCACAGCAACGTGGTGGGTAGCCTGGGGAGAGTTGATCTCTCTCAGATCGGTTTTAGGCCCAATCTGATCATAGTCTCATGAAGCGACTCCAGAGCGTGATGCGATCAAGAGCTCGTTTAAGGAAGAGAGCTCCATCGGATCTAACGCTTCGGCGAGTTCGATTTAACGTGAAGATTGCTTTGATGACCCGAGGAGTCATCGCCGGCGTGTGGCGAACAGGCGGTCATAAGAAACCGCTTAGTCGGAGAGTTTGGCGGTGGCCAAAGCTCCTTTAGCAATGGTGCCGTCTTTAAAGACGGGATGAGGCATCCTTCTGAAAGCGACTGCACAGAGGAACTCTCAATGAAAGCAACAATGTTGGTGTCAAAACCGGCGGATCTCGGTAGGGGGGTCCGAACTGTCAGCGTCTCTGGCAAGGACGGTAACAGAGACAAGGGACACGATGTTTTTACCCAAGTTCGGGCCCTCTCGATGGAGGTAAACCCTACTCCTGCTTGATTAATATTGATGATATGGGTAGTACAAGAGTAGATCTACCACGAGATCGAGAGGCTAAACCCTAGAAGCTAGCCTATGGTATGATTGTTGTTTGTCCCTGGACTAAAACCCTCCAGTTTATATAGACTTTGGATAGGGTTAGGGTTCCACAGAGTCGGTTACAATGGTAGGAGATCTACATATCCGTATCGCCAAGCTTGCCTTCCACGCCAAGGAAAGTCCCATCCGGACACGGGACGAAGTCTTCAATCTTGTATCTTCATAGTCCAGGAGTCCGGCCAACGGTGATAGTTCGGCTATCCGGACACCCCCTAATCCAGGAATCCCTCACATGGTTTAGAGGCCCGTTGCACGGGCTCAATCACATTGGAAGTCGTCTTCGGTTCGCCGACAACTTCCGAAGTGAAGACTTGATCTTCGACGTTGTCCCCTTCCGTAGCGGCTATCTTACACTGCTCGGACGAACCGCGTTCACTTGCTTCAATGCGATATCGCACTATGCCTATCTCAAACTAAAGATGCCCAGACCACACGGTGTTATAACAGTCAATGGAAACACGGAGCGCTCCCTCCTCACTTTCAGAGCACACATGCCCTAGCAATGGCCAGTAAGGTAACTATCAAGCCAAATACTACATCGACAGTCAAGCCCCCGGACACTATTAAACCAGTCCAAACTACGCTGCAGAGCGATAGTCCGGCTCGGCAGGAACTTGATTAGCAGATAGGCCTCTGTCTCAGCCCCAACCAAATTGCGGCATATGTGCCACGCGTACATAACTACGCACTAAAAATACCATGGGCAAAGATGGAGGCGTATTAAAGATAAAGTCCACAATACGGATCGACCCTATCTGGACCCTCATATCATTTCTTCCTTTTTTTCTTTTTTCATTCTTTTTATTTTTCAGGTTCCTTACAACCCACGTCAACTTTTGATGGTACCAAGGGCCCTTTTTTCAGGCCCCTTATGAAAATCCGATCGTTGATTCTCTCGAAGGATAATACACCAAGGAGCAAAGCAGCGCAAACATGCGGTAGAGTATCTAAAGGATCTTTAAAGATCACATCTCCCTTTTTCCGGACCTGTACACATCTTTCCCTTGGGCTAATCATGTAAAATAGCATCAATGCTTATCGCGTCCCTTGTACAAATACGTTTTTACGTATCAATCAGACTATAATGGAAACAGTTTTTCGCCCAACCTGTTCGGTACTGGCTTATTTAGTAATCTGTATTCCCTCTTTTTCGTCCGATTGTCATGTACACCTCGGTACGACTTAAATCGCCAGGGGCTCCATCCAGCCGCGTACATTTCTTAAAAAATTCTGAACACTTTCTTAGTACAATTCAGCATCCGGAATATAGCATTATATGCATCCACTCTGAATCATGTCTTTGGTCAATAGTTTGGTTGCCAGGCTCCTGTGGTTACTGCCTTATGTTCCGCTCGTTCGGCTAGGGTAGTAGAGGGAGAACTATAGAGATTGTGTTTCTAGTTCATCCGGATAAACACCTCAGTAGACAAAGCCGAAAACTGACTGTCATGATGCGGCAAGAGCTGGTCAGCTATTCGGTGACTAATTATAAATCTCTTGCGATTTTTTCCGCATTACGTGAAGGACCGGTCTTCACCCGGTCAGGCGTCTACAGCACCCAAGTTCGGATAATCGCATAATACTAGGGGATGCGCCTACAATCTCATTGTCAAACTCCCATGGCTAAGTGAGAGTGATAAAGCCACATAGTCTGATTGCCTGGTTCGCTGCACTAACACCTCCTTCAAGGACCAAATCGTTGGGTCAAGTGTGCTAAGGTGCTATTCCAAACACCCCCGTACTACCTACGTGGGGGCTGAACCCGACGACTGGCCAACTCTCAAATACCGTAAACGGCCGCACAGGAGGAAAAGAATTAGAGGTAAAACAAGCAACTTATTATACATAAGCCTTGTTTCATAATACAAAGTTCAGGTGGCATGGATACATTCATTAAAAAAATGTCCTTCGAACACTGGCCCTCTACAATGCTGGATCCTTCCAAGACGTCATCAAAATACCGCGCTCAAGTGCGGTGCTCCTTGCTATGGCGGTCCTCGGTTGCAAGCTTGAAGACATTCATCTTCATGCCTTGCACCTTGACACGGCGAAGGCCATCCGGCACCTTCGATGCAGACCAGACGCTTATGGCATCAAGAAGGGGCAGAAGAATCGACTAAGCGCTTCACGAGCCCGAAATAACTGTTGGGTATGGGTTCGGCTGGCCAATGACGAACTATATATCCTTCATGGCCAATTTGGCCACCCTATGCAGTTCGGTCAGTTGTTTCAGCTGATCACTGAAGGGCACTGGATAATCTGGCGCAAGGTACTGCAGACAGAACAGCTTCTTCATCGAGCTCCCCTCTTCGGCTTGGAAGAACTCCGCAGCATCAGCAATACTCTGGGATAGATCCACAAGCACTCCTCGAGAACTCCAAACGCGGGTCAATAAGATGTACCTTCTCCTTACATATTTGCTCTGCATATTAAAGGCCTTACCCACCATGGTCTACTTAGCCTCTTGGATCTCCCGGCGGGCGCCTTGGGCTTCAGCCCGGGCTTCCATCGCGCTTTGAAGGGCCTTAGCAAGTTCGGAATTTTGATCCGAAATCTTGCGCTCCAAGGATTCACATTTTCTTATGGCATCCTTGAGCTCTTTTTGGACTTCCTCCACCCTTGATTCATGTTTTAGGCGGGTGGCTCGTTCCTCCTCCGCCTCCTTCTTGGCTTCGGCCAGCGCACTCTTGAGGGTCTCGACCTTATACGTGTTAGCTATGAGAATAATCATAAAACTCATTCAGATAACAAATCAGAGCTGATATCATTTCAGATGTGTTTCGGTATCACATACCTTGCTTTTCGTCTAATTTCCGCTTTAGTTCGGACACTTCGGCGGCATGGGAAGCTGCCGCCTACATCACAACCTGTTTGTTCAAAATAGATATGTATGTTACTCTTCTGCGAGAGCTATTCGATCCACTGTTCGGCTTTCTTCGCGACCACTGACAGAGTCTCAGGGGCTACTATCTATACACAGGAATTCATTTTATATAGCTAATAAGTATTACATCACATACCTCAAAGCCTCTCAGAAGGCTAGTATAGGCCTCGTTCAATCCGCTTTTAGCAGACCGAACCTTTTCAACCACCGTACCCATAAGGGTACGATGTTCCTCCACAATGGAGGCACTTTGAAGCGCTTCCACCAGAGCGTCCGGCGCCTCCTGATTGACAGAGGTCACTGGCGGAGTAGACGCGCCCCCTTCTTTCGAAGGAGGCTGCTCACCTAATCCGGGAGCCGTGTGGGTCTCCAGCACGACATTTGGTTGAGGGCCAAATTGGACATGGCCCCCATCGCCAGTCTCCATGGGGGTCGGTTCCCCCATATTCTCGGCAGCAGAGGTATCACCCTCTGGTGCCGCCTTGACGGATTCCCGCACCTCTCCCTGACACGGAAGGGTCCTTCGGGACAACATTTCAGTGTTGTCTATAACAGGGGGGGGAGGCCGGTGGAGGTGACTCGCTCTCCATCATATTTGGACCCAGCGAATTCCCACAGGATGAGGATTGCTGGGGGAGGTCAAGAGCCGGACTGGAGCACGCAATTCAATGTGTTAAAACCACAAGGCGAAAAGCCGGATATATGTACAGTGCCCTTGAATACTTACGATCCGGCCACGGGCTACGGCCTAGGGCGCCACTTGGGGATGTCTTCGGCGTCCGATTCAGAATCATCCGTAAGGGGGATTCTCCCTTTCTTGAACGCCTCCGCCTCTAGATCCACGGAAGCCTCCCTTTTCTTCTTTCCCACTTAAGGGGATAATTGCTCTCTTCCTCCTCCTCTTCATCGTCGTCATGGGAGGAGAGTTTTTATCTTTGGACACTCACGCACGGCGCCTTTTACTGGGAGGCCACCTTTGGCCTCCTTGCCCTTCTTCTTGGCCTTCTTTTCTGGCGCATGATACGGCGCCGGAACCAGCATCCTCATTAGCAGAGGAATGGCTGGGTCTTTGGGTAGCGGAGCCGGGCAGTGGATCTGAGGAGAACGGAAAGGTCATTATACTCCCCGGGTCTACAAATTAAGGCTATCAGAAAACTTGCGGGAGTTGCCGGATGAGTGCGGTAGAGGCCGAGGTCTTCGGTCGTGTTCGGCCACGACTTCTGGGCCTTGAAAAGCAGCTTCCATATCTCTTCGTGCGTCTTTCCGAAGAACCACTGCAGGGTCCAGGGACCGGCTGGATCAAACTCCCACAGGTACTGAGTCCAGCGTTGGCAGGGGAGAATCCGGCAAAAAATCATCACCTGGATCACGCTGGCAAGACTGGTGTTCTTGTCTATCACACTCTTGACGCGCTTCTGCAGTGTCATCACCTTGTTGGACAACGCCCAATCCAAGCCTTTGTTAAGCCAGGATGTGAGTCGCATTGGAGGCCCAGACTTAAACTCGGGAGGGGCGGCCCATGTGGTGTCACGA